>JAUJYZ010000647.1:0-214329 GCA_033675265.1 Actinostola sp. cb2023
ATGCCGTTGTCTGTAGAGTATGTATTGAAAAATGGAGTATAAATGTTCTTTTACTGAGTGCAAACCTAATTGTGGCTGTGGAGAATTCTACCGAGCCCCGTAAAGGGCCATCAACAAACAATAATTTCACATAAGAATATCGCGCGATACTGTTGTACTATCGCGCGATAACAACTCATTATTATCGCGCGATAATTCGCTGTTATCGCGCGATACTGTGCTTCTATCGCGCGATACTTTGTTATTATCGCACGATAATTCGTTGTTATCGCGCGATAATGATTGTATATGTAATACGTTACTTATTCGACATGTCAACAGACAACATGGTGGCGAACACACTTGTTCTTCTTCTTTGTGCAGTTCTTGTACTTCCCTGATGAATATTGCTTTTATATACTTGAATACTTACCGGCAAGCCAGATCAATATTATAAACTGACGTGCAGGTATACGTTGGTCGAGAACCATTGTATATTTATTTCTCTATTTTCTCTATAACTGTCAGTTCTCTTTTCATAGCAGGCAAATGCAATTTAACCCATAATTATGTAAAGAAACAGAGAACAGTGGCTGTATAGGCGAAAGATGAAAAATGGAAAAAGTAAAAAATAAATTCAGAAATGTGGGTAGAGATATAGAAGATAAAATAAAGGGTACAGGAAATTAAAATAAGAGATAAAGAATGAATGAAGATGAAAATAAAGTAAAACTATTTTTGTGTGTGTAGACAGGGGAGGGCAGGGTCTAAAAATTTTGTACCGGTAACGTACTTGTCAGAGCTTCATTTGTACATATTTCTGAACTTCCCAGTCTTTGTAATTATCAATTGAATATTTATGTAGTATATTCCTGACTCTTTTCTTCTTCTCTGACACACAGTTAATATGAAACAAACAAAATAATATTGTAACTAAATATATATATTAAATTTTACAGCACCCGCCTAGATTAGTTTAATTGCTATTTGCTGGTCGGTGTTAGAGTGATTCCAATAATAGTCCATGAGCCAGGTTTTTTTTTTAGTACCATATCAGGGGGCAAATTCTTAGTAGTACTATTTTGATTATGACCTTAAAGTGTGTCAAATGTCATATGATAGCCTTCGCAAAATTGTAGCGGGGCTCTAATTATTCGCAATTTAAGTTTCTCCCATATATCCTTCAGCATGAAAACGAGGCTCGCACAAATTTGACCAAATAAGCGGCGATTTTTACGTTTTTAAAATGAAAACGTCAACGAAATTAGTTGTTAAAACAATATATGGCTTTTTACTGTACGTATGTAAAACAATTTATCAGAAAGAGGTCACATGACTACTTTTTTCAAAAAATTATATATGCGTATAATCCCCCTAGCTTATTTATTTATGTTCGAAAAAAGTGTTACATGGAGCACTTGCTTATATTTGTTGTGAATTAGCCGTGTTGTGGGAATGTTCCGACTTGATCTGGAATACTAAATTTCCCATCAATCACTTTTTATCAACATTGTAAAGCACTAGTTATTTTCACTTACTCTCTCGCTTCACTCTTACACGGGAATGCATACTCTCGCTTAACATCAGATTACATATCAAATCATAACACAGGAACCCCATCTCTCAGCTTTACAAGAATCAACTTCCGCTCACACTCTCCTAAAGGGTTCATTTATGTATCTGATGGGGGGGGGGGGGGGGGGGGTTATGGGGGTTTGGAGGGGGCCAGCCACTTTCTCCAGTACCAATTAGGGCATTACCAAAAAATATTTGACAAAGACTCGGAAAGGAGGATCCATCTAGACTGAACATGCGCTTCCATCAATCAGAATAGAAAACGTGGATCAGCAGGTTCTCTACTGCATAAAGGAGGGCTTTCCCAGTAACAACAATATCCTGCACACTTGGACCCTTACTTTCGGGGAACGAATATGTATTACTACTGTGGAAGGAGCCAGGAGTCATGATATTTAGTATCCACTGAAGGTGTGTAGTTTTGGAGGGTCACTGAAAAGCATGTTAAGTTTGAGTGGGGGCCACCCAAATACTATTATTGCAAAATGTAAAATCCCCATAGCCAAGGCTACTAAAGTTCATTTTCTACTTTCGTTTTATATGATACAGTTGAGTTTTGTATATCAGGGCAATAAAGTCTTTATACTTTCAACTCTTCTTCCTATAGCCTGTATCTGTATCCTTGAACTAGCGTCCTTTGCTGCTGCTCTGATGCTTCGTCGTTACTCTGGTACATCTGTGATTGGTACTCACCAGAGGTTGACAGGTGCCTTCAGCTCTAGAGAGCACACCATGGTCGCCCTTGTGGAGCAGGGTTACTCCCCTGACCACACCATCTCTTCCTTTGATATGCCATTCACATATGTGCCTTTGTTGATACGATGACTCTCCATAAGACTATGGATGTACTCTTTCTTCCATCTCTGACACACATCTTGTCCATCACTCTATGTCTACTAAAGTGTGAGCATTTTGTCCCCAGCTGATCATGACATTGGGGTTAAAATCTGCTCTTCACCAGCATCACTCTCCACGTACGTTAAGGGACAGTTATTCGTGTGTCTTTTGATGTCCATGATTACTGCTTCTACATATAGTTGCTCAAAAGTCAAAGTCCTTCCCATCGTCTTGTATAAGGTCTTTGATGTCTAATGATCTCTGATCAATCTCTCATACATTCCTCCCCACCATGGGAACTGAATATGTTGAACTGCCATCTAACTCGCGTTGCTTTCTGATCCACGTGAAGGTTACTTTGAAGACGACAGCAGCGTTGTCTGACACAGTGAGTCATGGTCTAGTACGTCGGGTGACAAACGTGTTTAGCTTCCTCTGGAACTTGTCGGCAGTTTGAGATACGGTCATATCCAAATGTACAGCTCGTAAAGTAAAGACTAGAATATAGCACTTGCCTCCCTCTTTCTTGTGAATCTTGTATTTCAATGGTCCAGCGAAGTCAATCCCTGTGATTTAAAACGGGCTGTCTCCCTCAGTGAGAAATTCAGGTATGTCAAAGTGTTGTTGTTGCCGCATACTTTGCATATGTTGCAACTAATTTTGACTTTCTTGACTTTGGAACTCAACTGCGGCATCCACCACTGCTCTTTAACTGTTGCCATTGTGTTGGCGACACCCAGATGGTTGATGCTCTTATGCACATGCCTTATCGACCTCTTCCGTGAACACTCCTCCTTCGACGTAGATCGACCTTCCAACCTGGGGTCTCTAGGTTGGACAGTCGTTACCCAGTGGTCTCTTGTGTCTGTGATCGAGGTATTCCTTCCTCAATGGGCTTGTTTCTTTCCCTCGGGATGTCTTTCCTCTGGCGCTGTTCACACATCATTGGGCCGCCCATGCGATGATATGCAATGTCTTCCAGTAGCTGTTCATTGTCCCACTCGTCTGGCTCATGCACGTTTTGTGGTGAAGAAAGCTATTTCAGTGCCTGCTTTATATTCCTCGTTCACGTTTCTTGTCGTCTCAAGTTTTGGTTGCTCCGGCCACTGTCCATGTCAGGCAGTGGGGCAGTATTTCCACATTATATCAAGCTCTTCTGTGGTTTCTGCTAACTTCAGGACACAATTGGAAACAAACACTTTCCACACCTTATGTACTGGGTTGCAAATCCAGTAAAGAGCCACCATATGCTGTCCATCCAAACTGTTCTTGAGGGTCATGCAAACATTCTTCTCAAGATTCGCCACTCACCAGTTCGAGTTATGCAATTAATGTTGTGTTTCGTTTTGAAATCCTAGATTTTGATGTCAGCAATCCCGACCTGACAATGCACATTGAGTGTTCAACTACTGCGATTGTAACCGCTGAACAAGCTGTTTTGCTGGCATCTGCAAACACGTGTAGATGCACAATGCTGATCTCGTTTACTCCTCTAGCTACACTAACTTATTGGCACATGTACGTTTCTCAGCTGGTTGGTACATTTTAACCACTCATTAGTTGCCTTGTTTGAGACTCCAGCATTCCAACCAACGTACTCGTCACGCACGTCTCTGCAGATCCCTTTACCTTCGACTATGGTGGGTGATACTTCGACCATGGTGGGTAATATTATTCCAAGTGGGTCATATACGCTGCTGAGTCGACTCAATAATATCTTACTCTTTTTCACTGGTTGGTTGTCACTGGTCTGGTGACTGGTCTTGATTTCTGCCTTAATTTCAAGTACTTCTTCTCTCTTATACCACTTTTCCAATCCAGTTTTCTTGGAATGTCTTCACCATCCTGCTCCAGAATATCAGATTCCCACTAGCGCACTGGGAACCTATCAAGTATGGTTGTTACTGGCTCGTTGAAATCTCTTTAGCTCTTATACCACTTATTTATTTATGTCGGTCATTGTTTTCATGAGCTTGTCTACGTAAGTCTCTTCTCTCAATGACACTACTGTTTCTTGTAGATACAGTTCGTACAAATGCTATAGAGTTGTTTTCGTATGAGTGGGAAACCTACCGCACAGAGTTACGGACTTTATAGACTTTCTGTTCAACCAATCACAGTGCGCAAAATCACTGTTCAACCAATCCGAATGCTTAGATACAGCACGGTCACCGCACGACACCATCACTGCACGGTACGAACCGTACCGTAACCGCTTTCCACTCCTACGGGAAAAAAACTATTGTTCCTCATACGAAAACGACTCTATTGTCCATGCTGCGATCACAATTGAAGTAAACTATAATAAATCCGACTCCATTTGAACCAATTTAGCTCGAATTATGGAAAGAGCAGCGTCTGTATTGAACTGTCACTTAGATAACTAATACCAATATTTCTACGTACAAATGTACCAAATAAATATGAGCAATTAAGTTGGCAGAATTCTAGTTAAAGTGATGGTGATATTATTCACCTTTGCTGGGGGTCGAAGCACTTAGTGTCGTTTTTTGACAAGCAAATAAATAATTTCCTCAGTTTTACCTATGCACCAATAACAAAACCTTCCATTATATGCATCAAATTATCAAGGAGCCTTAAAATGTAATTATAATTAGATAATAATCTACAATTTCCACCTTCACGTGTCGTTTGTACACCAAATCACGTTACCATAGCAACCAAATGTCACTTGCTGATCTCTATTTGGGCTAATATTGTAGACTAACATATTCAGAAGTCAAGCATCAACAAAACATGTCATTACAACACAAATAGACATAGTAAAGTACAAGTTATCAGAGATAACAATGGAGAGATATTGCCAAAACGTACAATCAATGGGTCTGAGGGGTGTATACATAATACCTTGAAATCCAATGAAAGCTACATCGTAGACAAGGCTATCATACATCAAAATAAACTAGAATC
Organism: Actinostola sp. cb2023; assembly: GCA_033675265.1. NCBI lineage: Eukaryota > Metazoa > Cnidaria > Anthozoa > Actiniaria > Actinostolidae > Actinostola > Actinostola sp. cb2023. Next base: position 5,323 of record JAUJYZ010000647.1, read on the forward strand.
ATTAGGGATTTCAAAAATGCATGATAGAATTTGCCCCCCCAGATGGTACTAAAATGCTATTTTTGAGGTCTGGGCTCATGGACTATAAACCTGGTCACTACTAATTAGCTGTCAGTGTTTATTAGATGCAAAGAAACAAAAGAGTGAGTGTCTAATAGTGTGCCGTATTGGTGTAGTTAGTAATGTCCAGGTTTATTGGAATCACTCTATCTTATGTAAAGTAACTTATTTGTAAATAAACTGACCTGAACTGAACTGGTAGACTGCGGCAAAGAGGGGGGGGGGGGGGGGGGGGGGGGGGGGGCATGTAATAATACGATACACTTTTAATCAGATCACATGACATGTCAGTATCGCGCGATAACAACGAATTATCGCGCGATAGTAATTCGCGCGATAGTACAACAGTATCGCGCGAGAGAAACACAGTATCGCGCGATATTCTTACATGAAATTATTGTTTGTTGATGGCCCTTATGGGGCTCCATAGGCTCGTGCCAAAATCAGCTCATGTTCTTCAATTTTACCAACAAGTTTAGATAGATGACAACTTTGTAAGTGGCATGTGATATCAGCCTTACAGTCTAACAACATCAGAGAACGGCTTAGCGTATCACGGAATTCTCCACAGCCAGAATTAGGTTTGCACTCAGTAAAAGAACATTTATACTCCATTTTTCAATACATACTCTCAGGGTAAAAAACTTTTTCTCCTTTCCACTTGTCCATTGGACGAGTGGTTTTTAGATTTTAGTTGTCCGAATGATAAATCTACTTGTCCAAAAAAAAAAGAGACGATTTACTAGAGAAATACACCAATATTTATTATTAATAACCAAAAAAGAAACATAAATAAATTAAAAAACAGCAAGACAATGAATTAAATTAAAAGGGCTTTTTGACTTGTACTGGAATTAATGATATTCCGAATTAAGATTTGAGTATCATTATGTCAATGGCCAGAAAACAGAACTCAGTCAGCCGTGTCACCTTACAATAATTGACCAATAAGAAAAGAGTGGTCTTACGCTAATTAGTATGCAAATCGAATACAATTATGCACCGTCTCCTTGATCGCTGTTTTTCTTTCAACTTGAGCAAAGCAATGTTTATTTACTATTCTTACATTTGAACAATGAGCATTCATGTGTAATAATAATATGCATTTATATAGCGCCTGATACAGAACGGCTCTAGGCGCATAAAGTGTGTAATAATTAATAACGGAACCAAAATATTGGCAGTTTTCATACCTTCCGCGTTTCCAGATCGGAGATCGACAATGTCAACAAACGTGGTTGTCACTTCACCTTCCTTGCCAATATATCGCACAAATACGGATTCCTGCTCAATTTCTTTAAACATTTAAGGTTTTTAAGCATTTCGCGGGAAAATGCATGTCTCGCGTCTAGCTAGGCCCTTCTTGGCTATTATTAGGGCCTTGTGTACGGCAGTTACGTGATGCAAAGCATGCTAGAAGTCAAAGCCGACATGACCCGAATGATCGAGGTAAATAATTGGTGTTTATTTCTCACGTTAATACAAGGGATGTTGATTCAAAAGAGTTGCAAAATAGTAGCTTATATTGTATGCAGTACGTTTTACTCGTCCGGTCGGACGAGTGCTTTGGGAAATCTAGTTGTCCGAAGTAAAAAACTACTCGTCTCAGACGAGCGGACGAGTGGAAGTTATTTGCCCTGACTCTACAGACAACGGCATACCAATGACTGATTGCATGGGCTCCCTGTGTATTTCAACCACAGATAGTCCACCAAACTATCTAACGAGTGCACAAATATAGAAAAATTAGATATATATATTCATACACACGACAACATAGATATACATTAGAGTTTAATTTTAAAACGAAAACGATACCCAGACTTGTTATACCCTCTACCACCCCACTGGTACAAAAGGAGTGGGGGACTGGGAACGAATGATATCAATGTAAACATGGAACTTGAAAATAAGTTGTTTACTCGATTATTTTCAATTCTTTAGCTCCATTCTCGATTGATGTTTGATAAATGTATAACTGGATCTCTGTAGACGTCTATTTTCACTGAAGATTCGCACACAATGGAATTTACAAGAACATCAGAAGCCATGAAAACACTGTTACGATCTGGACTGATCGTTGAATATACGGCATTTAGACGTACAATGGCCACTTGATTCCCTAACCTTGGAGGTCAAGCAATTATTCTACATGTTATAGACGATTCAGAAGGACTTACTATGACTACCAAGCTCTGGTTAACCCTATTCAGGTATTTTTGTTTTGTTGTTAGTTCGAACCGATCGAAATCTGACAGAAGTTCGATTTGGGCATTTTCCCCAAGTTTGAACGCTCACGATTTTTTCAAAAATGCTATGCAGAAAGATTTTATTGGCGTTTTGTATTGATAAACATTAGTACTTTATTCACATATAGTGAACGAGTTTGAATCAGGTGCCACGATTTTGAAAAAAAAAACTCAAAGTTGGGGTGGTTTGGGATTATGAATACAACGCGTGCATGAGAGTCCATATTCTTCCTGATTCCATTACAATGTGAGATGCAAATTCTTAAAACCAAATTGCCGAAGAAACTAGAAGGATATAGTTACACACCCATGCAAAAAGTATTGCATTTAATCTCGAATTAACTTTATGCGGCAGTTGCACAATCTTGACATTTTACAGTCTGCTGGACTTCGAAATTGCCATGAGCAGCGCAACTACTTAAAAAAATTGTAAAAAAATATTTAAATTATTTTCAAAGAAACCAAATCGATATTAGTGATTCCTTATGTCAGGCCTTCAAAATACAGGAGTATAAGAAAAATTCATTTCGATCGAAAAAATGATGGGCGTGTTTTACGGAGACACCCACTTAATTACTTGTGCCCAGGCCTTGAACGTGGAAGCCTTGAAAGCCTTTATCAGTTATACAAACTTGAAGTTAAACTCTTGCATTGTAAGGAAAAGCATTACAAACCTGGATAACTGAAATCCGATCCAGAACGGCAGAAGTCAGTTGAAAGCAACACCCAAAGCTCTTACCCTAGACTCTAGACTAATGAGCACAATCAAGAATATATATATATATATATATGCTATTTACTCGGCGTGGACTGCCTGTGGCAGACGAGTCTTAAAATGGGCTTTTTTCGGGTCAGAAGTTCCAGTCCATCATGGCCGTAGGAGCAGCATGTCATTCGATTGGTCCAAAGTCAAAACCATGGCAACTATCACATATCGGTTCATCGCTCGATCCTTCGTTCTCTTTGAATTTGAGGATTGAAAACTAGATGTGGTTCGAAGTTCTTCGTTACCTTCTCCAAACGCTTACAAACGCTAGGCCTACTCTAAAAGATGTCAGTGAGTGATTTTAGGCTGGGCTATCCTGCGAACTCAAAGAATTCAAAGCAAACTATGAGTGTGAGATCAAATGAGCAAAATATATACAAACTAGAAATCAAAATGACGAAACTATGACTAAATACTTGTACCCTTGTACTGAAAAGTACTGCTCAGATGCTGATGAATACCAGACTCCTGATATGAAGAACTTAGCCGCTGAAGAAAAACAACTTGACCTTGATGTACGATTAAAAGAAATGCAACAACATTCGCCATCTTGGAAGCACACTAAGCATAAATTCCTCCAATGATTACTCTCTGCTCTTTTAGAGCAGTGTTTGTATAAGTAGGTGTAGGAACATCAGTAGCCAAGGTTAAAATCACCTTGTGTTTCTTGCAAACACGCGATTTCTGGATGACGTGGATGTAATCAATCAAATAATTTGGAGGTCTGTATCATGATATTAAAATAGAGTTGTACAATTACTGAACTTCAATGAAGTCCAGATTAACTTTAGTTCTTGGCTATATGTACAATAATATTAAATATCGTCACTGAAATAGAAGAGAAAATAGATCACTTGATACTGCTAATTACACATGCATGTTCTACCAAGTCATGCAACGAGTCATGGTTTGTTTAGTCATGCTGCGATGTCTACATGTACTTCTGTTCTGACTGTTCAGAACTATTTTCTGAACTATTTTCTGAATTAGCTCCCTAAAATGTAATGATGGACGAAAATCCTGCTTGGCTAAGAGTTCCAGCAGATCATCCCATCCGCACTGAGTGAACGCTCAATGGGCGTCTAGTTATATCTAACAAGGTGAATTAGACTTGAATGGGCCATTCCAGCTATAAGCGATGCGCACAGGGAATTGTGGTAGCTAAGGTAACATTGTCAACATGGCGGCCATGTAAACAAACCCGTCATGTGTTGCCATTAACATGTCTTTAAAAAAAAAAACACAAAAATACCAAAAAAATCAAAATTAAATTAAAAACAAAAAAAGGACTTAGCACTGTGCAGCAGCATAGAGATGGAAGAAAACCAAGAGGAAAGGCCGGTATTGAACAAAAGTCGTGGAGGAGGAACTGCTTGTTGTGTACATCTCTTTATAGTTTTTGTAAATTTGCTTTTATTTTCCTTCACTAACTAGACCTCCCGTCCCCCATGTTGATATCCCATACGACTTTCCCTTCTACCAAGACCTAAATGTAGAAGCAGATAATCTGAGAGAATGGCAGATGAATCAAAGGCGAAAAGAAAAAGAAGAAGAAGAAGTAAAGGCTCGCAAACAGATACAGATAAGGACGATATGTCGCAAGAAGACATGTCGTGCAGCGCTACCTGCCAAGAGATGTTTGAAAAGATAAATGAGAAGTTAGACCTTACTCTAGCTGCAATTTCTGAGATAGAAAGCCTAAAAGTAAAAGTAAAAGACCTTGAGCAGAAAAGTCAAGATCTAGAACACACTCTTGTGTTTGCACAAGGAGAAATCGAAGAACTCCAAAACAACATTAAAAACATGGCGGACACAATGGATATCATGCAAAAAGACGTGGAACAACTAAGTAGTGACTTAGCTCGAGAGAATAGCCGGTCAATCAAGCTAGAAGGGCACTCTAGACGAAACAACCTAAGATTCTACAACATACCGGAGACACCAAATGAAACATATCAAGATGCCGAGAACACACTAAGGAGTTTCATAGATAAAGAGCTACAAGGAGGACCCATTATGGCCTGTAAGATTAGTCTTGAAAGAGTTCATCGAGTCGGTCCCGAAGTTAATCTTCTTACAAAGCCTAGAGCATTAATAGCCAAGTTCACATTCTTTAAGGAAAAAGAACAAGTCAGGAAGATGGCATCACACTTAAAAGGTTCCAAGTTTGGGCTCTCAGAAGATTTCGTACATGAGGTACTACAGGTGAGAAAAAATCTCTTACCCGTATTAAAAGAGGCTAAGCGACAAAAGAAGAAAGCCTTTCTCAAGCACGACCAACTTATCATCGAAGGGCAGATCTATAAAGGTATGGAGTCTTTCCGACCATACGCAACCTTGAACGATCGCTTTAATCGTTAATAACTATGAACAACTTCTTGCAAGTTTAGTTAAATGCCCCTCTCAGACCGTAGCTCAACATTTCTTGTCAGTAGCTTTATTTAGATCATCGAAGCACCGTCACGAATTGACATAGTCAACTATTTCAGGTCACAGAACCTTTTTTGTCTGTAAAATGTTGTCTAAGAGTTGGAGGATACTTATTATTTGTTTCCTCGTTTCTTTCATATTTAGACGTAATTATTTTGAGTTTAAATTTCCTATTCAATCCATTATTCTTCAGATAACTAATTTATTCAAAGAACAGGCTGTTGAAACTGTGGCAGACAAAGCTAATTTCAACTTTGCTCCAAATTTACATTTGAGAAAAAATGGTTCATTATGCACTTTAGGTAACCACTCCCATGGGTCATGATACAAAATTAAACCCTTTTCAATTAAAATGCATTTCTGTAAATGTCAGGGGGCTAAGCGAAACAAAAAAAAGAAAAAAGTTTTTTTCCTGGTTGCGCAAACAAAACATACAATTAGCTTTTCTTCAAGAGACATATAGTTCCGAAGCTGAAGAACAAATTTGTAATCTTGAATGGGGTGGGCGTGTTTATTACAGTCACGGAACAAAACACAGTAGAGGCGTAATGATTTTAATCAATCCTGCCTGCGACATCAATATTAAGAATTGGATTAAGGACGAGAGTGGTCGATTCATTATTTTAGAGACAGAAATAGAAGGCAATCCAACGATCTTTGTAAATATATACAGCCCCAATAACGCAAGTAAACAAAACGTGTTCTTTGATGAATTGCACAATCGTTTAGAAAAATATCTAGGTGAAAACATTATAATAGGCGGCGATTTTAATTGTGCATTAGCAACAGAAGATAAAGAAGGAGGCGTGTCGACAGATCAAAAACATTCCGTAATAAACAAAATCCAAAAGATTATTAATCAATTTCAACTTGTAGATATATGGAGGGTTTTAAACGCAAACAAAACACAATTCACTTGGAGAAATAAGTCTGCGACAATCCAGTGCAGGCTAGATTATTTTCTCATATCAAAGTATCTTAAAAAATACACCGAAAATAGTTATATTTTCTATGCACCAAACTCAGACCACAGTGCTGTTTTTATCCACCTGCAAACTGAACATTTCAAACACAGGAGAGGACCCGGTTTTTGGAAATTCAATAATTCGCTTCTAAGTGACAAAACGTTTACTGATAACCTTTGCAACAACATTGAAATATTTAAAGACAAATACAAAGATCTAGAAGACCAAAGTTTATTCTGGGACATGATTAAGATGGAAATGAGGAGCTTCTCGTTAAGTCATTGTAAAAACAAAGCTAAGAACAATAAACAAAAAGAAAAAGATCATTTCGATAGAATCAATGAACTGATTAGAAACAACTAAGTCTGATGTCAAAAAAGCTGAAGTAGTCTCAGAACTGGATAATCTTAAGATGGATTTAGATCGTCTAATGGAAGATAAAATACAAGGTACAATTCTCAGAAGTAAAGTTTGATGGTACGAACAAGGAGAAAGAAACACTAAATACTTTTATAGCTTAGAGAAAAGAAACGCATCGCGAAAACATATTACTAAACTTCAAATTTCAGAAGACAAAATAACCGAAAATCCCGATGAGATATTAGCAGAACAAAAACGATATTATCAGAACCTTTATCAATCTGTGCTCTCGAACCCTGCATTAGCAGTGTAAAAGAACAATTTCTCTCACCTCCCAACCTGAAAAGGCTCACTGAAAGCCAAAAATGCAAATGTGAAGGTCTGCTCACCAAAGAGGAATGCTTTAAAGCCTTATCTAAATTTTCCAGCAATAAATCACCAGGTACAGATGGCTTTTTCCGCAGAATTTTACCACTTCTTTTGGCCCGAACTCGGTCAATCTATGATCAACAGCTTTAATTATAGCTTGCAGAATGAGAGACTAAGTATCAGTCAAAGGCAAGGCGTTATCAATTTAATCCCAAAGAAAAAGAAAAACCCGCTTCTAATTGAAAATTGGCGTCCCATCTCTTTGCTAAATACGGATTATAAAATAGCTACTAAAGCGATAGCGAATAGAATTCTCATACATAATAAATACAAATCAAACCGGATACGTGAAAAAGCAATACATTGGTGAGAATATCAGGTTGATATCCGATATGTTGTACTATACTTTGCAACAAAATATCCCTGGAGCTGCTATTTTTGTAGATTTCAGAAAAGCATTTGATTCTATAGAATGGTCTTTCATATTCGATGTACTTGAACAATTTAATTTTGGTCCGCAATTGATCTCTTGGGTGAAAGTTTTCTATACTGATATCTCAAGCTGTGTGATTAATAATGGATTTGCTTCTGAATGTTTTCCTTTGCATCGCGGTGTACGACAAGGCTGCCCTTTATCTGGCCCTTTCTTTGTTCTTGCTGTAGAAATACTGGCGTATGCCATTAACAACAACACTGAAATAAAAAGGGATCAAAATCAGACAAAAAGAAATTAAACTCTGTCAATATGCAGATGACACAACATGTTTTTTAGAAGACTCCGAATCGATTAAAAATCTCGTGAGTTTGTTAGAAAAGTTCAAAATGATTTCTGGCTTAGAACCAAATATTGATAAAACAGAAGCAATGTGGATTGGTTCAATGAAAAACGACACATACCACCCGTTTGGATTGAAATGGACTACTACCCCAATACTCGCCTTAGGAATTTACTTTGGCTATGATCAAAAATTATGCGATAAATTAAATTTTCACGAAAAATTAAAACAGATGGAAAAAGTGCTTCAGTTTTGGAAACAGCGCAACTTATCACTTTATGGGAAAATTAATATAGTCAAAACTTTAGGATTGTCCAAACTTATATATAACGCATCCGTATCGTGTATTCCAGAGAACTTTGCCAAAGAAGTCGATAAAATAACCTTTCATTTCATTTGGAACAATAAACCACCAAAAATAAAGAAAAAAAACTATTATAGGACCTAAAGAACAAGGCGGTCTCAATATGGTTTCTTATACACACATAAATAAAGCTATCAAGTTGGCTTGGATTAAGCGTTTATTGGATGACAAGCAGTCCTCGTGGAAAGTTATACCAAACAATGCCTTACTTAGCACGGCGGACTGTTTTTGTTTTCTTGTGACTTTGATCTGAAATCCATTGACACAAGTGCAACACCTCCTCTCTATAAGAAAATTTTAGTCTATCTTCAAGAATTTAAGAGGCTGTACCTGTAAGAGCGGACCACTCAATTTCGGTTCAAAACCAGATTTCCTTCATATCTCTACCACTAAAAGTACTATCTATACCTACTAACAAAATGCATTTAGAATTCTTAAAAATATATTTTTCGTCTCGTTTGAAGAAATTTAGTAGGTACTGGTGCAAACTGCTAAAAATATCAAAATTCACAAGCCGTGGTATGGGTTTTCGGTATCCGTTAATTCTAGATTCGCGTCAAAACTAACATAAATTTTAACATCTGAATTGTAGATTATTATATGTACTGTCCGGTTGTGGTCGAAGTTTTATTTATCTTATCTCCAAGCCGACGAAAAACGAAAAAGAACTGATCCGACTGAACGCTTGACACTAACAATCAAGAATGCATGGTATTATAAATGCCAGTTTACTCGCAGGCGGCATCTGAACCAGAGCTAAAACACCCTTCTACCTCGAGAATATAAGGTAGTGCATTGAACTATCTAATAAAATTTGCGGCACAATGCGTTTCTGAAAGATAAAACGAGAAGCAATCCAGGCGTTATGTAGACAAAACTTGCGTGACAAACATTGATTTATGCTAATGAACCATGACGGGTGTAGCTTCGTTTCTCATTTATTTCAGGCTAATTCGCCAAAATAAACTAATAAAAACTTAAATATACCGTTTACATGATTGCTTGATTTATTTCTGCGATTTGGAAATATTTAACAATGACGCTGGCTCGCTCTTATTTTGAACCTGTTTGCATAATAATGACAAGTCGTCGTTCTGTCAAATTATCGATGTGTCTGCTTTTTAATTTGCACATGGTGACTTGCCTTCATGATGTGCAGCTTTCAAGACTACCGAAAAATTTGCTGTGGCAGTTCGAGAGGGTGTTCCGAATTGAAGAAGCTGTTAGAATGCGAAGATGAGATCTGGTCTTACCTGCAAAGCTATAATTTGAGTATGTCCGGGCTGAAAGAATGTGATTTGATTCTAGCAAGAGCGGGCATTTTTGGTTTAGACCAAGTTGAAATTGAAAGCACGATGGTATGCCCGAAACATCGCCACCAGTTAAGGAGATTTTGGCGTGCCCCACGTTCATGTCAGTATCCTTCTCACTCCGGACCGAGAAAAAACCAGTGCAAAGACAGGCACGTGATAAATATGGCCATCGCAGTCGAGGTGCAGATGTCCGTCTTCAAAGTTACTGTAGGAATCGGATCACGTGAGTATTGTGTAATGTCTTATTTTTACTTGAATTGTTCCTTGTTTTTATTTTTCATGATTGCCGCTTTTCTTTCTTTCTTATGATGGATTTTTGTTTTGTTTGTATTTTTGATCATCAGCATTAGGATAGTACGATGCTATAAAAGACACATATTAGAAATACTTTTTCACTGACTACCCTCCGCTCACACCCTCAAAGGGTTTTCAATTGTCAAGCGTTCTTTACAAATTACTACCAAAATTTAAAGCTGTTTTATATTGCTACTAATTTATTGTATGCTAACTGTTGTGTGTTACCAGCAATTTGTGGAAAATGTAGAAAAAAACATCAGGAAATCATTCAAAGTACTGAAGCGCGGTTGCAAGAGGGTCCACGAGGCGGAGACGGTATACTTCCAGAGTTTGTAATTACTCCCTATTCTGTCAACTCCGGTGCTTCTAGTTATACTGGTTTTGTTGTTTATTTAGCAGACCAGCTCATCAATATGAGCCAGAGACACCTCGTACTGCTCGCGCCGCTGGTACGGACTGGACATCAGGATGCTCTAGTGGCCTGGCAAGCGGTAGTTCTTTAGAGGATCTGTACGGCGATAAGATATCGGGTCCAAATAGCGCCGTCCAAGATTTTAACGAAGCAATGCAAAAAATAGTTGCGCGTTCACAAATCAGAGAGATCGAGCCTTTATCATTCCAACTATCAACTCCTTGGGACGAAGCTAATTCCGAAGAAAAGAATGAATGCATAGAGAGAGCAACAGATGCATGTCAAGTCGTGTGTAATTTCATTGCACCGAACGACGGCGACATCCTAGTCAAAGCTATGCAGGCAATACCCACAGGACCCACAGATGATCTGGTAGCGCTAATGTGTGCTTATCGCGATGCACAGATTAAGAACTTAAAAAGACAAATACTGAGTATATACGCCTACAAACACACAATGAAGGCACTGCAGGCTTTTCATGAACCATACGAAAATATAAGCATGAGGCAAATTAAACTGGCGAGAGCACACGCGAAAAAGACTGGTCCCGGTGCAGCCGTCCCAAAGAGTGTAAGGCATCGGGTGCGTCTAGATACAAGCAAGGTCGATCACTTTATAGATTTTATTAACCGACCTTACTTTTACCAGGACGTGGCGTTCGGCACAAGAAAGTTGACACTAGATGGAGGTAGAGAAATAACGATGCCTAACATAATACGTACTGTTACAAGGTCGACCATGATTGCGCAGTATCAACAGCATTGCTCGGAGGAGTCGACGTTTGAGCCTCTAAGTCGTTCAACCATGTACTGCATACTGGAAGTACGAGAAGCGTCTCAGCGGAAATCTCTCAGTGGGCTGGATAACACTGCGGCGGAGGGTGTGTCTGCCTTTGAGCGGCTATCCAGCATAATTGATGAACTTTGCGAAGTCGGCGCAGATAAAGACAAGGTGTCAGAGCTCAAAACGAAGTTGAGTAACGGAAATAAATATCTGAAAACAGAATATAAAGCCCACTGTACTGCTGCGGAAAGTCAATGTGCCGACCACTGTCGACGATTTGCTTTGAGTGATCCTAACGACCCAGATTTTCAAAGCCAGTGCTCACACTCCTCCCATAAACTGGCTTGTAGTCGATGTGAGGAGTTAAAGACGGCAATGGATGACATAAGGACAACTATAGCAAGTCATTCGAGTAACTTGTACAACACAGAACAATGCGATGATCTAATTTATGACTTTGAAATGTCGAAAAAAAATATTTTTTTTGCATGGAAGTGCCACATTCTACGCGGCATCAACCAGGAATATGCTAAACAATATGCACTTCGCAACTTGGACTCTAATTCCGCCCTGATAGTAACTGACTGGGCAATGAAAATTTTTCAATTAAGATATAGAGAAAAGCAAAGTGACTGGTATGCAAAACGTGGCATGAGTTGGCATGTAAGTAGCGTTGTTACTCGTGACAGTAAAACGGAGAAAATCATAGTTCTGTCGTATGCGCATTTGTTGGATTCCTGCTCACAAGACTGGTATGCCGTAGCTTCGATATTAGAGAACCTTCTTGAAAACGTCAAAGTACACTTTCCGGCAGTGAAAACAGTCTTTCTTCGATCCGATGAAGCAGGATGTTACAAGAGCAATAATCTTGTTGCAGCAGTTAAAGATATCGGGCATCGCGTGGGGATCACTGTCGAGGGCTATGATTATTCTGAACCTCAACAAGGTAAGGACATTTGTGATAGAGTGCTCTGCCCAATGAAGGCGGCAATTAGAAGGTATTGCACAGAAGGCCACGATATATTGAATGCGTCTGATATGAGAAATGCTTTGAAAGAGAGACCAGTGAAAGGTACAACAGCTGCTGTAGGCATCTTAGACACATCGAGCCAGAACCTCAAGGTGAACAAGATCAAATACTTCAGTGATAACTTCAGGTTAAATACTTCAGCATAACTTCAGGTATGAGAAAAAGGGACTGAGAATGTGGAAAGCATACGATGTTGGCCCTGGCAAACTTATTTCATGGGATTCATTCTATGTGACACACCAGGAAACGACAAATATATCTCTACAGGAAGGGGAGGAGTTTTTCAAATTTAGTGAAACGAAGGAGTTACAAACAAAGAAGCAAGAAAAGGGCCAAAGCAGTGAGAGTCAAGCGTCATTATTTGTGTGCCCTGAGGAACATTGCAACAGTAACTTTGACTCATTTTCAGAACTTGAGCTCCACATTGAAGTAGGCATGCACGATATCCTACCTACAACGAATGAAACATTTTTCGATACACTCCGAAGGGACTGGGCAGACAAGTTCTCTAATATTGATATATATCAACCAGGTGGAGCAGTTCAAGACTGCGCAGATGCTTCTCACTTCTCAAACCTAGCAGCATCTTCGCCCCTTGGCATGGGGTGGGCTCTAGGAAAGCCTAGGAAGGGGGCGGTCCGCTTTACACAAAATGTGCGATCATATTTGACAGCAAAGTTCGAACTAGGAGAGAGGACAAGGAGAAAGGCGGATCCTGATCAAGTTGCACTAGAAACGAGGAACGCTAGGAATGAACAAAATGAAAGACTCTTTGAGAGAGAAGAGTGGCTCTCAAAAACCCAGATTGCAGGGTTCTTTTCGCGGTTGGCCGCGCGTGGGCAGAAATCCTCTGGACAAGAGGCTGCGATTGAGCCAGAAACAGATGACGACAGGGCAGACATAGAAGCTGAGATAAGGGAGTCAGACCGTTGTGATTTAATACACGAAATCAACGAACAGATCGGACTGAAGCACCCTATTATATATGACACGTACGATCTGTGCGACTACTATAGAAAGGAAAATATCAACGCCTTTAATGTCGCTATGCTGAAAACAATCCTGAGTAACTTTGAGGTACCTTACCATGCCAAAGATCGAAAGGCAGAGCTGGTACGTCTTTTCTGTGGAGTTATAATGGAGTGCCAGTGTTGTTTATAAATCCCCATACATTAACTGCAAAGCCGTAAGTATATATACGTTCAACTATAGGCGTGGTCAATTTGGCCTAATAATTTTTAACATGATTTATATGTTTGAAAACATCGATAGAACGTGCATGCTGATTGGCTGCAGGTCTGGTTATTTTCTTATAAAGCACTAGAACAACCTTTCTATGTCTTAGAAATATAGCTTTGTACTCTCTTCTCATCACTCGTGACTACATGATGACGAACTTTCAATTTTTATCAGTTCTCCCAACATGTTTTAGAAAATATACTGCTATACTTTCATAAAGATTATAGCCAGGGGTTGATATATTTATCAGTAACCACGCTCTTTTGTTAACGTTGTTAATTTATTTTGAAGACTGTAGCTAATCCATCCTCGGGAACCAGGGTCACGTTTCTCGACACGCGCGGTAAACTTTTCAGGCTCGAAAAGATATCCCAGAAATAGAAGATATACCGGTAGTTGAAGATATAGAGTTTTTTTCCCAAAGAAACCCTTTTCGGACCCGATAAGCTTTCGGAGCTTTCGCGAAATGGGCTCCCTCAGGGGTATATTGTGTCGCTCGTTTCTCGCGAGGATGAAGCAAATCGTGGAAATGAAATCATTCAATGCAAGAGATATAAAAGTCGACACTTCAATTTCGTTGTACTTGGTGTAAACAATTAATTGGCATATATCTAGAGTCGCATATCACCATGTTGTACAGTACAGTGAGTGCAGAGAAATCGTAACTTTGAAAGAAAAGTTCTGATGAATTATTATTATGAACTATTTATTTGCAAATCAAGTTTAATATCTTGTTACTTCATTTTGAGAATGATGTCGGTGACATCGAAACGTCTGATTAAACTTCGTAATATTATTCATCATATCGTTAACACGATTGCTAACTCGACCATGATTAATCATGTAAACAGTAGATTTAAGTCTTTATTAGTTTATTTTGGCGAATTAGCCTGAAATAAATGAGAAACGAAGCTACACCCATCATGGTTCATTAGCATAAATCAATGTTTGTCACGCAAGTTTTGTCTACATAACGCCTGGATTGCTTCTCGTTTTATCTTTCAGAAACGCATTGTGCCGCAAATTTTATTAGATAGTTCAATGCACTACCTTATATTCTCGAGGTAGAAGGGTGTTTTAGCTCTGGTTCAGGTGCCGCCTGCGAGTAAACTGGCATTTATAATACCATGCATTCTTGATTGTTAGTGTCAAGCGTTCAGTCGGATCAGTTCTTTTTCGTTTTTCGTCGGCTTGGAGATAAAATAAATAAAACTTCGACCACAACCGGACAGAACATATAATAATCTACAATTCAGATGTTAAAATTTATGTTAGTTTTGACGCGAATCTAGAATTAACGGATACCGAAAACCCATACCACGGCTTGTGAATTTTGATATTTTTAGCAGTTTGCACCAGTACCTACTAAATTTCTTCAAACGAAACGAAAAATATATTTTTAAGAATTCTAAATGCATTTTGTTAGTAGGTATAGATAGTACTTTTAGTGGTAGAGATATGAAGAAATCTGGTTTTGAACCGAAATTGAGTGGTCCGCTCTTACAGGTACAGCCTCTTAATGCTCTGAATCCTAACAAAAAAAACAATTAACAAACAATGTATATGGAATAATAAACGTGTTAAAATCGGCCACTCTCCGATTTTCTACAAATCTTGGTTTGACAATGGCATTAATAATATTGAAGATTTATTCGATTCTAATCATAAATTTCTTAGTCTTTCTGAATTTGGTAATATATATGATATACAATGTAATTTGTTAGTGTACCGAGGTTTAATAAGTGCTGTCCAAAAACTAATGAAAGAAAATTTAGATCCAAATATCAATGATATAGAAAATTTTACTGATTTACCTACCGCCCAATCCTTAATCCTCGAAAAAGGTGTTGAACTTTCTCAACTCAAAAACGTATATGTTCTACCTTTCATAGTAACAAAAGAGATCAAACTGTCTATGTTTCAGTACAAAATTATACATAATATACTACCATTAAAAAGTTACTTGTTCAAAGTAGGCTTATCTAAGGATGATACATGCCCCTTGACTGTGAAAGGCACACCACTTCACATTTCTTCGTGAAATAGCCAAAGTTTTTTGGAATCAATTTAGAACATGGTGGACAAAGATAAGTGCTAAATCTGAATTTACAGCTACTCCAGCTTCGATTCTGTATGGTCTTACTTCGGATATCAAAAATAATCTTCTGCTTAATCATTTAATTTTAATAGCCAAGCAATATATGTATAACGCTTTTGTTAAAGAACAATTGCGTTATACATTCCAGTCCTTCCTTAATTTTGCAACACAAAAGTATGATTTTGAGATTAAAATTGCATCTGCAAAACCGAAACGAGAACAGCAATGCTGTAATTTGAAATGGTCGCCCTTTTCGAACTTCTTGAACAAAAATAACACTGTACTTTAGTATTTTTTGAAAATTAGCTGTCTGCCACTTACTTACATGTACATCATATTGATTTATTCAAATATATTATTTTCTTGTAATCAACATTGTAAAAGCATCATTATACTCTTGTAATTCGTTATTCTTTTTCTTCATGTATTCTTGTAACTGTCTTTTAATATTTGTAATAAAAAATAAATATAAATAAATAAAAAAAATAAAAAAATAAAAATCTCTTTATAGTAGTACACGAAATCCAGAATTGTCATACCACAAATTTCCTAAAGAAAAAAAAAATGCGATCAACATGAATACACTGGATTGGGAGGAAAGACTTTGTGCCAAGTGATTAGCACAAAGTGTGCTCTGAACATTTTCCTTAAAGAAAAAAGACCGAAAATAATCAAACCCACACAAAACAAACCAAGAACAACATTTTTAAAAGTGCTAAGAACGGATTCCCCTTTTAGATGTGAGTAGCGAACAAATGAACGACCTAAATAAAACTGTTTTTATTGAAACTGGAAATGAACCTACTGATATTAACGAGATTAAACAATAAATATTAAATTGACAAAGTGAACTTGAACGTAACCAACAAAATCATGAAGCTGAAATCAAGGACTTGAAGCAATAGTTCAAACAATCTCGATTTTCTTTAGATCAATTTATCGAACTCATGAATAATTAATGAGGGAAATACAATAGAAATCATAAGCGTAGCAGACATCTGTAAATCGGCAAGAGATTCGTCCTCATTTGCATTCAACTTTAACTTGGATTTTCTCGGCCAAACTGTTTCCTATCATCAAAATTATAGTAAAACATCCACTTATACATCGTTGGATTCGATAAGTAATATACAATATTCGCGTCCGATCTGTATGGGATTTACAAACTCTCGCCTACGGCTCGAGTTTGTAAATCCCATACAGATCGGCCGCTCATATTGTATATAGTACTTAAAGACTCTGACAGCGATATTGAATTTTATACTGGCTTTTCTAATTACTCCAAATCTAAAGACTTCCTCGACTTTCTATCACCTGCCTGCCGAAAATTACGATATGTAGGATCAAATAATAAAATCTGGTGTATTTGTTGTTACCTTGCTTTGTTTTTTAAACCACTTGTTATTTCTGCAACCCGAGATAGTAATAATAATGGATAGACTATTATTATACCCTATGAGAAAACTAAGCCAATGACAAGAAATTATGTAATATAACTGACAGCTGATTTTTTCATAGTGGTGTCTACACAACTTAGTTAGTTGTTTGTTAGTGTTATTCTTTTCAAAGCTGTAAGCTGTAGCCAAGATTGAAAGCACACTTGTTTTATTGTAATAATTACAATCAAAGTAATAAGTATTGTTACTTTGAACAATATTAAATAATTTGAATAACTTAAATTTAATAAACAATTCATTCATTCACTGTGTTCACTTGTAAATTAATAAATAATAATCATTCTTTTTCCATTTGAAAATAAACTTTATATCTTCATGCCCACATATAATCTCCTCTAATTGTATTGATTTTACAACAGATAGTCAAAGAAAAATTTGGTGAATTTTGGAAGCATGTTGTCTTTCCAGTGATGAAAATCAAAATAAACACGCTTAACATAAACATGGAGGTCTATAACTGTGTATACAACAAAGTCAATCCATTGTAACTGGCAGATAGCCATAATGCCTTGACGTTGATAGTAGTATTGGTGCTTCTGTTTAAGACCATCTTGTCCATTGATATAGCTAAGATAGAAATTCTTGTCTGACAAGCTTCAGGAATTGTCATATTAATTTTTGATGATAATGGGCATTTAATCTCGACTGCACCAGATGGAGAAGGTTCTTGTGAAGTGAATGCAAGTGCATCTGGACTAGCACCTAACCATGGTCATTTAGGATTCACTACTAAGCCAACACACTCACAGATCTTAACTTGATGATCACGTGATTCATAATATTGTAATAGTGCATTTTCTTCATTTACTTTACCCCATCTACAACTTAGAGGAATTCTCATACTTGCACTAATTGTTTTGATATTTTTTTGGACACATTGACTCTCTCCTATTTATCACTGCACCAAAATTGGAAGCAGTCAGTCTCTTCTCTCTATGTTGATACCACTCTGGGCAGTCAGCCTGACCTCTGGTATTCCTCTCAATTTCCAGACTTTCAGCAACACTAACCTTGACTCTGTTCTTAACAATTTCAATTTGTTCAGGGGAAAGTACAATAAATGGGTCAGATGTTTCATCAAGTTGTTCCAGTACATCTGTTCTAACACTTTCTGTATTTAAGGTATCATGGTACCCCAAAAAAAACTTTCAAACCACCGGTTTGATTTTTTTTTTTGATAATCATATTAAATTGAATATTATCTACCATCTCCAAAAAACAGAATCTAAAATTTTTTTTTTCTTAAAAGTTAGAATCAAAAAACGAATTTTGGATTTCATTTGATGCAAAAAGATGTTGATAAGCAAGCTGTCAACAGCACTCACGCAACAGACTTTCCACAAAGATTCATATGTGAAGAAAGTATCTAAAAATCGTAACTGCTCACTCAAAACATCCTTGAATAACGATGCTAAACCACACACGGTCAAAGTGCTCGCATTTTCCGTCAACAGTAACTTTGTTTTCCTGCCTTGTTGTGTTACAAACGCTACGTACTGTAAGGCGATCTTCTTTTGACTGCCATTCATATGTCATCAGGTATTGGATCACATATTTGTGGTGGATTATCCACGCTTGTGTAACAAAGGCGCCACTTGACTTGAAAACTCTTTTGCCTTTTATTTCGGAAACAAAATAGCCATGAATCAAGCGCGCATTTTGAGTTCACGGTCAAAGTGATTTTATCCAATTTAGCTGAAATTTGGTAGACACTTTGTCAGATAAATATTCTTCAAAAAGGTGTCTCCAAATTCTAATATTCAATTTCCTTCGAAAGTTATAACTTGTTTTGTAAAGTGTTTTCCAGTTTTTGCAGAGCTCGAAGTTTAGGACCGTATAAAAACGCAACGGGTTAATTTATCAATAAACGGAGACACAGTTTTTGTAAGCTATATCTCATGAGCTTATAAAGGTATTAATCGAGGATTTCAGATAAATTGCGGCTGTATGGGACCTCGGCGATTAAAGTGATGTGAAAATCTGAACTTTTTTACCTATTTCAAATATACTGTTTTTGTTCTAAAACTTAATTGTTTTATTGAATTCTGCATTTATTCAGCTTTCAAAAAATGTATACTTTATAGAGGTGTTAGCGTAACGAGTACGTGCTAGAGCGTGTTGCGTGCATGATGGTCGTTTGGGGTACCCTGATACCTTTTAAAAGTGAAGGATACTTTTTTTGTTTTTTTCTAGTTTTATCAAGGGCGCTAAGAGTTGTACTTATCTGTTGTTGATTCTTATTCTGAAGTATATCATTGACCTTTCTGGCCTCTGTTGTCCCCTACTAGTTGCCAGTAAGTCGATATTCCTGGCCAAACGAACGTTTCGATTTGAATATGTATATGTTCCGCCAGACCGCTATATATGTTATCGTTTCTTATTCGGACGTTTCATTGAAATTAAGTTCCAGTCCGCTCTCTGCCAAACGTATAGTTAGTTATCAGTGTAAGCTAATAAGTTAATCAAATTTGCCCTAGCATCACTAGAAGAGGAGGGGGTAGGCAAACAGAGGCTTATTGCGATGACAGACTTAACTTACTCAACTAATAAGCCTCTGGCGGAACATATACATATTCAAATCGAAACGTTCGTTTGGCCAGGAATATCGACTTACTGGCAACTAGTAGGGGACAACAGAGCCCAGAAAGGTCAATGATATACTTCAGAATAAGAATCCACAACAGATAAGTACAACTCAGCTTATACACACAACGTCTTTGTCCTAGGGCCCTTGGTTTTATCTTGGATGGCAGGTTTTGGCAGTAGTCATCATAATCAAATGGCTCACAGTCATGATCATCTAGTACATCTGCTAATGGAGACTCATTATCAAGACTTAAGAGGCTGTCCGCGTAAGAACCGACCAATAGCTTCCGCCTCAAAAAATAAGTTGAACTCGTTTTAAGTTGGCCGATAGGCACAACCAAGCTAACTATGAAAATCAATTTCTTTCGTCTCAATTCTAATTATTTTTTAAGATATGACTTCTCCAAGATGAGATCGACCGACAAGGCAAAAATCTGGTCTAAAATAGCGATGACCAAAATCCACTCGCATTGCGTTCACGCATCGTAAAATGATCGCTTATTGTGACAACTGACAACATTTATATCTAATGATGTGATTTGCGATCTAAGATTGAATAAAATTGGAACTATTTTCTGTTTATCGGTACTGAATTACAACACACTGAAAGCCAAGCTGACGAAACTGCCCATATTCAACGACACTTTTCTCCGTTGTGGGACCAGATATGGGAAAGTAATAACTTTACCCCAAATAAAGAAGGGTTGCTTTTTGTAAATGTCCAAAAAAAATTGTCGGATCTCTCGATCTAAGCGGGAAAAATATTATCCAAAGTCGAATAAATTACCTCTATCTCGCGACATCACAGCCACTTCCGGTTTCATTGTTTACCAAGTCAAGGTCAAGTCCATAGCAGCCTCTTGGTCCAGGAAGGCGATTAGAGCACTAGAGACAACGCTTAATGGTAAAATCAGAATCATTTACCGCTGTTTTGAAAGATAATTTAGTCTTCAGGTCGTTAGAATTGACTTGAGATTCCCCGCCAACAATGACAGATACATTGAGATACATATAAAACATTTCAGATTCCTCGCTATTTCAGTCCAACACAGATTAGGATAGGCCTTGAATTCAGTAAGCGATCCATTATTAAACATATGTGTAAGAAAATAAGCACATTGAACCCGTTATTGCTAAAATACTTCTCGCTAATAGAAGATTTGAAAAAAACATATTTGTGGCCTAATCTGGGTAACCGCTGAGCAGTTTTGTTCTAGCTCCCTGATTTGCATATCGGTAAGAATTCATATTACTTTAACTTTAAAAAGTTTTTTACATGTATTAAAATCAGAGATTTATTATCAAATAATTTATGAAGACATTTTAATTTTTTTTGAGTACACGATGACAGCTCTATTACTTGCACGTAATATTATTCGACTTTGCCATGATAGCGCTCAGAAATTGAAAAAAAACTTGTTATTTTTCGTCATTCTGCATTCTCCCCATTACTGCATCTCGTTTCCTATAAACAGTGTTCACATTTTCATGTGGCCGAATTTCTTCTTTTATTCTGTCCATTTATCTTTCATCTTCTTTTCTTTCATGAAGTGCACGCTCTACTTAGAACATGAACATTCTTTTACAAGTTTCTCAATTTTCACAATAAAGTCCTTCTTTCGATCCTTTGCCTTGAAGCTTATTTCAAAGAAACGACACATCTCTTTCAGCATGTTAACATTAAAAGTGGATAGCCTATTTGATTGCTAGTATTCAC
This sequence comes from Actinostola sp. cb2023, assembly GCA_033675265.1. Lineage (NCBI taxonomy): Eukaryota > Metazoa > Cnidaria > Anthozoa > Actiniaria > Actinostolidae > Actinostola > Actinostola sp. cb2023. The sequence goes on from JAUJYZ010000647.1 coordinate 26,594, forward strand.
AGATGTCGTAGACATCGTACACGATGGGGTGGCTAAAGCCGACCTCTTCCATCACTAGCTGTAATTGCTCAAGTTGCTCGTCCACCAGACACTCTCCAAAATCGTCTTCTTCAACAACATCTGTTGCTCCTATTGCTGCGCTCTTTTTTCTCGTGTTCGCCATTCGTGAGAAAAATCCTTGTACCTGCGTTTTCGTTAGCCATTCCTCTCTTGTGAACATTCTCTCGTTGTTTACTGTTCTTGCCTTTCTCATATCCTTCACAACTTGCTCTGGGTTGTACTTTCGTCCAGTTCTCTCTCCCAGGTTATATTTTGCTGTAAGGTAGACTTTCACTGCTTGGGAGAATTGCGTCGCGCCCCATCTGCCCTTATGTAGCGCCCATCCCTCGGATACCTTCGGCTCGGCAGCAATCTCTGCACTAGTGTCAACAGTCTCTTTGCAGGTGGCAGGAGTACTGGAGTCCATATGCACTGTCAAACACCTGTTAGCCCAATCCTTACGGATCTTATCATACATACTTGTACAACCTCGGGCTGTGTTCTCCCACATCAAGGTGTAACTCCAGGTCTGAGAACTTTACGAAGGATTCCGTACACCCTGGCTGCGTGCATGAAAACAGTGGTTGGCGTTTGTCGTGGTCCGCTTTAGGGTTGCCAAGATTAAAGACCCGAGATTGTCGCATGTCAAAAAACGGTTCCTCGACGATCATCCCTGTTGGTCCTTGTGGTTTTAAGATAAGGCGTTTGTAAGGGACGAGCTTCCCTCTTCCAATCCCGTAGCATCGCCAGACGCGCACGCCATCTTTCTCGAAGGAGAAATTGTGATACTTGCTGAATCCCTCTATCTTCTTGACTTCAATGGTTTTCCCTGCCTCGTTGACAGAGCACACAGCTGCGGTTGTACCTTTTACTGGCCTCTCATCTAACGCTGTTTGCATGTCGCGAGCGTTCACGATGTCGTGGCCTTCATTAGAGAAAGTTCTGATGGCAGCTTTCATAAAATCCTGTCACATATGTCTTTGCCGTGTTGTGGCTCTGAGTGGTCTAGGCGACCGATGGTGACCCTTGTGCGTTTGCTCACATCCCTCAGGGCTGCTATCAGGTTGTTATTGTGATAGCAGCCCGCCTCATCAGAGCGAATGTATACTTTGGTCAGGTACGGGTTCTCCAGCTTCATCTTGACCAGCAGATCTTCTACGATTAATACCACTGCATACCAGTCTTGTGTACATGAATCAAACAGGTGCGCAAAAGACCTTACTTCTATTTCTTTGGTTTCCTTGCTTTTCATGATAACACTGGAAATGTGCCAGCTCAAACCTCGTTTGCCAAACCATTCAGATTGTTTCTCTCTGAACTTTAGTTGGTTAAATTTCATGGCCCAGTCCATTACAACTAACGCCTCCTCGCCGGCCTTCATATCATGCAGAAAATCTTGCTTTGCTCTCTCCTGATTAGATGCTCGTAGTACATGGGCTTTCCAGTCCAGGATATTCGATCTTGCACAGTTAAAGTCATGATTCAGATCCTCCTTCTGCTCTTCGCTATAAAAGGTGAGATCAAAGTTGTTGATGTTGTCTTCTATTTCTCTAAGAGTACATCTAAGAGATTCACACTGGTCGCAGAGAACATTATGCGCATGTTCACAATGCATTCTAAAAGCCTCATCTGTATTATCGCTAAGTGCGTAGTCTTGACAATGATCAGCGCATGTGCTCTGACCCTCGGCGCAGTGGATCTGGTACTCAGTCTTGAGGTAACGTCTACTAGCATCTAGTTGCTTCTTTGTGTTATTACACCACGAGAGCTTAGCACCTGACTCCCCAAGCTCATCCACGATTTTCTCCAAATAAAGTCTCGAAACCTGCCGCACCATCTGTGGCGATATTATCGAGGCCCTGTAGACATTTTCTTTGAGATGCCCCTCTGACGTCAAGAATTTTAAACAGAGTCGCTCTGCTGAGTGGCGAAAACTTCTCTTCCTCGCAGTATTGGTAGTACTGATTGATCATAGTAGACCTCGTGACCGTGCGAATAACGTTCGGCATGGTCACCTTTGTCCTGAGTCGAGCTTGAGAATTCTAGTGCCGAAGGCGACGTCTTGCCAGAAGTAAAGGTCTGTTGGTGAAGTCAATGAAATGGTCCACTTTTGGCATGGACAGACGCACGCGGTTTTGGAATCAACCACGCCCGGGCCAAACGCTTTGGCGTGTTTCCTTGCTTGCTTTATCTGCCAATGGGCGAGTGTTTCATATGGCTCGTGGAGTTTGATTAGCTTCTCAGCAGGATACCGGTACGCGTACAGACTTAGTATCTGGATTTTAACGTTTCGAGATGGCGCATCCCTGTATGCAGTCATAAGTGCTGCTAGCTCTCCACTTACATCGTTGTCTTCGTCTCTTTGCATTGGTCGACACACAGAATCAAACAATTCCTTCGCAGCTTTTGGCGCCACTACCTCGCATACCACACGACAGCCTTGCAATGCTCTCTCTTTAGACTCGTCTTGCATTGATTTGCTTGTGTTCTTCCAGGTTGTTGTCAAGCGCGATGTAAGAGGCTCAAACTCATCTGAAGACAATCCAGACGCCGCACTGAGTTTTTCCATGGCATCGTTGTAAATTGCGAGTGTTTCACTGTTATTCAATTCACAACCTGATTCCTCTTGCGAACTGTTGCTGTCCTGATCAGTCAATACACTTGGCGTCCAGTCAGGTTCAGGACGTCTGGAAGGCATTGGTGTATTTGCAAAGCTCAGCCGTGGCTCACTGTACTTGAAATCTTCCTCTCTGTGCCTGTACAATACAAATACAAGTTCGGTCAGGTAACACTCAGTCTATATTTTTATTCGCTTTTATTGCCTTTGTTAGGGCGGGTAAATAAACTTAGTTCGTTCCTGTACTAGGCTCAGTATCCAGCCGCTGGGGTTTCGTGCGCCCGCGATACTCTCCCCCTCACGGCTGGGCGCACGAGCTAGAAAGCGTGACCGTGACGTTTTATGTAATTAGCATAAATAAACATAAAACGGAAGCGGAAGTGAAATTCTATTCGGTTGAAAATCCAATTTACTCGAGCTTTATTCGCGCTTGGTGAAATGTCGATTGTCGTTTAGTGTGAATGTCTTTGTTTGTGCTAAATAACCAGAGTGGTTGAATCATTTGCCAAAAACAGGAAGAAAATAAAAGGAAACTGAGGTCTTTGCAAGGAAATGTTTCTTCAATCTTGCACAACACGCCACATTTCATACACTCATCTTCTTGTCCTTCTTAAAAGAAAGCCGCTTTACAGTGGATTTCACACAACTTTGGCCGCTCCGACTGCGAAGTTCGTTCGCAATTCCCAAGTTTTGCAAACGAAACTTCGGAACTTCAAAGTGAAATTGACCAGAGTAGATGTTTGAAGCTGATGAATGTCATCGCAATAAAAGGACTTTATCTCCATAATGCAGTTTGAAACACACTTTTTGAAACATTTCGTTTGAGATGCAATAGTCTTGCAAATATTTGAATTCGAGACATAAACATTACTCACGGTTCACCGAACCAAGCCAGTTCACAGTGAAGTCGGCAAAGATCGTTATTGAACTTTATAGCAATCGGAGCGGCCAAAGTTGTGTGAAATCAACTGTAATGGCCAACTGTAATGCCCTTTGATGAAAGGAAGCTAACTTGGTATTTCATGAGAGACACTAGCGGCGATATCACGAGGTCAAAGACTGAGTGGAGCAGCTTGGAAAATTAGAGATTTTCCAGAGCCAGTAGGAAGAACAACGAACTGGACATCCTTTCCCAGAACTATTTCTTTTAAAGCTAAACGCTGTTTTTCTTTAAAACTCTCTAAATTAAACTTCTCAAGCCAAGGGCATATTCACAAGCATCAAAACTCTCCATCACGCCATTTTTAATCTTATGCGTCATTTTTAATTAATGCCCCCTAAAAACTGGGGGGCAGATTTCTGATTGGTTGACAAAAACAAACGGCAAGCTCGTGCGCCCAGCCGTGAGGGGGGAGAGTATCGCGGGCGCACGAAACCCCAGCGGCTGGATACTGAGCCTATTCCTGTACAAGCATTTTTTTTTTACATCTTTTTATTACTGCTATGCAAGAAGTTACGTTTGCGTCAGCCAGCGCCCCTCAGATGCACCTCGTCTAAAACCCAGGATCCTCATCGGTCTCACCTTCGAAGCTTTACGGGTGACTAACTTTATCGAAATGAGTGTATATAGATTTATAACTAATTTATAGGGGGTTAACTTAATATGGGGATTCAGTTCCCCCCTGTTGACACCCTTTTTGTAAACATTGTCATCTTACAGCCCCCCGTCTCCGCGGTCCCTGAATGCACACTCCGATCACTTTTAACGATTGGCGCTCCCTTCAAATAAGCGCTGTTACTGCCACAACACCCTCAAGCTCGTCTAACCCTTATCCTAACCTTAGCAATGCTATAATACTGGTAATGTTGTTATCCTATGTTTCTTAAAATATATAATATTTATTTAGGTACCATACCTCAACTCCATGATCATTTCTTCAGGAACTATCAACAAATGAGCTAGTTCTTCCGTTAGGTCGCCAACATCAGGGCCCTTGCATGCTGTAGCACCAACACCTGCATTACTCAATTCTGCGCTGTGTTCTTTGCGACAGACAGTACATATCGCTGCAGACAAAAATGACGATTTGCATCATAATTAGTGTCTATTTCGGGTTCTTTGCCCGCTTTTCTCAGACACGCCCGCTTTCCTTTCATCTAGTATTAAACACACTGGGACAAAACTATCCAATACCGATCTATCTTGTAATGTTCTGGAAAACACTATTTTGAGGTTATAAATACAGATGACTTACGCGATCCGATCGGCACACACTGGCTCCCATTAATTGAACAATAGCTTTGGCCATTTCAACGCTAATAACTTCGCGACCTTTTAATGATTTGGAAGAACCAGAGTGCATCGGGTACTGGCATGTTGTTGGTGGTCTCCAACATCTCCCCAGATCATAACGGTGACGGGGGCAAACCGGGAACTTGGTCATTCCCTCAGGTGAAATCTGGTCTAATCCAGCCCTCTGCAGAATGAGCTCATATTCTTTGAGCTTGCACCGGGATAGATGGCAGGTGTTCAGGTGATAACTAACATCATCACAGCAGTCAAAAAGAAGAACCGTTTCCGTGTGGCCGTGTGCTGGCCCGCATTCAATTGGATGTCTTTTGAATAAGGAACAATTGGACATGTTGAGTTTTCCGAATTTTCTGATAAATTCACAAGCGAAGTCGTCGAAGTCAGCGGTTACCCAAATGAGAACATTTGTTAATTTCATATTTTGTCAAATCTTCTGAATCTGATACAATTCCGAGAAGTATTTTAGCAATAACGGGTTCAATGTGCTTATTTTCTTACACATATGTATAATAATGGATCGCTTACTGAATTCAAGGCCTATCCTAATCTGTGTTGGACCGAAATAGCGAGGATTCTGAAATGTTTTATATGTATCTCAATGTATCTGTCATTGTCGGCGGGGAATCTCAAGTCAATTCTAACGACCTGAAGACTAAATTATCTTTCAAAACAGCGGTAAATGATTCTGATTTTACCATTAAGCGTTGTCTCTAGTGCTCTAATCGCCTTCCTGGACCAAGAGGCTGCTATGGACTTGACCTTGACTTGGTAAACAATGAAACCGGAAGTGGCTGTGATGTCGCGAGATAGAGGTAATTTATTCGACTTTGGATAATTTTTTTCCCGCTTAGATCGAGAGATCCGACAATTTTTTTTGGACATTTACAAAAAGCAACCCTTCTTTATTTGGGGTAAAGTTATTACTTTCCCATATCTGGTCCCACAACGGAGAAAAGTGTCGTTGAATATGGGCAGTTTCGTCAGCTTGGCTTTCAGTGTGTTGTAATTCAGTACCGATAAACAGAAAATAGTTCCAATTTTATTCAATCTTAGATCGCAAATCACATCATTAGATATAAATGTTGTCAGTTGTCACAATAAGCGATCATTTTACGATGCGTGAACGCAATGCGAGTGGATTTTGGTCATCGCTATTTTAGACCAGATTTTTGCCTTGTCGGTCGATCTCATCTTGGAGAAGTCATATCTTAAAAAATAATTAGAATTGAGACGAAAGAAATTGATTTTCATAGTTAGCTTGGTTGTGCCTATCGGCCAACTTAAAACAAGTTCAACTTATTTTTTGAGGCGGAAGCTATTGGTCGGTTCTTACGCGGACAGCCTCTTAAGGCTCGGACACACGGTGCAACTTTTCTTGCAATGTTGCACGCAACAGTTGCAGAAGTAGGATCGAGTTCTACTTCTGCAACCGTTGCACGCAACCTTGCATCGTGTGACACCCCAAAAAACTCTTGTGCACGCAACGTTGTATCGTGTGACACCCCAAAAAACTCTTTTCTCGTGTCAGAAAAGTTGCATCGTGTGTCCGAGCCTTTAATCTCAGTCATTTTAAATCACTCTTTGCTAGTAGGAGCAAGTAGGAGCACCGTTAAAACCCTCTTAGCCTTGACAATTGGACGCTTACGTCCAAGTTTATCTTTCGGATAATCTGCCGAATAGCAAACCTTCAAAAAGCACAGCTCCCCTCTTCTCGGGATATAAAACAGGCACATTCCAAGACTAGCTTTTCGGTACACGATAATTGAACAGGTACTTCATTTAATTCAAGTTCTCTATAATCAAAAAAATTGCATTGTTCACCCATTGGCGAGAAGCTCCTTTAGGTTTGGTGTCCTTCGCCAAGTCAGACGATACAAGGTGCTCTTCAAGTTTTTCATGAGTAAAGAGACCTTTTTACCGATACGACGGCCATTTTGGATTCTATTGTTTTGGCTAAAACATTATGGGATGCTCAGGGTGCAAATGACCCAAAAACTGTACAGTGTAGAGTCGTGCGGATCGCGTCAATATATTATTTTTCTATGTCACTCTAGCCATAGTGTTGTATGACTTACCATCTACATGTGTTGTATATTGTTGTATAATTTTGTACAAATTCATTGCTTTAAATTAGGTTTTCGTAGTTTTTCATGGCCAAATGGTTCCCTTGCGAAATGGATTCCCAGAAACCTTGGAATTCCTAGGAATTCCTAGGAATTCCTAGGAATTCCAAATAATTCCAAGTCATGCAAATTAGATTGAACTGAAAACCTTGGAATTGCTGGGAATTTTTGAGAATGCTTTCACACCAACTTGGAATTGTTTGGAATTCCTAGGAATTTCCAAATAATTCCAAGACATGCAAATTAGGTTGAACTGAAAACCTTGGAATTGCTGGGAATTTTTGAGAATGCTCTAAAACCAACTGAGAATTGTTAGGAATTCTTAGGAATAACCCATGGCCAATAATTCAAAGACTGAAAAGAAAACTTTTGAGAATTGGTTTTTAAAATTCTTAGGGATGTCTACAAGCGCAAAGCCCGCTACAAGTCTTCAAAATACCGTATTAAAAAAAATGTCCGGCAGTCAAAATATATTTCATGATTTTCAAGGAATCATCTTAGCTGATTAAATTCAAATTCTCCTTTGAAGTTTGTTATTTTTCAATTTGAAATGTTTGCCTTTATTTTTGCTACGAAAGACGCCTGACGAGACACTTAGGAAATTTCACAGCAACTTTGTATGGCCGAGGGAGTCTAGTTCCAAGCTCCATATTTGGAGCATATCCCCTGCAGAGCTTCACTCTGATTGGCTACTGACACGGTTTTGAATTCTTGTGACCCGCCATGTTGTTAACATAAACGTGTAGTGGAAACTATTAGTCGAATAATCACTCTTTTCTTCAACTAAATCCCTGGAGAACGACATGGAACAATTGACATGTGTTGCAGAGTGTTATTTCTTGACAAATATGCGGTGAAATACAAGAAATTGTGCTGAATTCACAAGGTAAGATTCGATTCTATACTTTAGGTCATGAAGCCATTCAAATGTAGCCAAAACGGCCTGATTTACAGTAGATCAGATCAAAGTATTCTTAGATAATGAACAAACCAATACTTTGTTGAAATACTTTGCTTACAACAGAACATATTAAGACTGTTTTTCTCTGATTATGAATGCCGATTAAGTATTAATTTCGCAAATGAACCAGTCGAGAGTTCAACAGCAATGATTTTTAACTTTATACTTAAATAATACTCACTGAAAGAGATTTGAACAGTGGTTTTAATACCTGAATCTACATTAGCTTACACAGCTCAAGAAACTACGTTGTATAGAAGTATTCTTACATTGTATTTCAGTTCTGAGTGCTTTCAGTTATTAATGAATGTACTGTATGCACTGATCAATATTAAGTTATTGAGCTTTCCTGTGATCCTTCCATAACAACTAACAATATTCTCTGGTAGATTATGATGATATGCTTTAAAACTTTTATGTTTTTCTTCAATAGAATGAAGCATAACAAATCCAATAAAGTCATTATGGTGGTGGACATTATAGTCAAGAGGTCAACAAAAAGCTAAGAGAACTGACATCAGTCTGTACAAAATAATTCAAAAAGTGATTTCGATAGCATTGAATCCAAGTGAATGCCTTCTAATAATTTTATTGTATTTTTTATGTCAATGAAAATATATTTATACATGCAGGGAAATTAATTCACATTAAATTTCTGCTTTTAATCACTGGTTTCTAGCTTTTTTTATATGCATTCTTACAAATTCCCATTTATTCCTAAGAATTCCCAAGTATTCCTAGGAATTCCCAAGTATTCCTAGGAATTCCTAGGAATTCCTAGGAATTTTGGGCCATATTGAATCACTGGTAGAGATTTGGAATTCCTAGGAATTCCTAGGAATTCCAAAGCTGATATTTTTATGTTTGGAATTCCTAGGAATTCCTAGGAATTCCGAGTCCGAATTACCGTGAAAATTCACACCATTATTCCTCGGAATTCTTAGGAATTCTTAGGAATTCCTAGGAACAAAATCCTAGGAATTCCTAATTATCCTAGGAATTCCTAGGAATTCCTAGGAATTCCAAGGTTTATTTCGCAAGGGTTACTAGCTTGCACCCTGGGCATTCCATAATTCAAGATGGCCGCCGTATCGATAAAAAGGTCTATTCCGGCATCTTACTCAAATTTCTCGTCCACATGACTGAAAATTCTTGTTTCTAGAGTACTTTGTTTTGTTTGTTTTTAATTTTTGTGTAATTTTTTATTTTTTTATTTTTTTATTTTTTGTGGCCTATGCCATCGAGTGTGTAAGTCCGTCCGTCCGTTCGTCTGTCCGTCCGTCCGTCCGTCAGTAAGTAATCCTAATCTTCGGATAGTGTTTGGAACTAGTCAGGTGATCGAAAAAATCAGCGAAATGTTTGTACCCGATGTTTTACTCGTCTGGTTGTCTTGTTTAGAGGTAAGTTTACACCTCTAATATACTATTATTCTATGCTATTTTGCACCATAAACAAGACACATCATCTCTCGTGCAAAGCGTCAAGTGTTTGTTCATATTAAAATATGTTTTCAAGTTTTTCAGTGACGGTTTGTTGAGATTATTTTCCAGCCGTGAATATCGATCGTGTTTATTTGTTCGGCCTTTTATAAATAGCTGTGGACTGATCGACTGGTCAGTTGTGCAGTCGAGCACCTCCATTCTGTGTACCTGTTTAAAGTATCAAGTTATAACTATAAGTAATTCTCTTCAAGGAACAAATATCTTTATACGAAACGCAAACAAACACTTCGAGATTCGGCTGTCGTTACTCTTTGTCCCAAAACTTTCAAAAGCCGTTCTAATCGCTAAATAAATCACATACAGGACTCAAGTAGATATTAATCTTTATATAGAAAGCAATTCAAGATATCAAAAGGACAGGATAATTTCTAGAAGTGAATTTACGGCCATAAATATACTGTGTCGATCAAATAAGACACAGGAAGCCCAATACACTGAAACCTGAAAAAATCTTTACACACAAGAGATTGTCTGGTTTCTGGTGCAAAATAGCATAAAATCATAGTACATGTATATATTAGAGTGTAAACTTATCTTCAAATTAGAGTTACTATTTATTATGTACAATGTATATTCAATGTTTTCATATATTTAGGCGAAGTCAAATAAATAAATAAACACCACTTCATCAAAGTTGAGTTCAACGTGATTGTAATACAGAACATTTTTAAATTAATGTTAATATTCAATTACTAATGATATATCAATGCTGTTCATATTGATTGTTATTAATTGTTCAATTATTTATACACAATTGTTTTCAATTGCCCTATACCATTATGACGTAACGGCTTATTTATGAGGGGGACAGAATCGTGAAGAACAATAGAAATTTGAACTAAATCTGCTCTGCTGAGGTTCGCTAGATTTCAGATTGGCTAGTTTCCAGATATTATGTTCATCGATGCTTTTCCCACAATATTTACTGTGTTTGGTGACTTTTATCGCTTTCAGACCGTCTGTAAAATACATTTATTTTGGTAATCCTTTGTGTTGTTGCTGTTTTGTCCCCCTCTAGCCACCATGATCCTTAGTGTTTAAACAATAGATTGTTTTGATGTGACGTCATAGTGGTATAGGGCAATTAAACTTTGTATTAAAATACATTTCTGATTTAAATTAGCATTACATAGAACCAAAGAACAAGTTCCGGCAGATAGTTCAAACATATTAGTTCAACAGAGGAATCAATCCAACTACACATTGCTTCTGCATTTCAAAACCGCATTACCTACATGTAGTTATAGACTACCTTTTTACTCGTGCCCAGGCCGTAGGCCGCACGAGTTATAAAATCCAACGCGTATTTTATTTTTGTGTCAATGTCAGAAAATCGCAAAGTTGTGCAATATCCGGTCACATGCTATTGAGACCCAAATATAAATAGGGTAGAGGGTTGGGATCAGCGAAGGGGGAGAGCAAGGGGAGAAGGTTTGCAATGCCTAGTATCTCCATCATGTTTATGTGTATTGGAACCATTTATATACAAAAATGTATCATTCTCCCAATCGATGTGGGACTTTGTCAAATCCAAAACACTACGCACATGATATTGTCAAAGCTGGTTTTGTACTACTGAATTGTCTCGCACATGCGCAATGTTAAAAAGTGACGAAATTAAATGTGTTGGCCCAATGAAGGATAAAAAGACGAGGTATAAAGCAACAAGTCAGAGCCCAGGCATCCGCTTAGAAATTGCACACAAATCCTAACTTGCCTTCATCGGTCGCCGTTCAGCGCTCGTCAACACATCAAAAGTCACAAGACAACTGACCCATCATCGAATAAATACAACTCAAAACCTCAAGAAAACTACACAGAGGACTTCAACAACTATTATTCTTTATTTCTAGTATTTTTGAGCTTTACACAATACATAAAATGACCGGTTGCATCAAGATTTTCGAATCGCTCAAAACCACAATTTCTTGCTCAAATGTCTACACCAATTTGTTCTTTAATTTTCAGACTACTGTTGTGAAGACATTTTTGAGAATCTCATACCCTTTGAAGGCTTTATCAGAGCTCATTCCTGATCCAACGGAACGAAAATCCAAAGACGTCACTGATTTCTACGTTTGGGCTACCTGTAACCACAGGAAGCCCATTTATACAACTGACACACACACGAACATTCAGTGAAAATCCTTATCGTCCAAGATTATAAGCACGCGAATAGCTGGACATCTATGTGTTCTACTAGAAAGGAAACCACAAGCTTATATTTATGGTATTTTATATTTCGAAGTCTAAATGAAAAATCGACCGACAACAACTATCAATCATTGAACTTTACTCGTTGAATACATTTTTATATAATTACATGTACCAAGATAATGGTCTCTTGATTTTACTTTAAAATGTTCAAATATTTTCACTCTAAGAGCGAAATATAAAACATACCGCATTGATCATGAAAGATAACTGCGACATGTGCTGGTTCCAGGTAATAAAGGGAAGCTTTCAAGCAAAAATCAAACTCGTATACAAACTTCGAAATCCACACGGACGGTGATATACTGAGAAAGCCCCCACACTTCCACAGGGATCCCAATTCTACTCTGGTCCTTAGTATGTACTGGTTCAATCCGGCACCAGGGTACGAGTGAACCCTGTAACAGGGTCTAGTTTTGTTTATTATTCTTATTCTTATTATTGTTATTCTTATTATATTGTTATTGTTATTCTTATTCTTAATACCGGGTTTATTTACAGTAGCCACATGCAGTCCTTGACTGCCTATTTACTCTTTTTTCTTAAAAGACATGTTAATGGCAACACATGACGACTCAGGTTTGTTTACATGGCCGCCATCTTGGCAATGTTACCTTATATACCACAATTCCCTGCGCGCATCGCTTATAGCTGGAATGGCTCATTTGCATCATTGCATTTGTGTATTGATTGTCATTTTCATTATTTAATTTTCTATTATTTCAAACAAGTTACTTATTTCTTTGTTGCTGTGCTACGTTCAGTTCAGGTGAAAACAACTTGAAATGCAACCAACCCTAAACCCACTAATTACGCCTCAAACACCCTCAAATAACTATCAATCTTTATTTGTGGCAAGTATTTGAAGACCAAGGTTAGAAAAGGGAGGCTTTCTAGAAGCAGAAATCGAACTTGATCCGAACTTCGGCCACAGCCTTTGAAATCAACACTAAACTTTTTTAATATTTGTGGCTGGACTTGTCCCTCCAAATTCTAATATTTGTTGATGGATGATAAATTGACGATAACATTTTGTGCTTTAATTTAGCCATTTTATTTTGAAGTGGACTCAGAATTACGTCACAATTTAACATAGCTGTACATACCATACCGCTTAAAAGTTTTTGTCACACCAAAATCATATTTTGTTTCCTTTGCTGATATACTGTATCAATAAATTTCGCTTAGGCTTATTTTGGCTGACAACAACTGATATTTCAGCTGAGCAGCTAGACTGATTCAATAAGTCGCTGTTTTCGCTCCTTTTAGATAGGTGGTCGCTCAACTAGTGACTTATCACGTTTACACTAATATTCTGTTCAAACGAAAATGAGGCTCTTCCATAAATTAGCCGGATTCGTACATGCCGTAGATTTCAGCCATATTCCTTGTTCCCAAAATTCTGAATAAATATTTAAGGTTATGGTATACGTTCGCGCGGTCTCAGAACTCGAATTTGCTTTCCTTAGCTTATCAGCAAGAAAATATTACAAGCTATGATTTGGTGAAAAAAAATTCTGAATCGGATTTTCACTTTTTGAGTTATGGACGAAAATGTGCTCCGTCGAATAATATAAACAAACACGAAATGTGTCAACTAATGAACACTTACTGGGTGCGCCGTTGATGGAGCGCGAAAGAACGGCCGGGAATTTGGATTTTCGTAGTGTTGTGATAAAAAAATTCAGTTCGAGAGCAAAGCGCCGTATATAATAGTTCATGCATTTTAGAAGTCTCGCTCGTTGGATTCTCGAGGATTGTAGAACCAGTTTGGCGAGAGTATTAGTTTATGATGACCTCAGTGACCTCATAACGATTCTGATTGGATAAGAAGGTGTACCAGCCGGAAAATGGCGCAAATGAGGTGTCTTTTGTTTACACAACTTTGGAAGTTATTTCTTCTAAGTATATTTTGCCGTGAAGCTCGACATAAACGTGAATTAATAGGGTATCTAGAAACGTCTAATTTCCACGAAATTTGGCAGACATCATCTTTGGTATTCAATCTCAAAAAGCGTGTCGGGGATTGTTTGATTTCGCTTTAGATTTCAAGTTATTAGCGTTCATATTACATCAACTCGAAATATATCTAACATCAAACTTTGAATGCTTATCATTTTTTTTAGGAATCAAATATCGAAAATCCCCGACACGCTTTTGGAAAACAATACCTGGTGATAGAGATTCAGCATTCAGATTCATATTTAACCGTAACTGGAGCGCTGGTAATTCGATTTTATGAAAGCCTCCATTTTTCGGAATCGGGCCTTCTTTCTCAATGGGATTAAAACTTTTACGATTTTTTGTTATTTCATGGTTTTCTACAGTTCTTAAAGGCCCAGCTTAGACTACGCTGAGGTACGGTGAGTATTCTTCTTCGACTCCAATGACTCAATTTTCTTGTATAATTAGCTTTTTTTATCATCAGTAAAACACTAACACAATGTTTCTTTGTACTAAGGATATTGAAAATGAAACGATCAAGTGCTGATGCAATGGCTAATGTGTACCTTCGGCTAGTAGTAAGCGTCGCTCCCGGGACTTCGCTTTGCTTCGAGTTTCGGTGTCTTCTGTTACTGAAGTTTTGTGTAGTAGAATTTCAGCTAAAATACTGTTTGTTCTGTCTTTGAAGCCCAAGCTTCGTTTTCGTTTATTCCACAGATCGAAAACTGAAAAACGAAGACAAATTACTCGCGGACCGGCTTCGACATAAAAATAGAAATAAATTCCAAAAGACTTAAAAATAAAAAATAAAGGGCTAAAAACTTCCCTTGCTCATAAACGAATACTAGTAATTAACTTTAACTGAATAAAATAATTATCAAAGGCCGATGCAGACCGATTGTAAACCTCACTTGATGAATTTTCAGCATCACAAAAATGGCTAATTTGATTAGCATGCGCGCTAAGCATCACGGTCTAAGCTGGGCCTTTAAGCTTTACTATGATATATAGTTTTCTATAGTTTAGCCTTTTGTGTTTCGTACAGAACGTATACCATATCCTTAAGGTATTGCACATTTTAGAAAATTCGACCAGCCTTGTTCAAAGAGAATTTTGCACGCGGAAATTCAATCGATTTTTAAACGGAAAGTGCCATTGTAATGAGCACACTTTGTTCTAAAAAAACGTGTCTCCGATTTTTGATACGTTGCCTCGTTTAAAAGTTATTTGATGGTTTATGTGTAAAACGGTTTTTTAAAACAAAGGGTGCTCATTACAATGGCACTTTCCGTTTAAAAATCGATTGAATTCCCGCGTGCAAAATTCTCGTCCGAGGGACCGCGATCTTTGAAGAAACGTATAATAGTTGTGAGATTGCTAAAGTACGGATTACTTGAACTTTCCCATATAATGTCAAATTTCTTGTTTTCCATATGGACAGAATATACTTATTTTTTTCTAACAGTCTATCAAAATTGTTATTACGCATAAGGGTCTTATTATGTGAAAAATAAATTCCCAGAATTGTAACTCCGGCAGCATGAAAATCTATTTTTTTAGTAATTTTTGCTTCACTTCAGTCTTTACTTTTGGCTCCAATCCATCCAACTTCGGACTTGTCAAGGTTAAGCTGTAAGGAAGAGTAGGATTTAAAAAGCTCTAGACATTCTAAAACTTTTTTCTAGGGAAATTATATCCTTTAAACAGAATGTAGTGTCATCCGCAAAGAGGACCAGTTTAATTTGTTCCGCTCCTTCATCAATCTGTAGTCCTTTTATTTCTTTATTGTTACGGATTAATTGTGCCATTATTTCAATAGTCAAAATAACAAAAAAAGGAGAAATTGGGTCCCCTTGTTTTGTCCCCCGTTTTAGTTCAAAAAAGTCAGAAGCTTTTCCATTGTTAAGAATGCAGCTTTTAGATTTCGTGAGTGTGTTGTTATCCGACCAATAAAGTCATCACCGAAACCAAAATGCCGAAGAACAGCCAAAATGAAGTTATGCTCAATTGAATCAAACGCCTTTTGAAAGTCTGCTGCAAAGAGAATGTTTGATCGATCAGCACTACTTTCTGAATAGTCGAATAGATCTGCTATAAACCTTAAAGGGTCGTCTATGTTTCGTCCTTTCACAAAAGCTGCTTGGTTGGGATGTATAAGTTTAGGCAACAAGTTAACGATTCGATTACAAAGGGCCTTACTACAAATCTTAGCATCTACATTTATCAGGCTAATTGGGCGCCAGTTTTCAATAAATCGAATATCTTTTTCGGGCTTTTCCAAAAATGTAACACAAACTTGATTTTGAGTAGTTGATAAAGATCCCGTTTCAAAACTATAATTTAAGCAATCGACCATCATTTGTCCTAGCTCATTCCAGAAAGTTAAATAAAATTCTTTACTTAGTCCATCCATTCCAGGAGTTTTATTATTACCCATCTCTTTTAAACTATCGTAACGTTCTTTATTTGTTAGAAGGCCTTCACATTGAAGCTTCTCTTGCTCGCTCAATTTTGGTGTATCCGAATCCTTTAAGAAAAGTAGGCATTGTTTCTCCGGATACCTCATTCTTTGGAGAATAAAGATTGCGATAAAAGTTTTCTAGTTTTATTAGAATATCAGAAGGATTTGTAATTTCCTTTTCTTCCTCTAAAATCCTTCGTACATGCGTCTTTGACTTTCGTCTTTTCTCTAAGGTCAAAAAATATTTACTACTCCTTTCGCCCTGCTCGAACCATGTTTCCTTGGACCTCATAATTATTCCACTTGTAATGTAGTCACTAAGTCTGTTTAATTCTTGTTTAAGAGTTTCGTATTCCTTTAGTAATGTATCATTGGATTGCCAAACTTTTATTTGTTCTATGTTTTTTATCTTATTTTCCATTTCCTGATAGCTATTGCGGTTTCTTTTGGCTTTCGCTTTAGCTTTTGCAAAGGATAACGATTCTTTTCTAATTTCATATTTCATGAGTTCCCATTGTAGTTGAGGGCTAATTATTCTACTCTCCTTTAACTAATTTTTCGTCTTTTCTATTAACTTTTGGATCATATGAACATACTCTTTTTCTTGAAGTAGAGAATTATTTATTTTCCAAAAAGACGGCCCACGAGAGTTTTTCGGTAATGATTTTATACTAAGGGATAGTGCCGAGTGGTCTGTAGCTGGCGCTGGGATAATGTCTGTATCATTAACCAATGGTTGCATTGTGTCTGATATATAAAAGAAATCTAACCGACGATGTAACATTTGGTTAGAATTAGATGCTCTTCCTTGGCCATACCCCCTCCAGGTATGGTAATTGTCACTAATTTAGGAGCTCATGTGTGGCTGAAATAGCTCAAATATGGTTGAAAATCACTCCTATTAACTCCAATATTGTTATCCGTTGGCAGCGATCAACTAAAAGTGCAAGACAGTCGTGTTTTGGCATTAAGTTTTGTGTTTTAACGACAAAAATGTCGGAGACAGGTCGAACATTATGCTAATTTTGGCAGTCCCAAGCATAATAGTTTTCTCAAAAATGCTACTTTGAATTCCCAAGCTTGAAACTTTCTAAACTGAAAGAGCAGACGTGAAGCTTTCCTGGGGCATGGCGTTTTCTTCAAAAATTTAGGTACCAGGTTCCTTTTTCGTACCTCAAACATTGCCTATATTTCAACGTTCCGTTCATGGCGCTCAGTATACCTTTTTCAAACCAAATTTGAAAAATAACTACAGAAGTTACAGAAAAATAAATTCTACAGTGGAAAAGACCAAGAAACGTTTATTACGGTTCCTGAATGTCATTGTTGTAGTGCTAGAGGTGAACACACACTGACTGTTCAAATTTGCCTTATAATTTAGCCGAAAATTTTCAGTCATCAGACGGATTTTTAAAAACTGGAAATTTCTCCTAAGATAAAAATCGCTGGAACTTTTTAGTATTTTCCCCTAAAATAGGTCATCGAAAGGAATGATATGGCGAAAGAAAATTAAATTCGTTTTTTTTGAGTTGACGAAAAAGTCTTGATCCTTAAAATATCATTTGAATCTGAGTTATTTTATGTATATTGTAATGTTTATCTCCTTTTATTTCAGAATAATGATCCTTCTCTTAGTGTATCATAGTGTTATTACAACGTTGATTCTTCATGTTGATTCTTCATGTTTAGGCCAACTAGCTCGCCTTTTCTCACGAGCGTCTCTCCTCATGTCTACTATATAAACTAGACTATCTGGGGAGGGGTGCGTCGAATCATTACACAGCTCCCCCCTTTGAAAGCACTGACTGCAGTGCAGAAAATCGAACATTATTAACTTGTTTCTAGTAACAGGGTTTGATAAATATAAGAAAATTGTTAGTGTTCTCCAACTATAACTAATTATCAAGCTACTGTTCATAGTCCTTGCAAATATATATTCTGTCTCTAAATGAGCTTTACTGAACTACAGTCTTTCCTCGGATTTCTTGATGGTTGAACATCACACTGCACAAGCTGAGTACGGTTCTTGTGTAGTATTGAATAACTCCACCGAATCATATTTGTTCAGGTTCCTGCTCTGCATGACTTTCCTTTTGCTAACTCTGTACAAAGTAATCTGATAACAAGTGTAACCTTTCTATTGAGTTTTTCGTGAGTTCCACATAGAAGAGACCCAATCACCAAATCTCTTAGGTGCCACAATTGTTCTTCTTGGTCTTGTGTTCTTTCTTTCGATGTTACCTTCCACAGGTCTCCGTTCGTTGTTTGCATCAGCTGTCATAACCTCTTGCGCTATCTCTTTCTCTTGATGTCTGACTCTGATGGTAAACCTACTACATCAGTTGAATTGTTTATTTCGCTAACTTCTGTCTCTTTAGCCTGCTCTAGCTTTAAATCTCCTGGCTGTGTCGTATCTAAGCCCTTGTAGACTGTAGGACTTAAATCTGACTTAAATGACTTTGCGTCTGTAGGAAGAGATGTTGAACTCGTTGTCTCTATCTTTTTCTCAGTCGGCAACCAGCTTTTAAGGGGTGGTCCTAAGTACGGTTTCAAACTGTTCACGTGTATGACTTTTGGCTTGGTGTTTGGTGTCCTCTGAATGAGGACATTGGCAGATTCCAATTCAGGACCAAAGCACTTGAGATGGATGGACTTCATGCACACTATTCAGTTAGCGAAGGATTGATTTTTCCTGATTAATTTCGCACAAGTGCCACAATTACTTTTCACATAAGGCCCAGGGTTTAATTCCAGGTCCCCGGATAAATAGAGTAAGCAGATAGCAATCCATGACTGCTTAACGAGCTCCAGTATTCTTGGAGTTAGACATGGCCGCCGTAACCGATGAACATCAGATTTAGAGCACGATGTCTTAATGCCGAACGACGGCGGTGCAATTAATCTTGTTTCCAGATAGAATCGTGTGGTTATTACACCACGTCTGAAAGAACTGCGGTCACAAGAAAGGGTCCTTCTCGAGGGTTATCTAGCTTTTCGTTTCTACCTTTCTTCTGGCGGACGTTATGTAGCCACACACTATCGCCCATTTGGAATGGTTTTCATGAAAGCCTTTTGTCATAGTTTCGCCTTTGTCGCACGGCTGCTCTCTTCAGGTGGAGTCGTGCACTCTCATGTGCGCTTGCCAATCTCTTCTGTATGGCCTCCACATACTCTATGGATGATTGCGGTGCGTCTGGAGCCAACTATGTAATGACGCCTAGTGGTACTTCTACTTCTCGTCCAAGCATTAACTGATTAGGTGTAAATCCTGTGCTCTCGTGAATGGCAGATCGGTTGGCCATCATACAATACAATACAATACAACACGTGGGAAGTTGTAAATCCCAGTCTTCTTGGTCATCCTGCAGTTTTCCACGTAACATTTCCACCAATGTGCGATTGTATCTCTCTACTTGTCCATCTGATTGCGGGTGTAATGGTGTTGTTCTATTCTTTTCAATATCCAGCAACTTACAAACTTCAGCCATCACATTAGATTCAAAGTTTAACCCTTGATCTGTGTGGAGTTGGCGAGGAACTCCAAAACGACATACAAACTCCGATACAAACTTCTCGGCAATCGTTGTTGCCACTTGGTCTGGAATAGCATAAGCTTCGGTCCATTTCGTGAAGTAGTCTGATAGGACCAAAACGTAACGGTTTCCTCTGGGTGTCTTTGGAAGAGGCCCAAGAATATCCATTGCAATTATTTCCATTGGCGCTCCTACGATGTATTGCTTTAGGGGTGCCCGGCGCTTTCTTCCAGGACTTTTATTTGCTCCACACTCGTGACACCTTGTAACCCACCTGTATGTTTGTGCTGTCAACCCAGGCCAATAGTAGCGTAGTCGTAATGCATGAAGTATTTTATGAACTCCTCTGTGACTTGCTGTGGTGTGATTATGGTGGGCGTGTAATGCAGTGTCTCTCAAGCTGTCAGGTAGTACTATCTGATACGTAACTCTGTCTCCCTTGTCACTCTCCCACCTGCGATATAGAACACCATCTCTGAACTCAAGACGGTCCCACTGTGTCCATAGTGATTTAAGAGCGGGACTTTTGTCTGACACGTCTTCCCACTGAGGGTGCTTCTCATTGGATCTTTTCAGTTGTATGAAGCTCTGTAACAAGTTGTCTTGCATTTGCTGGTCCTTCAAATATTCCGTTGTCCATGTGGGCTGTAACTTTATTGTACTGCATGACGTCCAGTTGGGTTGCGTTTCGACGACAGGCGTGCTCTTTTCTTTTCCTGCAATCCCTTGTGCTTCTCTGACTCTGTCTGGGTTCCAATTTCAGTCTTTGATGGTTCTGTCTTCTCCCGACGTCTGCACCACTTACATCTATCTGTATGGTCTACGAGACATAGCATCAGCATTGATGTGACGGCTCCCCTGACGATACACAATGTCAAAGTTTTGGGTGCTCAGGAATGCAACCCATCTTGCTAACTGTCCCTCTGTGTCTTTGGTCTTAAGAATAGATCGTAATGGCTCGTGGTCGGTGCGCACTGTGAACTTACGGTTTTGGAGGTAATGTCGGTGCTGCTTTGTGAACTCCACGATGGCTAATAACAATAGTTTGTCAGTAAATCCCTTTTCAGGGGTCCACTTGAAAAATACAAATATTTAATGTATATTTACATTCCGTAAACGTTTTTTGCTGGTTCTGTCTTTTAAACAACAAAATAAATGTGCTATATTATTATCGCAGCAGCTACTTGTTTTAAAACTACGAGAACATTGAATCTATCTGTATGTAATGTGGCTCATGAACTGATTTCCCATCCATCCTTGCGGTGTCAGCTTCTATGATTTTTGATTTTCAACCTGACAACGATTATGCAATTAGCTATATATAATACTTGTATACGAGAAGTAAAAAGTTAACTAATGACGGCCATCGCAGTATTTGAATTCTCGTTCATTCTACAGCCAGCGCGTGCGTGTATTTGCCGGTAAAGCACTCACATCAGTCTCTAACCCTTGTGATTGGCTAGTTTTGACATAAACGAAATTTAATCAAACTGCCATGCATCGAAGTTCGAACTGTGAATCAACAGAGAAAGTTAATAGTTGTAGTAAAAAGTATCTGAAAATGACCAACCATCAGCCAAACCTCAAGAGAGATTTGTGGACCTAAGTAAACCTGGACGTTTCCAATATTACAAGAGCTGAAAAGTCCAGCAGGAGTGTTGTCCACCATGAGTTTCACTTCTCGTTATACTACAGCCAAACAAGGCATCGGAAATTGTGTCAGAGAATTTCTTGAGTTGAGGCACTGAAGGCATCAAGCTGTAATGAGCAAGGCTCTGTTCACTGCTATGGCCGGGCACGAACTGAATATGTCTATCTGGAATGCTGGCGTCCAACCATAACTTGATCCCTGGATTCAACTTGGATAAATACAGCTTGAGACAGTATATTTCATCGTTTGGTCTTCCACTACTCCTCACTGGATGGATTGCTATTTCCTCGTCCAGGGTGGTTCTTAGTAGATTCTTTGTTGGCCATCACAGCAACTTCTTCGCCATCTGCATCTGTCAAGAACTCGAAACTGTTGGCTGTCAATTCTCATTGACCTTGGTGACACCAATAAAGTGAGATGTAAAACCATACTTTCCTTAGGAGACGGGATGTACTAAAATATGGACTGGACTTTAGTCTGGACTTGGCTGGACTTTGGACTTTGGACTTTGGACTTTGGACTTTGGACTTTGGACTTTGGACTTTGGACTTTGGAATAAAAATGAAATAAATGAAAATTGAAAAAAAGGAAAGTAAACAAAATAAAGTTGAAAATTAAACAGGAAAGAAACAAAATTAAGAAAATTGGATTTTGGAATTTTGAATATATATTTTTTAATTTATCAACTATTTTCAATGACTAAATGTCTCGACGTTCATGTGAGCCTTTAGTTGTATTTGCTACGCAGGCATTCACTGAGGTGTTGTAGAGGTGTTATAATCTTTACTGTAATTTTTGATATGCTTGATTCCGTTCTAGCTGTATTATTGAGTTCTTCTCTGCATTTGAAATACTAGCTTCGTGTGTTTATTCGTGTATTTTTCAAGATGGATCGTCATTTCAATTGTTCTGAAATTGCTCACGGTAAGAAAGGAGGTGTAGCTTTCAGGAGGTCGCTTCCATGGAATGTTTGTGCCTTAGATTCATTCCTTCCAACGGCCGTATACATCGCAACAAAACAATCGTTTGGGGAATGTACATATCTTTATTCCTTCATAACCAGTACATGGTATCTAGCGGTGTATTGTTACTTGGGTTATCTAAGGTAAACAGTGATGACATGTACGTACATAAAACCAGTTACCACTAAACTTAAAATTTGATTTTAACACTGAGAGCAAATTAAGGTATATCATTGACTTATAATGTATTATTCTCTTCAGTGTTTATAGCCGATACGCTGGGGCGAGAGAACGACAAACCCCTGGCAACCAGGGTATAATAATAACTCTTTATTAGCAGATAAAGATTTACAATTCATCAACACTCGGGTACAACCTTATGGACTTATTATTAATATATGTAGCCGGCATTTGTATTAAGTATTTTAAGATTTTAAACTGACAATTACTCAAATATTTTCGCGATAAAAATGGAGGTAAACAAAAGAAAAGACGAAAGAATCGGAAGAGGGTGGTTCAAGTCCCTGCCGGACCATTACTCAGCTGGATCTTAAAATAATTGAGGAGAAGGTGCTGCCTTTGTAATCACATCTGCAAACATGTACATGTGCAAATGGTTAGACCTTCACGTCTTCTCGGATAAGGAGGTTAAACCTTAGGTTCTGTCTCCCGATTCTAATCTAACCTGTACATGGGGGACATAAAACAACCTGTTGAACTCTTAAGAGTAGGGGATTGTTACCCGGTTCAACAGCCTTCTTCAAAAATTGGAGGCATAGCATACTAATGTACTACCTCCTCATGATTGTAAGCTCCTCTGCTGCCATGGGCCTTATCTATCATATGCAGCCCGAAAAAGTCCTTTGTCGGTTTGTATAGCGCATTGAGACAATATGGAATGTGCTGTATAAGAACTATTATTATTATTATTATTATTATTATTATTATTATTATTATTGTTATTGTTATTGTTATTGTTAATATTATTATTATTATTATTATTATTATTATTATTATTATTATTATTAAAAATGAAATCAAAAGAAATTAAATAAATTTTAGCTATCGTGCTATATCGTGTTATACTGAAAAACTGCTTGCTATTTTATGACATTAACTTGATTTACTAATTATTTTATCTTATTTTATTATTATCTTATGGAGGTATTGTTACCATTCATCCAGTAATGTATTATGCTCTCAAAGTTCCTATCAAACCATGTGATCACTAGAGAGTTAAGGTGGATTTTGTGCATATATGTCAGTAGTTGTCGTACGTATGGTGTCACATACATTAGCGACGGCATGAAATGGCATTGTTTCGATGATATGCACGTAAGATTACAATGAAAGTATACATTTTCTAATTTTGCTTGCCGTAGCTGATCTCCTGAATAGTAAGTTTGTCTCATTTTCGTTACTATTAACAGATCTGCAGGTGGTGGTAAGGTTACTCCATGGTGGTGAATAGGCTGTCCACACCCATAGCACGTGGACACCCTTGGATCGCAGAGGTGTAGTGATGTCACCTCAAACAGACCGGGTTGTGGGTCAGGTTTTCCGTTTAACTGTCCGGTTGTCAAGGAAACGCTGTGGCTGGTTGATGATGCTGCTGATGTTGGGCCGAACGGCAATTGTGGAGGAGCGCGGCTGATAGCTGAGGTTGATGATATAGCTGAAGATGGAGGGTAGGCGAACGACGTTTGTGGAGGAGCGCGGCTGATAGCTGAGGTTGATGATGTAACTGAAGATGGAGGGTAGGCGAACGATGTTTGTGGAGGAGCGCGGCTTGTAGCTGAGGTTGATGATGCTGCTGTTGATGGGTCGTAGGCGAACGACGTTTGCATAGGACCTGCAAAGTCAGCTCCAACGCGAATAATTAGAGGAAAAGAAGGCGTTGTATCACCAGGATTAGTGTTATCGCGCCCTTTCCTCCTCTGTGTGGCTTTATGCTTCTTCTTGCCGCTCTCGGAAGGCATATCAATATTGCGTAGCTTCCTCTCCGTTTTGTTTGCTTAAACCAAGTTAAGAATTTTGGTAAGCATTTGACCTTATGTGCAACTGCTAAGACATGGGCACAAATACCATATCTGGCAAATTGCACACAAGTGCTGTCACACTTTCCGTGAGAATTTTTAAATGCCACAGAATGTGGTTTCTTTGGATTGGATCGTGATTCCACAAACCACATTTCCACATTATTGCCGCAAGGTGCCTTGTTGCATTTCAGCATTAAGAACCAATCTTGATGCTTTAACGAACATGT
This sequence comes from Actinostola sp. cb2023, assembly GCA_033675265.1. NCBI lineage: Eukaryota > Metazoa > Cnidaria > Anthozoa > Actiniaria > Actinostolidae > Actinostola > Actinostola sp. cb2023. The sequence goes on from JAUJYZ010000647.1 coordinate 51,118, forward strand.
CATCAAGTATTTTAAGTAATGTTCCGCTCCGCGTAAGAGGTAGACACTTCTAACACACGGAATGTGAAAAGCTGTGAAATTTTAATAGGATCAGCAAACAGAAATACTCAATTCTGATTGGCTGAAAGCATTACAATCGTGATAAAACCCGCCAAAATTATATTTTATTATCATATTTTTGGATAATCTCGGTCCCAATCCTTTTTCCTTTGTGTTTACCAAGTCTTACGTTTGTGTGATATGGGGAACTGGCACTATTGTCACATGCGATGTGTTTGCAAAGTGAAGCAGCAGGATGCCTTCTGGTAATTTCACTTCGGTTTCTATCGTTTTACTCTAAAAATTGGTCAGTTTTTGTTTTGAATAGATGCATATTTATGTGAACAACGTTTTTACAGTACAATGTTCATAACTGTTTCTATGTAAGGTTACTGTGTTCCCGGCCAGCGTGTTCTTGTCCGCACTGCCGTGACGAGTGGGGTCACGTACCGACGCCGAACTAAAGATCGCCACGGCTTTTGAGATTTGCCGGGTTTAACAGCGAAGGACGATACAGTATCAGAAAAAGGAATACGTATGTAATAGAATTGTAGCCAGATGAACTTTTATTTCTCAATAAAAACTTTGAATCTGTGTTTCAAGTGGTGAACTTCAGATAGAAACAGGAGAGAATGGATATCCATTGTTTTTGTTGTCAGCAACATATAATTTAAAGCCCAAGAACTATTTTCGGATGAACTGTTCCTTTAGAGTTGCTTGATATTCGCTTCAAATGCTCTTTGTACTTGTATTATGAAGATGTTGTATGTCAATTGTCACCGGTGTTGACAACGTGATAGCCGGTAGAACAATAGAACAATAGACTGAGCAGTCATTTCCTATACTACCATTTGCAAGCAACCGTTTAGCGTGACATTTTTTGTCTGTTTTTACAAGTTTCGAACGTCTAGTTAGCTAATTAGGCGGCGACGTTTGGCGTGTGAAGTCTGAACTTTGAAGCGCAACATGTCAAAGTTTGACAAGTCCCGCCTATAGGTTTTGTAAACCAAAACACTGTTTATTGGGCGGGAAACAGTTTCCAAGATCGACCCATTGAAAGTTAATAGTTTCGGCCGATCATATGTTCCGGGAATTGCTCTATCCAACGATATGAGATCGCATATTATTGACGAAATTTGCCGTGCTGGTGGAGATAGAACGACATACTTCACTCTCGTTGGAACCGTTTTGTCTGTTTCAAAGGCACTGAAAGTTTCTCACGCTACAGTGAAAAAAATCTGGAATCAATTCTGCAACGATTTTACTGAAAGCCGAAAGCCAACAGGGGGAGATCGCTGCAGTAAACTTCAGCCAGACGACCTTGAACTAATAGAAGTTATTAAGAAATGCAAAGGATCAACTTCTCTCAAAGAAATATATGCAATTTTGGAGGAACTTGGAGGTGTAGGCGGAGGAATTTCTATATCCGCTATCTCTCGTGCTCTCAAGTCACGAATGCAGTCGGGGAAAAGATACACTCGTAAGAAAATTACTCCAGTTGCTTCACAGTGGTTTAGTTACCATAACTTATTATATACGCAACTTTTTATTGATTACCTTTGTGCAAAAGACCCGAAACGGTTGAAATTTTTTGATGAGGCGGGCGTGAAACTTCCTGATGTTGGAACACGTTTATATGGTCATGCACCGATAGGTGAAAGATGCGTGGAAATCGTAAGAAAGGCAGAGTCGCCTAACTCAACTATAAACATGATTGTTTCTCTCAACGGCCCCGAGTACTACGATGTCATTGATGGGGCAACAAATACTGTTGAGTTTTAAGATTTTTTTGGCAGAGCCTCCAATGCTATGAATTTTGAAACAATGCGCCCAGCCTTGCAAATTGGAGAAATTTTGATCATGGACAACCTAGCAGTGCACCACTACGAAGGAGAAGAAATACTGGAAGAATTTCTACAAGAAATGGGAATATAATTGTTGCGTACCCCAGTTTATTCGCCTGATCTTAACCCTATAGAGTTATGTTTTAACAAGATAAAAACAATGATGAACTATGAACTGAAAGACTTGACATCGTACAATTAAGAATTGGTTCATGCTTAGCGTGCGTCTATCGAGTTATGGATGCACGCGGGAAGTTTGGAGAGCACGAGAGAAGCGTAAGCGTGCATCCATAACTCGATAGACGCACAGCTAAAAGCATGAACCAATTCTTTTATAACATAGCGACGATAAAGAATGACGAGAACTTTTATTTCTGATTGAATGTTAAATTCTCTTATTGTGAAATTTTGATAAACGTTCTGATTGGCTAATTACAATCACGCTAGACTGTCTTGACAAATGTACGTGACAGAAAATCGAGCAGAACCATTTTATCTCAACAAAAGTGTCATAGAAAACATTCAAGATATCAAACAGTTTAAAAGTAATAATACACAAATGGTTGTGGATATCTTGATTGAGTAAAAGGAAATCAGTCAAAGTCAACGGCCATCACCATCGGCGGAGTTTGTATTCATAACGATGTTGACGTTTTGAACGGTGCAGTTGGTAAATATGGAGCCAAATGGATTTGCCGTGGTTTTGTCAGATTGAGTGACCACCAAGCTGTGATTTTGAACTTCTTTGTGGATAATAGTTGTATAATCACTCTCCAATGTACCGGTTACCAGGCTTCTCGACAGGACTTCGCTGCAGTTTCGTAGTTGTGATGTAGAAGGACGAGTGTTGTAGTGTGACAAACTTTGTTCGTTCCTGTGGCCGGAGATCGCCATAATGTGTCGGTTTGGGATTCCTGCATTTGACCATAGAGTTATGGCTGTCGCCCTGACGCAGTGGTTGGTGTAGAGTTTTGATAGCTGTGCTTCTTCACTGATAGCTTTCATCATACCGTCAAGCTTGTTTACTCCGAGTGGACGCGCTTCTTCATACCATACGTTGTCGCTGTCATCAACACTCCAGTTTCTTCTAGGATACTGAAAGAGTGAATCGCACTTCGGGTTTAACTTGGATATATACAACTCTAAGACCTTGTATCCGTCATTTACGTCTTCCGTCTCGTACATTCTGGCGTACTTTTCTGTGCTTGAAACGTCGCCTACTCCACCAGCATGGTTCTTGGTGAGTTCGTCATGTGTCATTGTCGCGAACTTTCGACCACTTGGATCGACTTCAAACTTGAAGCTGGATGGTTTCAGTTGTCTTTGTCCTTCTCTTCCTCTTCTACAAAAGAAAAGAACCACGTGAAACCATACGTTTCGAAGAAGGGCAAGTGGGTTGCTGAGTGCGAGGACTACCGAGGACTTCAACTTCAACAGGTCTTCGTTTTCAATGGCTGGTTTGTGTGTCACATTTTCTTTCCCTTGGCGCTTCAAGCTGATAATTTTGGCATTCAACATCTCGTTTGACCTCTTAAACCGTGTGGGTCTGAGGACAACTTTATGCTTCTGTTTAGTGGTGGCGCATTGAGATATCTTTCAAGGGAGTGACGAAAACCAAGGAGTGTTGATTTGCTATAGACTTCTCCAGATTTATTTCTGGCCTCTGCATAAAATCTGCGAAGGTTTACATCGAGTTGGCCGATTGAGAATGCTTCAAGCGGTGTTTGTATTTGTTTCTCCTTACACCAAGCTGAATTCAAGATAAAATACAATTTAATAGTAAGTACACTTTCATGTGTTTTTATCGACGAAAGCAAACAAAACAATGTTTTTAATGCAATTCTTCAGACATTCAAACAGTCGGCTGGAACTTGGTTTTTCGCTGCCGTCAATCAAATTCAAAACTCAAACAAATTCAAAACTAAATACATTCGACCAAATGATACATAATTTAGCTCAAAATCATATTTGGTTTCCATTTGGTGGGTCTTCTGACTATTATTTTTAAGTTTACTGATTTTTTATGTTCGTTTGATAGCAACGAAAAACCAAGTTCCAGCCGACTGCTTGGTCTGAGTTCGCATAATACTGAGAATCGCAATAAATTGTCAGATTCCCGGGAAGATTGTACGGTTGTACGGTTTTAATATCTTAACCATTCTAGGTTACTGAATATCGAGTATCTTTATCATAATGTTAGTTAATTGAATAAATCAGTATTTAATAAATGTTTCACTATTAAAGCCTACCTTTAAATGTTCCCACAGACCAATTGGTGGTTTGTTTTGTTTTTGCTGAATGTCTGTCCGCCAGAATTTGTTGCATCTCGGACTCCGATAAATTAGCGAAACGCGACGACTTTGCTCCATTTACATTGTTATCGTTTTCAGGGACTAGAAATTCCATTCCGATCGAAAAGTTAGGAAAACTTTCCATTTTCGTAATTAAATACCGACAGAGACTCGCACTTGAGAAAGAAAAAATTTTCTTCGTCGTGTGGCGACAACATTTGCACACGTCATTTGATGGAGCACGGGCGTGCACCATCGAGTTATGGATGCACGCTCGCGCTAATAAATTTGATCGCGCGATAATATGAACTATGTTATAATACTAGTTTTGCCGCTATGCTAGCCATAGAAACGATTCCTCATCAAGATATGGTGTGTTTTTTTAAACACACGTCTTATTTATTTCCTGAGCGACATGGGGTGTAAGTTACAATCTCTTGTGTTATAGCTAGTCTACTAGATAAAATATGTAAAAATATAAAGATTCAACTGATCATTTGTAACACTGTAAACTAGATCGAAACTAGAGAACTCAACACACTATATATTATTTTCCAAACTGACAAGGTACATGTATATTATTACCTTGAAATACCAGTCCACAGTCCACAGTTTAATATTATAGTAAAACTCAAATACCAGTGTCACATCACCACAATTCACTTATTAACTTTCGAAAGTGAAATAAGTGCACTTGCCGCCTCGGTGTCCTCCTGCACAGACTGTTCTTGAAAATCCGGTCTAGTACAAGTGCTCGTAGAAATTCATGAAGAAGCGCTGAAATTTAGCGGCGGCGGTGTGCGCGGCACGACGCTAGCACTGAGAGCGAGTTTCAGTTGTTCATCCTCTTCTTCTTTAGATGTCGGCTCAATGCGATCCAGTAGTGGTGTAGGAAACTGGTCTGAACTGTGAGTCCTGTTCGAAACAGGAAATCTGATGCCATATTAATTTTCTAAACCAGCTTCGCAGGATTATCTCTGCGTTGTCTAGCCTGTTTCAGCGGGGTATAAACATCTTCACTCGTGGACAGTGCAGCTTGAAGACAACTGATAATTTCATGTTTTGGTGGGATACGTCCTTGCAGTCTTACTTGACAATATTTCTTCGAAGCGAATACATGCTTCCTTAAAAGACTCCAGATTTTACATCCGGCTACTTGATAAGAGCTTGGATCTACTTCAAATAGCGCTGACTCGAGACGATTGACGATCGAGTCTTTGACATTTTTAATAGCGGCTTTTTTGTTCTCTAGTTGCCTTGCTAGTTGCTCTTTCTCGTTTTTTAAATTGTTAATGGCCTGTTTCATCTGTTTTAAATTAACTTCTCCAGAATGAAACTTCTCCTCGCCACAATGAAAAACAGAACTGTACTTCCCATAGGAACAGTTTCGCGACGTGTGTCCTAATCGCAAGTGACAATTGTGACAAACGCTGCCATGGCCAAAAGACTTTACTTCTTCAATTCTGCGTTTTATATTTTGCTCTTTCGCTACTAACTGTTGTATCTGTACTTCTTTTTCTTCTAGTTTGGTCTCTGTTTTCTTAATGTATCTTGCTAAAGGAGTAAGAACTTCTGTCTCATTTGCAAGAGGCTTAGGAGTGTCATTTCGATCTTTAGATAATGCAACTGATTCGGTCAGTTCAGTGGATTCAAAGTGTAGTCGTTTTCGACTGTTGATATCTTGATCAGACTCACAGATAGCGGTTCTCTTTTCGCGGGCAGCCACTGGAGTTTCTACATCAATAACTCTTAGACACATTCTGAACACTTCCTCTGTATTTGGTATACAGGTACTACGCACCTTATTGCATCTTTCAAATCAAAATCGTTTTTCATTGTTACGAAGGTTCCTTCATCATCGCAGTACTGTATTCGTGCATTACTTTCGGCTCCAGCCATAAAACCGCCGACGGTTTTGCGTACAACTGCTTCAAAGTCTTCGAAAGACAAATAATATAGCCCTTTCTTATCGACAGTTTGCACTTTGCATCTGTCTCCTCCATAGATAATTTTCAATTGGACTGCCATCGCATCACAATATTGAACATGAAACTCAGTTTCCCGCCCAATAAACAGTGTTTTGGTTTACAAAACCTATAGGCGGGACTTGTCAAACTTTGACATGTTGCGCTTCAAAGTTCAGACTTCACACGCCAAATGTCGCCGCCTAATTAGCTAACTAGACGTTTGAAACTTGTAAAAATAGGCAAAAAATGTCACGCTACACGGTTGCTTGCAAATGGTAGTATCAAATTGCTCTTTGTACTGATCGACTCAGGAAAAGTAATGTTTTCTAGTTGTTCCCCATTTCAAATAAAGAAGATATTTCACATGTATAAATGCTATAAAGTTATTCAATGATACGTGGTTAAACATTTTTCAAAAAGTATCCCTCTGCATTACATTTCTCAATTGAAATTCAAAATTCCCGCTCAAAGACGAAGTAGCCAATGAACTGTGCGGATAATAGTATCCTATACTCAACGGTCTCACTGTACTCATATTTGAGAATGGGAGACCTGGCGGAGCTCTCTATAAAAGGCGAAGGAAAACGCATGGGAGGGAGGGATGGGCGCAATCTTCTCGAGAGCAACCGCACCGGTACTTTGAGCACAGTGAAACTGAGAATAAATATGACAGATACAGGTTAGCAGAACGCCCTCTGCAGGTTTGCGATGAAGTGAAATATGCTAATGGGGTGTTCTCTTATATGAGCACTAGTGAGACCGCTGAGAATAGTATCCTATTCTCAACGGTCTCACTGTACTCATATTTGAGATTGGGAGACCTGGCTCCGCTTTGCGCGATGCTACGTTACAGCATACTCAAACCAAAGAACCCCAACCTCAAACAACTGCACCTGACCCCAACCTCAAACGACCGTGGAGCCCCAACCTCAAACGAACCACACGGAGTGGAAATAATCCCTTTCAATGGTGAACCTGACTACCTTCTTCAAATCTCGTGCTTGCTTTCATAACCGTGGAACAGTAGCCACTAAACATGTTCCTTTGTTGCTTTTCGTTCCATGAAACAGTCAAAGAACTTTGACCCTTGGGCGTGTCTTTCCATCCACACTGTTTTAAGGTTTTGGACCGCTGCATCAAAGTCACCTGTGGTAGTGCAATGTACCAATCCCCCTTCGTCACCACGACCGAATATATCTGACATGTACTCTTGAGCAACACATTTATGGGAATGTTGAGGCTTCCTAGTTTTTTGGAAATGTTGTCCTTCATGTGCATGTCACACCTTAAATTACATGCTGTGTTAAAAATTGTGAGCAAAGGCGCAAGTAAATTGTCTTCGCCATCCGTTCCAACGACCAGCACACCAGCACAAGGTGGATGCCACCGCACCATTTCTGACAGTAGTAAAAAGTATGAGCTACTGAATTTCTGTTTATGTAAAATAGCCGGTCCAACAAGAACAGGATGGTTGCCTTTTTTGCTAACTAACATCTTATTTCGATAGGTTGAAAATGTTAGATAATAGTCACAAGTGTTGAAGGTTGCATCTACGCCTAGGACGCAAAAACTTTCAGGATTTGTACAAAAGCGTTCAATATCCAATAACTGTTGTCTTGTGGACAAGAAAATAACTGGTTCTGGTGTCAGCTGGACAGTTCTTACAAATGCGGTTGCATCGCATCGCATTTCTTCTTTTGATTTCAATAATAGTTCTTCCATCGGGTCCCCTGCTTGACTAGAAGCTTGCTTTGTACTTGATATGTTGTATATTTGTTTTTGGTTTCTTGGGAACTCTGACGAACTCCGTATGTTTTCAATACCTCCACGACCGTCGATTATTGCATGTGTAATTCTCTTAGGATGCACTGATTCTGAAAGAGTCTCGATTTCACCTATGACGCTCTTTTTGGTTCTCTTGTAGGACTCATCCTTTAAATTTGCGCTACCATGGGCCTTAACTTTTACCACCTGCTCTCCCTTTGTAAATATGGATTGCACAAATGCATACTTAAGTGCTTCGTTGTCATTTTTAAACCCATTTACTATGACCTTCTTTAAAGTGCTAAGACTGCCACATTTGTATGATCTTCGATTAAATTTATATTTATTGCCTTTTCCTTCCCACGCTGGACTTTATCTTAACTCTCCTGTTTGCTTCTTTTCAAAGTATAAGGTTTTTGTCCCAGTACAATCCCACCTGCCCAAGTCATCTGCACGAAGATTCTCTATAGGACCAATAAAATCCATGTTGACAATGAAAGCAACGTTTTTACTAACAGACAGTGGAACGGTAGTTGCTGCCTTTGTACTAGAATCATTGAAGTTTAGAATATTTTTGGCTATTTCTAATGTATCCATTCCCCGTGTCAGTCCCCATCGATAAACAGGAAGGGTGCTATCATCTTCATAATGATGGGGGCGTTCAGACTCTATGGAATGTTCGTCATCACTATCCAGCTCCTCTTCCTCATCATCATCGTTGTCATCATTTTCATAATCGTTAAAATCAGAATCACCCTGTTTTCTCTCATTTTTGACATGCAGTTTACTTTTTCCCTAAAACGATTACAAATCAATCAATTATTAATTACACAAACATCGAAATGATCAGAAATTAAACGCTAAAATAAATAATTAAAATATTTTTATTATTAGATTCATTCATTCATTCATTCATTCATTCATTCATTCATTCATTCATTCATTCATTCATTCATTCATTCATTCATTCATTCATTCATTCATTCATTCATTCATTCATTCATTCATTCATTCATTCATTCATTCATTCATTCATTCATTCAAACGTGTATAATAGGACAATAATGTGACTTTTGGAGGGCATATTGTTTATTTGCGACTGTTGCTTATTATTATCATTATTATTATTTGTGGCCGGCCCGAGTAGTATCATTTTCGCTCGGGTGCAAATGGTACTACAAGGGCCACAAATAAACAATATGCACCGACAAAAGTCACATTATCATTATGATCAATATATAACGCGCCATATACAACAACAAATATGAGTTACTCTCAAAGTGCAAGTGCAAGTTACTCTCATGCAAGTGCGCAACCATATACATGAAACCCCGATATAAGTCCTCCATTGGTTGTAAAGCGCATTGAGACAATGTGAAATGCGCTATATAAGAACCGACATATTATTATTATATATATTATTATTATTATAACGAACGTCGATATAACGAACCCCGATATAACGAACCGATGTTTACAGGCAAAAAAATCGTCAAGAATCACTTTAAAAACCATGAAAAGTGACCAGCTTGGGCTGCCTGTGTTTCATTCAATATTTTCATGGACATGGTTTGGTTACTGTTGCCTACCTCAACATCGAGAAGCTTCACAGAGGAAGTCTTGAAAGGAGAACAACTAGTCGGAGTACATTTAGCTGCACTCCTGTTAAAAAAGCAATAATGTAATCATTAATATATTAAGCCTTAAGCTGAATTCTGTCATGCAATTTACCGGTTATTTATACACTTACTTGATTGGCGAGGAATCACTTTCAATTACTATGACAGGATTTTTCTTGACTGGCGAAGCACTATCGGAATCACTAATTACGATCTCAATGGGATCTTCAATCCTAATGTGATTTGAAAGATACATTTAATTTAATTTAAGTGAGGGTAGTCTTAGGAAAGACTGTTGACTGACGTTTCAGGGTGGCAAAGGGTTTTTGCGTGATGCGTGATGATGCCCAAATTAGCCACGTGATACTTCTAATTTGCATGATACGAATTACTAGGTCAAAAAACATCTGTGATGCGTGATTTCGTTTAAAAATTATGTGTGATGCGTGATTGGTACCCCTTCTCCTCATCCCGGCGCTCCCCCCCTCCCCTCGACTATACCTTCTTGACTGAGAGTCAAACGTGTGGAATGTCAGTAATATTTTGGTAAAAAGAATAATAGTACTTACATATACTTTCTACGGATTTTTCTCCACATCTTTCCTATTAAAAAATAAATTATTTTAGCTCATAAGTTGCATTTTGCTCTCTCTCTCTCTCTTTATAGTTCATTCATTCATTCAGTCTGAATAAATAATAATAATAATTATATTCCATCAAATACCGACATAGGTACTTAGGATAAGGTGCTTACATAAAAGTTCAAAACGTACAGTAACATGAACTAAAAATATAACTATCATATAATGAAGCTAGGAATGTCATATTAGAATTGTCGTGTATATTCAGTATATACATTTATAATTTTGTCTTTAAAAAGACTAACGTAGTGCAATAATGTGTACAAAATAGCATTTCCCGGCCCAGGCTAAACTAAGAATAGACAAGAATAGCCTCCTCTGCAGGAGCCAGTCTCTGTGTTCCCAGCAGGAAACCCAAGCTCGTCAAAAGTATCCCGAACTAAGGAGGGTAATACCACGACCAATCACTGCTCACGAAATGACAGATTATCGGTCAGATTGTTGATTTAGAAAGAACCATGCTGGATTTTGAACTTGAATTTTTTTCTCCCTTTGAGCATGTTTGAGCCAAAGGTGATTAAAATTTCACAGACTCAAAGTGAAATATAGATCTATCTAGCATAAAAAATTCTTAATACAAACTACATGTGATAAGTCCATAAGGTTGTACCAGTGTTGATTTATTATAAAAAGGGCTTTGTGAATCATTTAACAAAAGACTTTGTCTTTATCTGCTAATAAAGAGTTATTATTATGCCCTGGTTGCCTGGGGTTTGTCGTTCTCTCGCCCCAGGGTATCGGCTATAAAACACTGAAAAGAATAATTTGCTAAATTACATTATAAGCCAATGATTTACCTTTGCTCTCAGTCTTTGCAGTTTTGGAAGCAGCACGTTTACATGAACTGATGATTCCTGAAGGACTATACCAAGTGACAACATAAAAGAAGCTCTGTTAGATTTTCGATCAGTCTTAATTTCCCCTTTGTTTCAATTGTGTCAGCAATGCAAAACCTACCGTAGTTCAGAATCGGATTCGGAATCACTTCCAGAGGTAGATACATGCTGTCGCTTTCCTAAAATAAATCATTTGTTCCACATGTATATGAATCTAAGGCACAAACATTCCATGGAAGCGACCTCCTGAAAGCTACACCTTCTTTCTCACCTTGAGCAATTTCAGAATAAGTGAAATGACGATCCATCTTGAAAAATACACGAATAAACACATGAAGCTAGTAAATAGATTAGCGTTCATTGGGATCAAGTTTACGAACCATAACGTTGCGGTCAAGATCAAATAAATTCAAAGCGAGTTAAAAAATATGCTCGGCCAAGGAAGCAAACATTCTGAACAAAACCTCTATAATTACTGGTGACAAAGAAGTAGTAACTTTTATAGATAACATACCCGACAAAGTCTTGGGACTTGTAACTTTTTAGCAGTCTGGTTAGCAGGATTCGAGTTCTCTTGCTCCTGGATCGCTCTGGTCAACTTGTCAACTTTCGTCGACAAATCCTCAATCTTCTTGGCAGTTTGCATGTCACCACCTACCATTTGTTCACGCAGAGAACGATTTTCGTCAACCGTTTCCTGCAATAGCACAGTGTACTGGTCATTCAGCGTGTTTTCTTGTGACATGTCTTGGAACGTAAAAATACAACTCAACAACACGAAGTGAAGGAATGCAAGTGATCCAGCCGGCCACAGTATTGACAGTAAACAATATATGTTAATTTATAAATAGAATCAGCTGATTGGACAAAAGGGACAATAGTCCACAGGAACCCCGTTCGGCACCGTTCGGCACACTTCGTCCATAACCTTTCGGTAAGCATTCGGTGTACTTTCGGCATTCGGAAATCGTTAGCAACGTTACTCGTTAGCTCGTTGGTTTCATCTCAGACATTCCAGGATTGAGAAAGGAACCATCATCTTTAAATGAATTTCTAAATCCATTTGTCCAAGAAATGAGGGCATTGTGGAAGGGGCTATATTTAAAGTCAAGCCTTGCTTGTGTAGCTTGTGACATTCCAGCAGCACGCAAGTTATGTGGATTTAAAGGTCACAGCTCCAATCGTGGTTGTTCAAAATGCTTTAAGTATTTTCCTGGAACTGTTAAAGATGGCATAGACTTTTCAGGGTTTGAGAGAAACCTGTGGCCCAAGAGAGACATCTGTTCCCATAGAAGACATGCAGACAAGATTTGCAAAGCAACAACCCAATCAAAACATGACCGCCTGTGTGTAAAGTTTGGGATGTACTATAGCACACTTTTACAGCTTGAATAATTTGATGCCATACGTTTTACAGTCATAGACCCTATGCATAATTTGTTTCTTGGAACAGCAAAGTCTGTATTTAAAATGTGGGTGAAAGATGGTATCATCTCAAAAGAAGGTCTTCAAATAATAGAAAAAAGAATCAAGTCATTTGAAATATGTGTTGGACACGGGAGACTTCCTCACAATATATCTGCAAATTATGGATCTTACACTGCCTCTCAATGGAAGAACTGGACCTTGGTATACTCTATGTATGCATTGGATGGCATCATTTATAATGACCACCTGCAATGTTCGTAAAGACGCGTATAATAACGGTGTAAAGAAAGCGTAAACGCTAGTAAAGGTTACAAATTTACGCATCTTTACTAGCGTTTACGCGCAACACACTTTTATATTTTTTTAAATGCCTTATTTTGGCTTATATTCTGGCTTCGATAACTCTGATGGTAACGCTCAGATTCTAAAGCTTCCAGTCACATTTACATACTTTATCCAACTGCTATCGAAAAAAGCTTTCAAATTTTTTGGGCCTAAAATAACGGTCTTCTGACATACACTCAAACACATCGTGGTGAAGCAAATCCTTCAAAATAGCCAAAATCATGGAAAGTAAACCATCTGAAAAGTAAACTTCTGATCTCTTCTAAAAACTAAATAATCAATGATAACCTAATATAACACCTACAATTTAAGTTAGCTTTCTAATATCTGAAATAAATATTATACGAAGGCGATTAATTTGCATAATTAATTATAACTTTTTGCGCGATTTAAATTAAAATTGCTCAAAATTATTCAACTTTTTGATAGTCAAACTTCGCTCACTGGAAGTTTTGAATTCATAGACTATTATGCCGGGCATTTCAAACTATAGCTTTAATAAATAATTAATATGGTTTCTATGGCAACCTGACTTTACATGTACAAGCAAATAAGAATGCGTGTCTTTTAAAAAGCACGATTTTATATTAGACAACATTTGGCATTAAAGTATTAATCCTTAAATTATAAAAAAAATGGTGTTAAGGCATTCAAAAGAATAGAAGTGTTTTGAGCCACCTTATTTTCTTTTCTTGGTAAACAACGTTCATATTGCTTTCACACTTAGCCGATGAGAGTGGGCAAACCAATTAGCTGCCTCACTCATGGAATGATGTTAGAACAGAGTATAGGTGGGACTATAGGTGGGACTATATGCCTGGCCTGTACGTTGTTCTGGCGACAAAGATATATTTGCTTGTTATATTTATTTGTAGAATTCCTTTTTGCATATCAAACTTATGTTATACAAAAGGTCATTGTTTCACATATGGAGATGAGGCCATGGCGGACTATCAATAAAAACAGCATGATTTTGATGCATTTTTGTTTTTTACTGCATTGTTAAAATAAAAACCAAAAACCTACCATCGAAAAATAAACGACGAATATGTAAGGAATGAATCAGCTAGCAATTCAAGCAAAAATAAATATATTTGACTGTGGCATTTTCCGTTTCTTCAAAGTCAATCGAACTGAAATCTCTGAAGAGATATAGGAGAGCGTGACATACGCTGCACACAAAATCCCTCTGAATCGCTTGGGAATTGTGTCAATCAAAAACCTACCGCCGGATTCTAATGCTCTGTAATTGTACGCGCAGTTTGATATAAAATACATGTATATTAAACTTAATTAAGCTGTGGCAAAATGAAATCTAAAACTCTTTGTTTGGTAATTGTGAACATCATTTTGGTGCTCTGTATCCCGGTCTGTATGTAGAAGCTACATAGGCCGGCGAATTCGCAAATAAATTATGGCTCGGAAAGGACGTTTTTTTGAAGGCAATTTCCAATATTTACACGCATGAGATCAATAAGTTAGTTCGAATTTGTGATATATTTTTCCGTTGAGGAAACATATGCAGCTTTTCCATCCTCTCTTATATTTTAGCTACCTGATTTACACATTGTCAAAGGAAAAATATGAATTCAGAAATGATAAACCAGTCACGTACGAATCTGCTTTATTTAGCGGTCATAGTGAACAAATTGCTGGATCAATCGGGCCTCAAACGTGCATTAGTAAACAAAGCATTAACAAAAAACGTTGTCCGCGTGATACTGGATCCCAACAGGAGCAAATGTTCAATGATGCAGGACATAAGTTTGATATGTTGTTTGTTTGCTGCACCTTTTAGTAAAGTTGACTATTCATGTTACCTCGATCACGCCTCTGCGATGTACTTATATTTTGAAATCCTTTTCAAGCTTGTTTTTTAAAATCTTTTATAAAAAATGTTTACTCCACGAAACGTTTTAGTGCGTTTTACGCACACATCGCGTAACTCGAACTCACTAAATTCTCTTAGTCACTTTTAGTTATGCTCTGGGTGTGGCAAAGACAGATTTGGGTGTGGTCAAGCGCGTAACTCAAAAAGCGTGTAATTCGAACTATGATACGTGTAATTTGAAATGCGCATAACTCGAATAATACCCTATCGGCCCCAAATGATTTCATCTTTCTATCGAATAGCTGTGGATTATCATACCGAATACGGCAGAACTGTGCTGAGCCACACAATAGGCGACTTGCACTAAGAGGCCACGTGACCCTAACTCCCATAAATCGACCAGCAGTGTCAAATTGAACTCCAGAAATGAAATGAGCAGCTAGAAATTAGTAAAAGGGCGAAGTCAGTTCAGATCATAATGTCTGACCCAGGAGAAATGGCATTAAAAATAAAATCGATGGTTTTCTAAGATTTTGTTTGGAAAATGCATTGGATGGCAAGAGGCGTTCCATCAATCTCGTCCCCAGAGCCTGCATTACTTTCGGCCAGCGGCGAGAACGTAGGCTCTGGCATAATCCATTTTTTGGGAACAGGATTTTTTGTTCTTCCGGTTTTAGAGCGCACGCGCAAGTTAGCTGGGCAGTTGGTTGTTGTCGATTCAAATTGTCGATTCAGGTTTCAGTGGAATCCTTCGAAAGGTTTCATTAGGGAATAGAGTACGTTTTAAAAGCACTTGGTAAAGAAGATATAACAGTGAAAGAAGCGCAGTATCTGAAGTCTTTATTAAAAGCAGTGGTTTTACAGCAGAAGGATACGCGAACAGTTCTTCCTACGGGTTTATATTTACTCATGTCTACTTTACATATCAGTTAATTATTTGAATCTATCATCTTCATCTTCTCTGGTTATTGTTGTCTTTCCTTCAAATGTATTTCTTTTGAATCTTTCGCCTTCGTAAGCACCTCGATTGGCACCGCCTTTCAGTTGCTGGCCTAAAGAATATTAGATTTACGATCGACATGTTCTTTAATAACCATCACTCTTCGTGTAAATTTTGAGCTTCGTGTGAAAACTTTTCAAGACACTTCGAGATACATATAAGCTTAGATAAACTGGATTTTTCTCTACTTAGATATTTCAATGAAACCGTTGAAAAATGTTAATTTTTGTTTTGAACGGAAGTTGGGACACCGGGTTGTTTTCATTGGATATATTTCATTTCCGGAATCTTGCGCGTGCGTAGTTTCTAAAATGGAATAGCCAATCAAATTGTCTCAAAAATGGATTATGCCAGAGCCTACGTTCTTCGCCGCTGGTCGAAAGTAACGCAGGCTCTGGGGACGAGATTGGCGTTCCATCCAATGCATTTTCCAAACAAAGTCTTAGAAAACAATTCATTCTGACTTTTCATTCGATAGTTTTTGCCGGTTATATTTCATGATAGAGCCCCAGGGGTATCAGTGACGGGAAGGTGCGAATGAGGCCAAACATTTTAACCCAAAAAAAGGCCATTACGCAAAAACAAGACCCTCCAATTTTTCTCCGCATAAAATCGAGAACGGTAGGATATCATTTTTATCAACCCCCAAAAAAGTCCTTGACAAAATCTTTATATCAAAAAAAGTCCACCAGAAAAATGAAAACCCCCAAAAAGTCCCAAGCCGCGAATTTCAAACCCAAAAAAGCCTTCGCACCTCCCCGTCACTGATACCCCTGAGTGCCCCCCCTGGGGATAGAGCAGCCTTATTCAAAACGGCTGATCTTCACTTCATCTTCGTAAAATTCTCAGATCTTTACTCGCGTTCAGTACGTCACTTTTGACCCAAACACGCCAGACTCCCACCATCTTCAGTAGACAAAGGTAGTTTGAAAGGTATAGAGAAATGATGTAATATACAATCTAAGCGTAGTAGTGGACGAAGCGTTTCCAACAGTACAGTAATGTCACAAGTCCACCTTGGTCAAATATAGAATGTCTTCAGGTATTATTCGGAAACAGCTCATTAGGCAACTTCAAATTATAACTCGAACACTACATTACTACATTACATGCAGATATATTCAATGTTCCCGTAGTTTTGAAGATATATGAGCTATTTAACTAAGATCCTACAAGTCTGGATAAAAAGGTTGATCATTTGACGGTTTTATTTGAGAGTTTTAATTTCCCAGAATTCCTTTTGGTCATAGCTTTCATGATTTTCAACCCGACAACGATTTTGCAATTAGCTATATAACTTATGTGAATGATCAACAAACGAAAGGTTCAATTCAATGGGAATTTGCCTGTTAAAACGCTTATGTGATGAGTTTGATATACCATCATCATCTTTTACTGGAAAACAAAAGGCTCCATATACATCGAGGCACTTATAATAATAATTGCTCTTGCAAGTTCGAATAACGTCAACAAATGCTGATACATATATATTACAGTCCGAACTAGCGTTGATGATCAAGTGAAAAGGCAGGGGTTGACTGTTGTCCTAGTTCATTGGCGTAAGTAACTTGACTATGTTCAGTACCAAACAAAAATAATAAGGTGGCACAAAACACTTCTATTATTTTGAATGCCTTAACGCCTTTTTATTTAAGATTAAATAAATACTTTAATGCTGAATGTTAAGTCCAAAATAGCTATGGTTTGAAATTACCGGCATAATAGTCTATGGATACACAGTTTCAAAAGATGCAGTGAGCAAAGTTTGACCATCAAAAAGTTGAATAATTTTGAGCAATTTTAATTTAAATCGTGCAAATTTTTTAAATTAATTATGCAAATTAATCGGCATTATATAATATTTATTTCAGATATTAGATAGCTAACTTAAATTGTAGGTGTTATATTCGGTTATCATTGATTATTTAGTTTAGACGACATCAGAAGTTTACTTTTCAGATGGTTTACTTTCCGTGATTTTTGCTATTTTGAAGGATTTGCTTCACCACGATGTGTTTCAGTGGATGTCAGAAGACCGTTATTTTAGGCCCCAAAAATTTGAAAGCTTTTTTCAATAGCAGTTGAATAAAGTATGTAAATGTGATTGGCAGCTTTAGAATCTGAGCGTTACCATCAGAGTTATCGAAGGCAAAATATAGGACAAAATAAGACATTTTGAAAAATATAAAAGCATGTTGCGCCCGCGATGCGTGTGCACGGTTGCTATAGCAACGGAATCCCAAATTCCCCTTGAACGGAAAAGACTAAGGATGGTTCTTTCACATGACATGATTGTTGTTGATGAAAGAGCTACAGAGAAATTGCAGCACGTTCAAAGATGGAGAAATTTTGACTTTTGAGAGGCTGAAAATCACTCCAAATTAACATTGGACCGTTGCCATGGAAACCAAAGGTGCCGACGCCTTACAAGTATATTTTTGTAATCAGGGCAGGAATACTTACTTGTATGCAAAGTTTCAGAGAAATCTATTTTTTCAAGTGGCCAGCTGATGTTTGATTTTTCTAGAAAATCACGCGGACAACGTTTTTTGTTAATGCTTTGTTTACTAATGCACGTTTGAGGCCCGATTGATCCAGCAATTAAAGATCGAGACACATTTACGCTTCTTTACGTTATGCGTAAAGATTCGTAAAATGCCTATTTCGTGCTGTGATATAGTGTGTACATCCATTCCAGACGGTTTCATGTTGGTCTCTTTATTATAAGATTATACCTAAAAAACGGCTGATAATTATAGTGATAAAGTCGGCCCATTTTGAAAATTGTGTTTTTCTACCTTAAACTGGTCACGTGACTACTAGAAGTCGACACCAACCAGCCCAAATTGTTAAGGAGCCTATAATTGTCATCTTAGACTAAAAGTTCAGTTTTCCACGAGAAAATACGAATGAGATATTCAAATTAAGGTGATTTTCCCCTCTCCTCTAAAGACCCAGGCTAGGCCTTAATTAACATATGCTTGAGCACTATAACAATGAACGAGAAAATTATATACTATTACTATGAGATCATTTTGAGTTCATTGTCCCGATAACTCACGAGCAACGAGGGCATTGACATTTTTATTATTCTGATCGAATTTGAATATACATTGCGGAGGCAAGCTAATACTAACTAATACTAATACTGTCTATCTATCTATCTATCGATAGAGAATAACTATAAAATAATGTTTCTATTGTCCAATGTTAACAACATTATTTTGTTTGCATTCTTGTTAGTATATTTGTGAATAATTTACACTGACTCGAGGCTTAACCCTGTATACATGGGTCTGCTGTCTGAATTTACAGCGGTATCTGCGAACTCCGAAGGGGACTATAGGGTGTCGGATATTTAACATTATTCCATGAAATCGAGTCGTACATGAGCGGACCATCTCTAAGCCAAGGACATTATCAGCCGATATACCTGTAAGCCAGAAAGGGGTTTATTTATTTTATAACCCTTCGATAAATTTTCGTCGACTTCAATGTTGAAGAAACCGAAACAAAATGATGAAGAAAACAAGTTTCATCGAGTTCAAATATCCGTTCCGTTAGAGATCTTTTCATGTGTAAACTTCTAAAAACGTATTCGAAAATAAAAGATTGATAGTTTTTGAAGCTTTTTGAGTGGTTTTCTTGATATTTTGGGTTTTATTTGAGTGACTTTTTGGGTGCCGATTTTGACGTTTGTTCGTTTTTCAAGGATCGAAAACTTATAAAAATAGCTCAAATACCTGTCGTATTGACGTTAAAATCCCCCAAAAGGAACAAGTACACCACATGTATGTTGTACAAGCTAATTTACCTATTAAAAATACATTACAGTCTTATAAAAGTTCAGATAATTTCATTTTTCTCCAAAGTGGGGGATATCATCTCAATACTGGGGGATATTACCTGACATCCGTCCAGTGAAATCGTACCACGTGACCTGTTTTAACCAATGGGCGCGCGCAAAAATTTATCGATGGGTTATAAGAGCTGATAGCCTACTACATGTAGTAGAGTAGCTAATCAGAGCGTGCGCTTGCTCGTATCCAGTGGCTATCTATATAATAAATTGGTATAGGGTGTCACAGTGATGGATACATTGGCATAGGGTGTCAGGGTGATGGGGTACATTGGCATAAGTTGTCAGGGTGATGTCAGTACATTAGTATATATAGGGTGTCAGGGTGTTGGGGTACATTGGAATAGGTACGTGTCAGGGTGATGGGTACGTCAGTATTGGGTGTCAGGGTGATGCCGGTACATTAGTATACACATGGTCCGGTTCATTACCACTTTTGGTAATATTTTGTAAACACAGTGCAACCAATCAGAGACGAAGATTAAGAGCAGGTGTATGAGAAAATCAAGCAAAGTTGGAAATGAAAATTTTTCACCCACCTTGAAATTTTGTGTGCAGGTAGACCACCCAGGGGGGTGCACAAAAACACCCCATGTTGGGGTCATCAAATGCATTGTTGCCATAGCAACGGCAATTGTTCGTTCTGGCCCATGTGCCACAAATTCAACCCAAAATGCCCTCCAGTAAAGGGTAAATGAATGAGGCTCGTTCTCCGGCGCATTTAAACCAATTTCATTCAAATTTGTTCCACAAGCAGGGCAACTCTTCTAGTTTTAAAAATGGTCAATCACTACAATTCGCTTTGAGTATTCGCTCAGAAAATCAGCACTTAACGAGGGACCATGTCGGCCATTTTGGTAGACATGAAAAACAGGTTAAACTCTTTGGCTGATATCTCCTAAAGTACGCTCTTCTAAGAAATGATACTTTTATCACAGCTTCTATAGACATTGATGTTTTAAATTCTACAAAAAGTTTTTTGGGGAAAATTATAATTTTACGGTGGGGGTTCGTACCATTTGAGGGAAATGGTCAAAATGTGAAAAATTAGTCTTGTTATAGCTCGATTATTTCACTCAGAAACTAATTTCATTTACTAAATATCACTATAAAGGCAATTCTTATTATCTCCTAAACACATTCAATCCAATTGTTGAAGGTCTGAAGACGCGAAGTCTGAGAAATAAATATTCATAAAAGACCTACCTTGCGAATTTGGTCACTTTTCACAATGTCGGTCTAATCAAGGTGATTTTACCCTGATTATTCCACATTCTTGGCCATACATGGTGCAGTCACTAACAGGCATGAAAACGCTCTAAATTACAACTTTAAGATGTCCAGATTAAGATAACCTTTGTTTATTCCGCTCACACAAACTGCACAGCTATCGACCAAGTCGTACCGAAGAGCGTAATATTGACGATCACTTCAATCGAAGCAGGAAAATCCCTCCATAGAGCTGCATATATGATCCAAGCACTTTGTTACAGACAAAGCAAAACTCATGGTGTATCCTGATTACTGTTATGTGCTGAAATGTTGCCATTAAAACCTTTAAAACGACAGGAAAGTAGTTTCTTGTTCGTATTGTAAAAACCGGAAATGCCAACCGCTGACCGGAAATGAGACCACTTCGAAACAAAATACCCACCAATAAATCAAGAAAGACATATTTTTATCTATTATATCCCCTGTTCAGGAGAGAGTGGCCAAAAACCATACCATGTCCAGCGGCACGTCCTGTATAGCCCATATATGGGAGTGCCCCTCCCCCCGGGCACCAACTGCAGCGAACAACAGAGCATCGTCAGTTCATCTACCGCAAAGTTAGTGCGTTGCTGTTGTAGAAAACTATGTCGTGAAGGGGTATAATGAGTGTTCTTTTTACGTTGAGGTTGAAGTTCCGCTTGAAGTAAAAGTTTTATTACATGTTTATTAGTTAACGTTGAGGTAGTTTGTTGAGCTATAATATTGTAATTTCCAGGGGTGTAGCCAGGATTGTTTCGGAGTGACGCAAAATTGTGAAATTCACGAATTGTATACACTTCACCAGAAGTACATAACTAGTTATGTACTTCTAACTTCACTCAATTTAGCACCTACTGTTTCTTCTATAATTTTGGTTCGATGCAATTGTTGGGAGGCACAACTGATATGACGAGCGGCGAAGTCGCAAGTTGCTAGGTATAGGTCTCTGAAATGGCATTTCCTGCCTTCTGAAAATAGTTTCCAGACATATCTTACCAACTTTTACTTTATTTTACGAACTCCCAATAATTGTATGATTGAAAAAGCCCAATTTCAAGCACAAATAACTAATCCCTACAATCCATAGCGTGATAATATTTTGTTTTTTTATTTGCCTTTTTTTCTTCTTTTTTCACTTTTTCTTTTTTCTAAAAGAAGCTGCTTTTTTATTCAACAATTTTTTTAGCTACGCCCCTGATTTCTGTATGGGAGGCACAAGTCTTCAATAAAAATATGTTGTGTGATATAGCACATCCACATTAAGTATTTCTAAGCATCGTTGAAAATCGATAATTATCGATCGATATGAAATCGATGGTAATCAATGAAAATGATAATAATAATAATAATAATAAATAAATAAATAATAATAATAATAAATATTATCATAGTATATAAGACGAGGTTCTATACCTTCATTTCATTCCTTTACGCACTTTATTCACTTACTTAGCGAAATTAAAACTATAATGCGTTATATCTTTAGCGAACTGAAGAGGTTGAGAAAACGAAACTAGTTTTCGCTAAGTAAGTTAATAAAGTGCATAAAGGAATGAAATGAAGGTATAGAACCTCGTCTTATATACTATGACATTTACAAAGTCCAGTTTGGGGTCTCAGCAAAAGAAATATCAGAGAAATAAATATTATCGACTATCGGAATTATCGATTGGTATGGCCGGGTTTCAGTAAACTATTATAGATAGGCGAATTATTATTGTTTCGACTTAAAGAGTTTTTAAATATTTGATATCAATGGATAGATAAAAATACAGTCTTTCTTGATTTATTGGTGGTTTTTTTGTTTCGAAGTGGTCTCATTTCCGGTCAGCGGTTGACATTTCCGGTGTTTACAATACGAACAAGAAACTACTTTCCTGTCGTTTTAAAGGTTTTAATGGCAACATTTCAGCACATAACAGTAATCAGGATACACCATGAGTTTTGCTTTGTCTGTAACAAAGTGCTTGGATCATATATGCAGCTCTATGGAGGGATTGTCCTGCTTCGATTGAAGTGATCGTCATGATATTACGCTCTTCGGTACGACTTGGTCGATAGCTGTGCAGTTTGTGTGAGCGGAATAAACAAAGGTTATCTTAATCTGGACATCTTAAAGTTGTAATTTAGAGCGTTTTCATGCCTGTTAGTGACTGCACCATGTATGGCCAAGAATGTGGAATAATCAGGGTAATATCACCTTGATTAGACCGACATTGTGAAAAGTGACCAAATTCGCAAGGTAGGTCTTTTATGAATATTTATTTCTCAGACTACGCGTCTTCAGACCTTCAACAATTGGATTGAATGTGTTTAGGAGATAATAAGAATTGCCTTTATAGTGATATTTAGTAAATGAAATTAGTTTCTGAGTGAAACTAATCGAGCTATAACAAGACTAATTTTTCACATTTTGACCATTTCCCTCAAATGGTACGAACCCCCACCGTAAATTTATAATTTTCCCCAAAAAACTTTTTGTAGAATTTAAAACATCAATGTCTATAGAAGCTGTGATAAAAGTATCATTTCTTAGAAGAGCGTACTTTAGGAGATATCAGCCAAAGAGTTTAACCTGTTTTTCATGTCTACCAAAATGGCCGACATGGTCCCTCGTTAAGTGCTGATGTGGACATGTAAGATAAATTGTAAGTTCATCATGGCTCAACATACATGTACGAAGAAAAAGCGACTTCAATTCTCTTTGAACATCGAACTTCCCCTCGGTGAAGAGAGTCGCTTGCAGAGCATAAAAGAACGATTGCAAACTTGCAAGAAAAAGCTGGGGTTGTCCAAGAAATCCTCCTCGACACAGAATGCTGACTTGATTGAAACACTTCTTCTGGCCTTTGAGTACGACTACTTGAAATCAAGCAACTCCATATCCTCCATATCATCCACTGAATCGCCTACATCACCTACATCATTCCGAATTTCGCCCCTTCGCAGCAGAGACCTGAATTGCCCGCCCACACCTGGTTCTTTCATTCCCCTTTCTCATTATGTTCTGTGCACTCCACCACTTTCTGCCTCTACTCCTCGTCAAGACCGACCAGCTGCAAAGACACAAGACAAATCAAGTCAGCGTTATGTGCCGAGGACGGAGCAAGTAACAACCCCAGCATCCAAAAATGATCAAATTATCCTTTGTACAGAGGGATCTTTACAATCCCTAGTGAGTTTTTTTTGTCAAAAACCAAGGCAAATGCACATTCTGCCAACAACAATTTATTGCATCCTCTACCACATTTACCAGGCAGGGGCATTGTGCCACAATGACTGTGGAATGCCTCTGTATGGATAAATTGAAGTGGCTAACCTCTCCCATGATGGCTGGAGGCAGCATTGTAAAATACTATGTCAACATGAGGTAAGACAAATTTGCTATTGAATATATAATTGAAGAAACTGATTTAAATTTCTTTCCTTCCTCCCTTCCTTCTATCTCTTTCCTTCCTTCCCTCTTTCTTTATCTTAGACTCGTACATGGTTTTCTGTCGAGTGGCTTGACAGAAACACAATACACATCTGCATGTGAAGCTGCATGTATTGGTACAGTTGGTGAAAAAACATTTGATTCAGGTATATACTGATTGACTTTTGATAGATGATTGCTTATTGTTTACATAACAACATACATATAATAATATACTGCTGCTGTAATACCACATGATTGACTCCAAAATAGACAGCAATGATAAACAGTCTAAAGAAATGAACAGATAGTTACTGTGAAATATCCCATTACAAGCCAGTTTTTGGTGGGCTTATAAAAATATATGGGGAGGGGGAGGGAGTGGGTTAGCAATACTATATTTTACAATAACCTAGCGTAATCTCGCAATCTGATTGGCTCTCAGCCATTGCCAATAAGAGTACAGACACATGCAATGACAAATCGCTCGCGCACGGATCCAGCGCGCGCTGGAAACGGTTTTTCTCTCAAATTTTGTCCTTGCTTTTGGATGTTTTTTGACAATGGAAAACCCCTTGCGATTTGTTAATTGTCTATCACTAGTAATCTGGAAAAGCTTTATTTTACCAGACCCATGTTGCACTAAAAGGTGGTGGTAACTAGTGAAACTGGGACCAGGATTTTACTACAGTACATCAAATATATTAGTGTGTTTTTACAATATGTTTGATTCTTATAGTCATACAAAAACTTGGTTATGCAATGGTTGTATCAGAGGTCTGTGCTGTTTCCATGGAAACAGCCCGGAGTGAAGTCAAAGAAACTGAAGCATATCAGAGGAATGGTGATGTAAGTACTTGTAACTATTTTATTTATCTTTATTACAAGTATATTGATGTCTAAAATGCATCAAATAAAGTGATAATCTTTTCACTTTCCCAACAGTGTGTAATTACAGATGCCAGACATGATTCAAGTCGATCTGCTGGGCACACTACTGTGTGTGTTATTTCCCATACGTAAGGATTCTGTGCATTAAATATGACAATAACATCAACTAAAATATAAAAACTTATTCAATCATGTTATTAATAATAATTATTATTGTTTGTTTATATAATTAGGAATAAAAAGGTGATTGGCTATTCTAATTGGAGCCGCACCTCGCATGTGCCAGCGGTATCACGAGAAGTTCCAATGACTAAGGAAGTGATCACTACTCTGCAGACAGAACATCGTAAGCCAGTCAAATTGTGTGCATTGGAGGAAAAGTCAAATATTCATGATCAAATATATTTATTTTTTGCAGATTATAACATTGGCGAGGTTGCACATGACTTTGTGGTGTCTCTCAAGAAATGGTTTGAAGAACAACATATAGTGAACTCCTTTGACTCCTGGCATGGTTTGTAAAAATTGTATTTGACTCATTTATAAGTAACTGTGCTGGAATATTAATGTACTATATAGGTGGTGTGATGGTGTTGTGTTGATACAGTCAGCTGACAAGTCACCGACAATCGGCTGACATTTGATACATTCCTCTCATTGATGATAATAAAATTATTATGTAAACACTGTGGGTACAAACTACATGTACATTGAAGGAATGGTCAACGATCAGTGTGCGTCCATCGAGTTATGGATGCACTCGAGAGGCTGCTTAAAGCACGAGAGAAGCGTAAGAGTCGCATGAGGCGTAGCCGAGTGCGACTCTAGCTTCTCGAGTGCTTAGCAGCCTCTCGCATGCATCCTTAACTCGATGGACGCACACTGATCGTTGACCATTCCTTTTATAACATAGTTACTGCAAATTCAAATAAAACAATTTTATTTTCCAATTGATTTCAGAGTGCGCGCTATGGCGATGACGTGAGCGCGCATCCATTGAGTTATGGACGCACGCTCGCGCACGCTAATTAGCCAATCAGAGCAAGCGTTATATCAATGCTATGTTATAAATATGTATATATGAACTGGTAACATTCAAAATAGATGTTTAAAATTTCCACTGTTATACTTATAATTTCAGGTGCCAAGGGAATTAGCAAAGCCATGAAAAATATCTGTGGTGGCCTGGTGCGGGACATGAATATCAAATGGTTCCCAGAGCTCTCTGATAAAGGTTGAACTAACAACTACTATACCACTACTACTAATAATAGTACTTAGTACTACTATCATTGCTACTGTTACTTCTGCTGCTGCTTCTGCTACTACATACACTACATTCAATGCCCTGTTTTGTTTGCAGCCAAAGCAACACGAACTCATGTTTACTTTGCAATGAAGAACAATGATGGCACTGCAGGCAATTTTAGAGAGTACATTCTGAATGTAATCAATCACTATCAAGTTAGTATTTTAACTTACAGTATATAATATAATATTAGTATATATATATTAATAATTTGTTTCATGAATATCTGCCCATATGCGCATACTGTAAATTATAACTGGAATAAAAACAACATTTTGAAATACATGAAGCTGATAAGATAAGTTGAGACGGTATAGTGGTATCAAAATATGTTTTAAATCCACTGGGGTTTTTTTAATTTACAATAATTTCAATATTTGGAACAAAAATCAAAATTGTAACTTGTTCCGCAATCTGTACTAATTTTCAATTTGAAATTATACTGTGTTCTGAGAAAATGTTTATATACATTTGTAACTAAGGAAAGAAGGAAGCTTTGAGGGGCTTATATCCATAGGGGAGAGGGGTGTGGGGGGCTTATAACCGGCAGTTTACGGTATATGGAGAATATTACAATGGTTATTGAACATTATACATTTACTATATATATGTATATGTACATTGTAAACAATATTGTAAACTTTCATTACTTGTCACACACAGTGTAAACATGACAAATGTTCAGCTGAGTCCAGATGTACCAAGCCTGGCTATGTCATGAGCAAGAAAACTTTGACAACTCCAGCTGCCATTCAACTATATGAGAAAACGCTAAGAAACCTGACAGTATTCAAATATGCTGATTCATACCTGAAAGTATGTAATGCATAATATCCATTCCCACATTGATGTAGCGGATGGTGATATTGATAGCCTAGGATTATCCTTCTGCTGACATACATGTATTATCCATCTGATGTTGTATAGATCTATTTATTATTCCACTTGCGCAAAATGTGCCAGTGTATTACACAATAGCTCGCGTGCGCATGAAAAACATAGCCAAAATGGCTCAAACACTTCAGGAAACAAGCTGTATATTCATGAGTATTGTTTTTTTCAAAAGGTACTGAAAAACGTTTGTTCTTGTAGTGCAGAGAAACCTACTGGATAGAGAGCCTTCACTCCTCAATGCTTATGTATGCTCCAAAAAGGATCAACTTTGGTGACGATGCATACAATATGCGCATACAGCTTGCAGTTTTAGATTGGGTATGTAACCCATAAAATGTTTTTTTTTTAACTTTGACATGTACCTTGACTTACCATTAGGTAACATTTCATTGCAGAATGAGAATGTGGGACGTGAAGTGTCATCTTTGCGATATTACGCACACAGCCGCCATCCCAACAGGTTGTCAGAAACAAGAGTATTGGTGAAGAAATCATATTTATTCAAATCCCAAATTTGGGATTATTTTTTCACAATTAATACAAGTATTTGAAACTTTACAAAAGAGTATTGTATCTATTGCATATCATTTGCACAGATGTATAAAATCATGTTCTACTATAATTTTCAAGATGCCAGTAAGTTTGGCTGAGAAAATCAAAGTTAAAGTCTATGCAAATAAAGACGATTTTGTATCAGAAATACAAGCTCTGCCACGGTTGTGATTTCTATTGTGTTTTCCTCATGAATTATTAATGATATGATCCAGTATAACTATTGTAAGTACTATTGCTGGGTTTCAATCAGCTGATAATAGTCCATGAATCTTATTATCTGGCCCTAAATAGTGGTCAACCACTGAACACCATGTGTTATAAGCAGAGCGAATTCTATTGAAAACTTGCAATTCAGCTGGAAGTGCACTAAATAGTAGTGCTGTCTATTGTTTTCTCAGTGCTATTTATTACCTGGGAGTGGGAGCCAGCAGTTTTTTTTCAATTAGAACAAATTTAAAAATGACCCCCCACGCAAACCATCTTCTGTGAACATGACCCCCCAATGCTCTAAGTGCAACTGTGATGAATATGAACCAAAGTCTGGTCAGCTTGAGTGTGGTTACATTTTGACAGGTTATAAAAATAAACTGCAGCGCATATTGTCCATATTAAATGAGCAGTGGCATGGATGTGAAAATGACCCCCAGTATATCAACAGTCAGTAGTTTTGAAAGTAACCCCCAAAAATGTGCATTTTTCAAAAATGACCCCCCAGCAATTCTAGAAACCCTCCTCCCCCCTCCCAGGTAATCCCCCCCTCCCAGGTAATCCCCCCAGATAATAAACGACCTGCCCCATAATGGTCAATGTTGAGTGTTTCAAGCTGTGGTTATATTGTGTCAGTTTTTATGCATTTGGGCATAATAAATGATTTGTAAATACTAAACAATAATATTGTCACATGCGTATATGATGAAATAAAGAATATATTTATTACATGTACATACCACAATAAAACAATAGTTGCAACAATGTCCTTGTTATTACCTTTGCATTATTTGATCTAGTATAAAGATACTAGCTGTCATGACAATAGTTGGTCAGTCTAACAATGGTATATTATTATTTTATACAGCATCAATAAACAAGTGCAGTTGTGATATGTATTTGAAATATTATTTAAACAGTTCATGTACACTGTATGTACAATACATTGGTCAATGCATAATCAGACAATATCATGAGATAATAATATCATAAAATTATATGCAGAAAATATAAAATTGGGCATTCTCCATAAATTACTTACAAAATATACATACTAATGAGTACTATTTACAAGTTATATTTACAAGTTTTATTTACAAGTTTTATTTACAAGTTTTATATACAATTTATTTACAAAATAAATATCATTCCCTTTTGTGCCCCATGTATGGCATCCCCTCTGGGTTTGGAAACCTGCCTCTTGTATCATTGATGACACAGTGAGGCATTCTCTCTCGCTGACCATCAACCCTGTCTCCCAGCTCTAATTTCTTTGCCAGGTAGACAGGGTTGCGCCAGAGTCCCAACCCATTGAGGGTATTCCAATAGTCCTTGTAATTTCGGCGCCTAGCAACATGGTTCTGGACATGAGCTTCTCCAAAACCAAAACGTTCAAGGCTGCCTGTTGTTACACAAGGACTTTGGAGGCAAAATTTGCAGGTTGGAGCATGATCTTGTGTGCATGAGGATGAGCACGGTTTGTCTAAAAGGGATGAATAATAAGTAACTTATAAGACTTATGACTGGGAGCAGTGAGCTGATGCTCAAAGTCAACTTATGTGGAACGTTTGAATTGTCATGATGATCTTACTGTAATCGGGTAGAGAAATGACAATTATTTCAGCACAATTTTGACAAGAAATGATAAAATTATCGCTTAGTAAGCAAAAACAAAACTATAAAACTGTATTTAGAGTGAAATCTGGATATGCAATTAGGAAGGACTGTATAAAATTAGCATGTCCCCCGTCACATATTTAGAGCTGTACACGGCTGTCTCACTGAATTTCGTCTTTATAATAGAGTCGAATAAAAACGTGCTGCTGCTAGAATAAGTAGAGATATGAGAGAAAAACATATTTAGTGTTAATTCCTTAAAGACGTTTTGGTTTGTAGATTATTGCGGAAGTTTTCAATGAAAGATTAGGTGTCCCCTTTTGTTCCGATTTTCTACATAACTATATGTTTTGACGAAAAAATAATCAAATCCAGATAGAAAATCAGAAACTATACAGAAGAATATAAAGTCCATTAATTTATTAACAATTTGGCGTTCCTCTGTTTAAAATCGGACGTATACTTCAGTAATTATATAACATCAAAGTTGACTGAATGCATCTGTCGACAGACAAAAAATACAATCAAAACATCATTTGTCTTTCAAATTTCGCGCTTTAATGCCAGTACTTCAATCAGGATTTCAACAGATCTTTGGGAGCAAGTTGTCCATTCAGCATATAATAGTATGGCGGTAAAAAATATCTTACACTGGTTAATTTTATTTTTCTGTTACCCTAGGAAGTTTCCTGAATTTTTTGTCGACACAAAGGCCAATGATTTGCATGATACAACACGTAGTCACGCAAAGCCTTTTCGGCTCTTTATAATTCCTTAAAATAAGTTTTGCCAATAACTTTGTTCTGAAACTTTGCATGGACATTAATTATGTAATGGACATTTAAAAACTGCAATAAAAAGAGGGGTCACCATTCTCGTTTTCGCGCTAGATGCTCTTCAAATATATCAATTTTTAGGTGTATAGCCAAATGTGGTAGCAACCGGAAGTTGTAATGAAAAACCTTTTTTCTCGGTCCAAAGAACTTCCTTACAACATAGATTACAAATAATTCTAAGTTTACTTCTACTAAATCAATCAAAGTAATTGAATGACTATATGATTATTGTTGAAATATTAACGAAACATGCAAGTATGTGCATCCAGAAATCGTACGCTTTAACTATTCTCATCTAAATGTTTGAAAATTTATCCAATAAACGTTCCTTCATATTTCGATATATAATACGCAGCACCGATTATTAAAGAACTCAATAAAATGGGGGCCACCATTCTCGTTTTCGATTTATTTTGAAAAAACGTCAGTTACACTTGAAATATTTAACGATTTCCAATGGTTTCCAATGTGCGCAAGCTCGCGCGAGCTTCAGAATCGTGCGCAATTGAGCGTGCGCAATGCAAAACAAGGGAATTACCTTAATTCTCGTATTTAACACTAATATTTTAGGATCATGCTAAAATTTATAGCAGTTTTTCACAAATAGAATAAGATGTGTTTAGACTCGTTACCAGGCCACACACGGATTATTCCATTGATGGCCAGAATAATGGATGTTATTTGAATAACAATAAATGAAATATATCGATTCTGATGTTTCTTCGTTATTGTCTACAATTTTACATAAACGAAATTGCATATTTTGTATTTTCAAAAAAATCATTTTGTGACGCTTTTGAGCACCAGCTCACTGCTTCCAGTCTATAGTAATTCAGCATTCTTCAAACAAGACACTGCGATAGCTAATTTAATATAGAGCCGATATAATTAGGCATTCTTATTCGTGAAATGGACGATCTCCGTTAATTTTATCTACAGTAAATCAACACACTGTCAGTGCCAGAACCAGTAGAACCGTATGTAGTAGAAATGGACGATCTCCGTTTATCTAAATCAACGACAACATACTGTCAGGAACCAGTACTGGCAGTAGAACTACGGAACTAGAAGAAATGTACGCGATCTCCGTTGTTCTAAATCAACACTGAACTTACAGTACTGTCAGAACCGAGAAGAAATGAACGTAGTTTATTGCATTGAACTCTACAAATGACCATGCAAACACGTACATTGACATTGTACATAATTTACATTTATACACTGAGCTAAATAGTACCTCAAAAGGTACTAACCATGTGGTCTTTCGTCATGATCTGCGCCAAGTGTTATGCCATCCATGTCACTATTGATCGTAGCCGTAGCCGGCCGTAGCCGTAGGACGAGGAGCTGGCTTCCTTCGGTTTCGGCCCCGTTTTATCTTCTTGATTTCCCCGCCAGACTGGTTTATAAATGCCTCAAGCATGTCTATATCCTGGCGGGGAAATTTCAGAATAACCTACGGAAGAAACACCGATTTTCATAAGGTCGATTTGGCACTGTCTACGGAGGACGGCGGCCAGTTCAACGAACGGTTCTGAATGTATGCTAAATTACGAAAAGATGAATTAAAACGGTCTTAAAAAGGTTATTTGGATTATTTTTATGACTTACTTCTACGGTATCTGGGTTTTCTTGGGCCATTTCTAGCTAAACTTCTTTCTCTTCTCTGTAAGTGAACTCGACCTCTTCACAGTGCGAGAGATTCAGTGCAAATGATTGACAGATCCAACGGACTTACCTTAGGTACCTCCCCTTTTATAGTGCGCGTTTGTGTTTAACTAGTTGTCATGATAATTGTCAATCAACGGTCTTTCTCTCCCCACGTTGTTACTCAACATGGTTTCTCGAGGAGGTCAAAGTCATTCATCCCGCGAAACAAAACCACCAAACTATCAACTAAATATAATTTCACCATAAGAACAACTACAGAGGCCGTGACGAATGGTTCAATGATAGCCGGCTACTTGTCCATAAATAAATAAAATTAAACAATGCTTCTCATTGTTTCAGGGTATTAAATATGACTGCGCTCTACCCTAAATTATTAGAACATAAAGATGCCAATCACAACGCAATTTATATATTTATTTCGTGACACTGGTTGAAACAAATACACACCAGGCGAAGATTTAGTCTGTGATTACTCCATCGTATGTCCGATGGCTTATTCTATTCACTGCCTCTCCATGACGAACTCTTTGATACAGAGAAGAAGACATCCCGGGATTGATGACTGAACCGCTTGTTAAGTTTGCAAGTTTCACAAAGGAATTCGGGGTATATGTCGCTCCTCTCGACTTCTATATGTACGTCCCAGAACCTGAAGAACTCTTGACTGGCAAATAATAACTTACATATCTTCCATGTTCTTTCTCTTTAAGCCGCGGCTACACGAGCGATTTTTTGCTTGCACAGGCGACGCGAATTTTGTTTTGAAAAACTGCCGTATCACCGTTTTTAATTTTTGTTGATGCCAGATATTCGAAAATTATCATTTCTATTTCTGATTTCCGGTTTTTATAACTCATTAAAATCAGAATTGAACTAGCAATTTTCGATTTCCTAAAAAATCGCGTCGCCTGTGCAAGCAAAAAATCGCTCGTGTAGCCGCGGCTTTACCTCTCATGATTCACGTCTCAGCTGACACAAGTCAAATTTCAAGGAAGATGCCCCTCGCGCCATCTCGACATGCCCCACAACGAAACCAACAGAAATCAACAGTTAAACTCAAATACATTCCAACTAAGTGGTCAAAAACATCATAAAAAACATCAGATACGACATCGATTGTTGAGGAATCATCGATGCTCCTCCATCCTTAGCAAACCTCGATGAGGCAAAGAGTCATGATTTCAAATGGCTGGGCACCTCGACTTTTTGGCAGGCCCCCGTACAAAACCAACTGAAAATGACGACTAAACTACTCTAATTTACCTCTCGGTGGGCGAAATTGTAAACAAAGTGGGCAAAGATACTTTAAAATACGTTTTTGTCAGTAAACCTGGCAGAAATAAACAAGAGAAAATCCACAAATACGATCTAAAACTTCGATAATTCGCAAAACAATATGACGTCTTTGGTTATACAATAGCATCTAAACGCGAAAAGAATCATGGGTATGACCTTTTTTACGGGGAATAGGGACTAAAGAAAATAGGGACCGAGACAGCGCTTCGCCCGCATCTTGTGACGTCATGCATATTACCAAAAGTGGTAATGAACCGGACTGGTATAGGGTGTCAGGGTGATGGGTACATTGGTATAGGGTGTCAGGGTGATGCCGGTACATTAGTATAGGGTGTCAGGGTGATGGGTACATTGGTATAGGGTGTCAGGGCAATGGGGTACATTGGTATAGGGTGTCAGGGTGATGCCGGTACATTAGTATAGGGTGTCAGGGTGATGGGTACATTGGCATAGGGTGTCTATATGTGCTGTGTGTATATACACTCTGCCTTAGTACGTTAGTACGGCCCATGGTATATGTGCTGTGTGTATATACACTATGCTTTAGTACGTTAGTACACCCTATGGTATATGTGCTGTGTGTATATACACTCTGCCTTAGTACGTTAGTACACCAGTCCTATGATATATGTGCTGTGTGTATATACACTCTGCGTTAATACGTTAGTACGGCGCCTTGGTATATGCGCTGTGTGACATGCCAGCTGTGTGTATGTCCATTCTGCCTTAGTACGTTAGTACCGCGCCCCATGGTATACACCTATTTCAAAAAAGGTTGTCGAGGACATCAGTCCATAGGCAATAGGTTATAGGTCGATGCAAGACCGAACTGTATTATGGTAACAGCTTGAATGGCATGTATGCCAAAAATATTTCATTAAATTCGATTCAAAATGTGTCGTGGTCTGTTGAAATGGAAATAGGTATGATATCATACAGGCTTTCATACGTTTTTGGCTATTCAAGCTGTTACCATAATGCAGTTCGGTCTTGCAACGACGTATAACCTATTGCCTATGGACTGATGTCCTCGACAACCTTTTTTGAAATAGGTGTATATGCTGAGTGTATCATGTTAGTATGGCGCCATGATGTATATGTGCTGTGTGCATATATACATTCACGCTATCTTAATAATACGGCGCCTTGGTATATGTACGTTAGTACACCCTATGATATATGTGCTGTGTGTATCATGAGGAACCCCGACCCCAAACTTTTTGTCCCAGCAGGATAGCTGTGATATGTTTGCCTAGGGTTACTAGTTCGCAAAGCCAATTAGTCTTGGTCCAATAAGATTCGTTCTACTGACACATAATCACAGACAATTCTTACACAACATGATAAACAATTGCGGGTCATCGACGAGTTTTGGCGCTAGAATCAAAATATAATTCTTTGTGAGCTTTATTTTCACTGTTGGGTTGTCTAAAATATGGAAAATGTCACCTGGAAATGTGGGTAAGATATTCGTCGAGTACATTCAGGTATTGCTCGTCTGACTGTGAGACAAATACGGGATTTTATGCTGCAAACGTTCTGAAACCGACACAGACTAATGTGACTATAAATCGCAGAGTACTCAACTTTATATTGCTAAACCCCAATGCTTTTGGGTGGCGCACCTGAAGGCAGGGTAGATAGTCGGACGGCACGCCTGATATTCTATGGGTAAAGCATTGAACTTGAAGAACTTGAAGACACAGACTATTATACTAATCGCAGAGTACTGACATCGAACTAACTCAACTTTATATTGCTAAACCCCAATGCTTTTGGGTGGCGCACCTGAAGGCAGGGTAGCAAAATTCGGGTGGCACGCCTGATATTCTATGGGTAAAGCATTGAACTTGAAACACAGACTATAATACTAATCGCAGAGTATTGACATAACTCAACTTTATATTGCTAAACCCCAATGCTTTTGGGTGGCGCACCTGAAGGCAGGGTAGATTGTTCGGGTGGCACGCCTGATATTCTATGGTAGAGCATTGAATTTGAAACACATCTAAAATACTAATCGCAAAGTAGGCTGACAACAAAACTTAATTTTTGTATTGCTAAACCGGTTTTGATTGTAGCGGCACGCCTGACTCGCTCGATATTCTATGGTAGAGCATTGAACGTTTGATCAATATCAATATTATTTTAATAGAGACAAAATTTATCTTATTCACTTATTGGCCATATCTTTCTAAAATCAGTAAGTATAAATCTACGACTAGTAATTCACGTCCCAGCATGAGCCTGGCCTACACCAATGTATCGGGTACACAACCCCGCTGTGTTAATCCACCACAAATAATCATGCTGCGAGGCTTTTTTTGCTTCGCAAAACAAAAATGTTAGGGTCGGGGCTCGTCATGTATGTAGAGAAGCTCAAATTCATATTTTAACAAGAAACTAAGATTGATCTAGAATACAGAATATCCACAGAATCAAGTTAGTTAGCATAGTAACACATGAAAATCGTATCTTGAGTAATCCAATAAGTCCTCGAACAACAGCTCAATTAACACGTACGTCCAATATTCTAAGCTTAATTCACGAGTACAGATGTAATCAAATAAGTGTCAACACAGCTGGCATCAGGTTCTCAGCAAGATCTCAATAACAACCTTGACTAACAACTCATGTCTTGCGCAGTAGAGTACAAAGCACAAAGATACGTATCATGTTTACTAAGATAATAAGTTATAGAATTCGAGTCTTCAAACTCATGCAGTTTGGTAACTATCGAAGTATACTCAGATTTCAGTATTCTATTATTATCCAGATTTACGATACTTTCTATAGCCATAGAAAGCGTAATGAATAGACTATTTATAAAACTGTAATTTTAGGATTACCTTCAAACATTTGTACGCCCAGTTATGTATTATTCTAACGTATAGCATATTAGCATATGGGGACGTATTGTCATTTATATAAAAATAGAACACACAGAGGTCACACTTCAGTTGAGTTGACTTTAGTTGAGTTGACTTCAGTTGAGTTGACTTCAGTAGAGTTGACTTGACCGTTGACATTGAACACAATAGTAACTCAGAACAACCGATGTAACTCAAGTCCAGAGAGCTTCCAATAAACATCTTGTACCAACCGTCAAGCCTACTGTTTCAGCTATCCTTACATATACACTCTGCCTTGGTACGTTAGTACACCCTATGGTATATGTGCTGTGTGTATATACACTCTGCCTTAGTACGTTAGTACACCCTATGGTATATGTGCTGTGTGTATATACACTCTGCCTTAGTACGTTAGTACACCCTATGGTATATGTGCTGTGTGTATATACACTCTGACTTAGTACGTTAGTACACCCTATGGTATATGTGCTGTGTGTATATACACTCTGCCTTAGTACGTTAGTACACCCTATGGTATATGTGCTGTGTGTATACACCTATTTCAAAAATCGTTGTCGCAGCCGAAGCAACAGTCCACACTCCAAGACTGCAAAGGATTTCGGTTATTTTTCTTGTAATTAATTCATTCAGTTGTGGTCATTGTAAATAGTTATCATGAATGTAGTTTTTCAGCACATTAACTGTTTGAAAGCGTGGTTTGTTTACGCCTGCTCTTGTTCAACGGGTTTAGTACCTGCAATAGCACGTTTGTAGTGCTAGTACTTTCCGAAATATTCGGTTTAACACCTGAGCTACCACTTCAGCTTGCCATAATAACATGTCACAAACGCATGCAACCAAAATATTCGCTGAATGAATGAATTACGAGAAAAATTACCGAAATCCTTTGCAGTCTTGGAGTGTTGACTGTTGCTTCGGCTGCGACAACGATTTAACAAATATAGTGTATATACACTCTGCCTTAGTACGTTAGTACACCCTATGGTATATGTGCTGTGTATATATACACTCTGCCTTAGTACGTTAGTACACCCTATGGTATATGTGCTGTGTGTATATACATTCTGCCTTAGTATGTTAGTACACCCTATGGTATATGGAGTGTTGTGTGTGTATACACTCTGCCTTAGTATGTTAGTATGGCCCATGGTGTATGTGCTGTGTGTGATATACACTCTGGCTTCGTACGTTAGTATCCAGATTTACGTGTATGTGCTGTGTGTGATATACACTCTGCCTTAGTATGTTACTGTATGGCCCATGGTGTATGTGCTGTGTGTGATATACACTCTGCCTTAGTACGTTAGTACACCAGTCCTATGATATATGTGCTGTGTGTATATACACTCTGCGTTAGTACGTTAGTACGGCGCCTTGGTATATGCGCTGTGTGATATGCTAGCTGTGTGTATGTCCATTCTGCCTTAGTACGTTAGTACCGCGCCCCATGGTATATATGCTGAGTGTATCATATTAGTATGGCGCCATGATGAATATGTGCTGTGTGCATATATACATTCACGCTATCTTAATAATACGTTAATGCCATGATGGTATATGTGCTGTGTGTATATACACTACTGCCTTTCACGCTATCTTAATAATATATGTGCTGTGTACGGCGCCTTGGTATATGTACGTTAGTACACCCTATGATATATGTGCTGTGTGTATATACACTCTGCCTTAGTACGTTAGTACACCCTATGGTATATGTGCTGTGTGTATATACACTCTGCCTTAGTACGTTAGTACACCCTATGGTATATGTGCTGCTGTGTGTATATACACTCTGCCTTAGTACGTTAGTACACCCTATGGTATATATGTGCTGTGTGTATATACACTCTGCCTTGGTACGTTAGTACACCCTATGGTATATGTGCAGAGTGTATATACACTCTGCCTTGGTACGTTAGTACACCCTATGGTTCAACGGGTTTGCAGAGTGTATACACTCATTTCG
The DNA here is from genome assembly GCA_033675265.1 of Actinostola sp. cb2023. NCBI lineage: Eukaryota > Metazoa > Cnidaria > Anthozoa > Actiniaria > Actinostolidae > Actinostola > Actinostola sp. cb2023. The sequence goes on from JAUJYZ010000647.1 coordinate 89,363, forward strand.
ATAAAGTTAGTACTTTCCGTAAAGCTTGGTGAGACCGATGAGGATCCTGTCAATTTATACAACAACATAAGATATCTGAAGAGTTTATACATTACATTCAGGTATATCAAATGATTTTAAAGAACAATATTTTGATTATTTTTATAATTAGTTATCTTTAATAATTCAAAATTACAGTATATGTGCTGTATGTATATACACTCTGCTTAGTACGTCAGTACGGCCAATGGTATATGTGCTGTGTGTATATACACTCTGCCTTAGTACGTTAGTACGGCCTATGGTATATGAGCTGTGTGTATATAGCTAGTACGGCCAATGGTCTGCCTTAGGTACGCGCTGGTGCTATATAAAAAAGATCTAACAAAGAAGAGATGACCACTAGTACAGATATTGCACGTACTAAGGGGAAAAAGATGAAAGAGCTATCCTAAAATAGGCACCATATGCCCAACGAAATCGCGCGATTGAAGGAGAGTGTTCCTTACGACAGAAAGACAGGAATGAAGAAATCAAGCTCCATATATCGCCTCGACCCCATTTCTCGACAAAGAAGGGATTCTACGCGTTGGCGGGAGAATCGACCAAGCTGAAGAAGAACAAAGTCTCAGCCTTCTCAACTTGACAGACGATGATCAAGACCGGATTATCCCCACCAAGGATCCATAGAAACAGACGTATAATTATTATAGACTGTTATTGTTACTTACTGAGTAAATCACGATTATGATTTAGAGGAGCCATGTCAGTTAACCAGTAATGATTTTAGTTAGCCATTTAAGTGATGTCATCTGTGTTTTGTTGCTATAAGTCTGTTGAGTCAATCTAGTATATGGAAAAGTCTTACCCAGAGGGTTTTTTTTTCTTGGTCAGGATTTATTGCCGGAATACAGGTAACGATTCACTGTATTGATGAGCAAATAGTTATTGAACACTTATCGCCAGTTCTGTGACGTCTTAGGTTCTCTAGTATATTGTAATTTAGCTTAGGGTGGGGGAATCCCATATACAAAGTGGTTGGTATGCGCGTCGGAAATGTTGAAAATGACCCCTAAAAGGTACCTGAGTCTTGTCCAGTTGGGCCTGGTTATCTAATAATTGTTAACCCTAAAAGGTATCAACTCTAAAGTGACAAAAGCTACAACTGTCATTCCGGCTGTCATTATCTTATCTCGGGTATCATATTTACTAACAAATGGTACCCTAAATGGTACCGGTCTCTTGTGGTCCTTTTAGATTTGTGACACCCTAAGAGGTACCAAATCGCCAATCTGGACCCCTAAAAGGTACGACGAGCATCCCAACCTTATATATGGGAGTTCCCCCTCCGGGCCACGTGCCTGTAATCATTGATTGTATATGTTGTATTCTTCTCGTGTTATTAAGTACAGTAGTCAAGTCTGTAATCTCTCCACATTGTCTTCTTTGTCTTCTCGGATAAGGACGTTAAACCGTAGGTCCTGTCTCCCGACCCTAATCTAACCTGTTTCACGGGGGACATTAAAAGAACCTGTTGAACTCTTCGTAAGAGTAGGGGATTGTTACCCGGTTGAACAGCCTACTTCAAAATTGGAGGCATAACACACTAACGTACTAACTCCTCAATATCGAACACACCCTAAGTTTCAGTTGCATGTGTGAATTCAATGTCAACAGTCCTGTGTAAACATGGTGAAGAGACTTCAACTCGTTCGCCTCAAACACATTATTTCAAAGTCTAGATGACAATTAGACCCAACACAGATGTTAATCAATCACTGAACTTTACTTCTTGGATACATTTTACTTAATGTTCAAATATTTTCGCTCTAAGAGCGAAATATAAAACATACGGCATTGATCACAAAATACTGTATTTGCTGGTTATATGCGATAACATGCCTTTCACGTCTTCTTCAAGGCGTTCCTCGTCAGTCACAAACATCGGTAATGCTTGAAAGATGGAAATCCACGAGTTCACCAATGGATACCTTTGATTTTGTTATAAAATTAGTCAAGTCAAGTATGGCAAGTACACAACATCCTGTAATCTGACGACTGGGTATAGTAGGAGTATACCACATTACTGCGTGAAATCTACGACCAGGAGACGTAGTCATTGTGGCAGATAAGAATGTCTTTCGTGGACAATATCGATTGGGACTTGTCAAGGAAGTGTTCCCAAGCGGAGATGGCAAGGTGCGACGAGTATCAGTTACCTACAAGAACTACCGAGTTGGAGAAGATGTTCGTGAGTATAGAGGGGCGAAAGATGTCACAGTCACTCGCGCGGTTCAACGCATCGCCCTCCTTGGTACCTGTAGACTATGACTATGTACAAGAAAACTGAACTATTCACGTAGAAAGACTGTACATTTGTTTAAAATTGCGATCGCAGCGACCCCCAACCTCCCGGTGAATCGGAAACACGGTTATAATCGCGCGATCGGGTACCCTGTGGTAAAATGACCCAGAGTCTTTGCAGGAAAAAAAGATCAAGATGGCGGCGTCGCGACGAAAGTTATACGTAGTAATTTGTTTGATTTAAGTCATTTAAAGACTAAGGGACTATGATGTGGGTATAATTTTTGTGCATTTCTTTAGATAAAGTGTTGTAGTAATTGTTAGTCAATTGTTATAGGTTTTACCGTCGTCGTCGTCGTCCAAACCGTGGTAACCATGTGGATAAACACGAGAATAAACACGAGTTGAAACACGTAGTCAAGTTTATTAATGCTCATCATCCGAGTACAGAGACGTTTAAGGACCTTCTTGATACGCACCGGACTGTTCTCTTTTGCAGATTACTCGTACCACCTTGGCGCATGCGATTCCGCCTTAAGTACCCCTTCCCTCCCACGGTACCTCCCAAATACCTATGACCCCTTACATCCTTCCCTCTCGAAATGGGGGGGGGGGGGGGGGGGGGGGGGAGAAAATGAGAAGTAAGCAGGTAGAATACAAAGATATGGAAAGAACACATGGATGATGGTGGATGTGGCAGGCATGGTGGGGACCGTATGTTGGTAGCAGACCCAATTTGGATCTGCCATCCATCTCGGTGGATGTCTAGGTCGAGGTTCACTTTCTAATTGACTCCCAGGTTGACTCTCCACTTCTAATGGACTTTCTCTTTCGGAGACATTACCAAAGGCTGTCTCTTGATCTCCACTGGGGCTTTGTCCATTGCGAGGGCTAGTGCGACTCCTACTAACGTCCCCTAACCCCCCCCCCCCCCCCCCCCCATGTCCCATGTCGCTCTCTCAATCCTATCGCGTACTGATTATTATCTTCCTCGTCACTCTCAGGGGTCTCTACAGATCTAGGAGATCTGACAGTAAACTCTTTACGCGGGCGTTGACTTGTCGGTTTTTGCTCCATTTCATATAACGGTGGTAGCGGACATGGAAGCAGTCGATTCCTATGTAGGGTTCTTTTCCTCCCCACTCCATCTTCTCTGCGAATGACGTACACAGGGATGTCTTCGTTCGGCTTCTTATCCACCACATAGACTTCCTTTTCCCATTTGTTGTCAAGTTTACCAGAGGGAGTTGAATTTCTTACAAGTACTCGGTCTCCAGGTAACAGTTTCGCTTCTCGTCCCTTGGCGTCATAGCGAACTTTGTTTCTTTTTGACGCAACTTGGGCATTCTTTTTTGCAAGGTCATAGGCAAAATCCAACCTCTTTCTAAGGTTTTCTACAAACTTGGATGAGTTCCTTTCATTTGGATGGCTTGAGTTGGGGTCGAAAAATGTTTGGGCGTGAGCCAAGAATTCCAGTAGATGTTCAGTTTGGACTCGACCCCAACTCAAGCCATCCAAATGAAAGGAAAGATATAACCGAACGCTACTTAATATGCTTGGAACCCTGTCAGATGCCAGGATATCTTTCCGTCATGCCATTGCCCATGGGGTGGTAAGGTGTTGTCCTCGATCTCTGAACTACTGCGACTCCAGTTTTAGGAAGTCAATGCACACCAGTTCCAGAGGCTCGGTTGTGGTGATGCTCACCAGTGGAAATTCTCTTGGCTGGGATTTCCTCATCACACACGGTCCACAAGACTTGATTCTTTGGTTAAGCTCCTTTGTCATACCAGGCCAATAGAAGCGTTTATGAGCTAATTCAGATGTTTTATCTATAGCGAAATGTCCCATCTTGTCATGAATTCCCTCGAAGACCTTTGTACGGAGATCCTGTGGTACTACTAGTTGCCAAATCTCGCCCGTACGTATCTCGTTTACATCGTCTATAAATAACTCCTTCTTTGAAACTTTTAAGTTTAAAAGCTTAAAAGCGTTCCCACTGGGTCACGAGGATTCTAAATTCAAGTCCTTCTCTGGATACATCTGTCTTTGTTGGCCGTTTTCCTTTCTTCAGCCATGGGGTAAACATTCCTAGCACAGGGTCTCTCCTGGTGGGCTTTCAGGTCGTCTTTCGTGAAGGAGGTTTGACTAAGGTTATCCAATGTATTATCAGTACCGGTCACGCTGCAACAATCAGTTTCAATAGCTGGCACTCCTTGATTCTTACATAACGCGGTGACAACGTCACTATTGACAACCTCACGATTGGAAGGGTGTGGTCTCCTTGACAAACCATCAGCGTCTTGGTTCCTCCTCCCCGGGCGATTTTATATTTTACGCCCACTTCAAGATGGCGGATATTTCCGAGATGGCCTGGAATCTACTAATATGAGCAGCTCAACTTCCGGTGAATCGTATTATTTTCTATTTCTATAGCTACGAGTTCACACAGAGTTATTCTTGTCATTTTCTTTGTTTTCTTCGATAAATGTTATACATATTTGGAGGAGAAATCGTCGCAAACAATCCGCAATTGTATGTATTTATTGTCTGAAATAAAACGATCCATTGTGATAAAGTTGGAGCTTTATTTTCGACTCTCATTTGCTACCGTATTCGTATTCGTTTTAGTGGGCGTAACTGATGCGAAGTGAGCTCATACTTTACGTCCACTACTGAAAAAGCAAGCGTTTTACAGCAGTGATTGATGTGTAGAAACTTTCACATAAAGCTGGATCTTCTTTAAAGTGTTTTGAGGGGAACAATCCGTTAGATAGCCAGTAAGTAAATGAAAATACGCAGTGGCTATTCGTACGACTGACTCTTTTGTTATTCGTACGTGAGTCGAATATTTCTATGATTTTAGGAAAAGTTGAAGAAATGTATTGAATCCAAACTATCCTATCTTTGTTAAGACGTACAAAGCGATTCAGAACAGCTTGATAAATTTCGATTCCAAGTTTTGGTTTACGCTGGGCAGACTGAATAATTTAATTCGGGCGCGACACATCAGACTGCCGTACCCCGAATATCATTTGTTATTCGTAATGAGTCGAATTTTTCCACGATAAAGCGTGTGTTATCTTATGCCGCGCTGTCTTGATGTTTAGTTGCCCTCAATACTTACCGCTTTTATGACTTCGCATTGGCATTTAAAATTCTACTCGCGTACGAATACGGTAGCAAATGAAAGTCGAAAATAAAGCTCCAACTTTATCACAATGGATTGTTTTATTTCAGACAATAAATACATACAATTGCGGATTGTTTGCGACGATTTCTCCTCCAAATATGTATAACCTTCAACATTTATCGAAGAAAACAAATAAAATGACAAGAATAACTCTGTGTGAACTCGTAGCTATAGAAATAGAAAATAATACGATTCACCGGAAGTCGAGCTGCTCATATTAGTAGATTCCAGGCCATCTCGGAAATATCCGCCATCTTGAAGTGGGCGTAAAATATAAAATCGCCCTCCCCGGCCTATAAACCAGTTCGAAATCATATGTAGAAAGGGCTGCGAGCCTTCTATGACCAGTGGCATCTAACTTCGCGGTTGTAGTAACGTAAGTTATAGAGGTTATTTACCGACTGGGAGGTCCGTACAGGGAAAAACTGTGCCTGAGGTCTTGAAAGTGCTGACCGAGGCCGAAGGCCCGAGGTCAGCACTTTCAAGACCGAGGGCACAGTTTTTCCCTGTACGGACCGACCTAAGTCGGTAAATAACTTTTTTTTTTTTTTTCCAAGCAAGCGAAAACTAAAACATTTTTTGTCGCACGACTTTTATTTGTTTACATCTTGCTGAAACAATACAATGGCATTGACGTCATTCGTTCCCAAATATGGAAAATTACAAGTGTCTGTGAACTCTGTCACTTTCATTCATGAAACACGAGGCGTGTTTTGTACGTGCTTTTAAAGCAAAACTAGGCTCAATTTACAAAGAAAAGCACGATCTAACTGTCCTAACTGTCTTCAACTTCCAAGGCAAATCAATCGGTGTCCTGAACACTTTCGTCGACACGCTTTCGTTTAGCTTCACTGCTGTTTTAGTTGTCTCGGGTCTTTGGTCCTCGATAAACTCTTGGATATCTTGTGATATGTTGTCGTCGTTTCTTGTAGTTGTAGTTGTAGCGTTTTCGTTTTCTTTATCCCATAGTAAAATTCACTGTCACTGTGATATGACATTGAGTGAATAAAATGTAGACTGAGAAAACAACCGCCTAGTGAATGTTGTTGTTATTTATACTGTTGCTTTTTGCTGTTTTGTTATTGTTATGAGCGTTTGTTGTTGTGAGCGGGCCGGTTTTCGCGGTCCGGTTTTCGGGGTCCGGATGGGAAAATCCGGCCCGCTCTCAAACCAATCAGAGCGCGCGATTTCTTAGGATACCGGACCGAAAAAAAATAAATAGAGGTTATTTACCGACTGGGAGGTCCGTACAGGGAAAAACTGTGCCTGGGGTCTTGAAAGTGCTGACCGAGGCCGAAGGCCCGAGGTCAGCACTTTCAAGACCGAGGGCACAGTTTTTCCCTGTACGGACCAACCTAAGTCGGTAAATAACTTTTTTTTTTTTTTTCCAAGCAAGCGAAAACTAAAACATTTTTTGTCGCACGACTTTTATTTGTTTACATCTTGCTGAAACAATACAATGGCATTGACGTCATTCGTTCCCAAATATGGAAAATTACAAGTGTCTGTGAACTCTGTCACTTTCATTCATGAAACACGAGGCGTGTTTTGTACGTGCTTTTAAAGCAAAACTAGGCTCAATTTACAAAGAAAAGCACGATCTAACTGTCCTAACTGTCTTCAACTTCCAAGGCAAATCAATCGGTGTCCTGAACACTTTCGTCGACACGCTTTCGTTTAGCTTCACTGCTGTTTTCGTCGACTCTCTTGGAATCAGTGATCAAGTTGAAGTTGAAAGTACAACCTTCAAATTTACCGATGGTAGCACTTGAAAATACACCACCACAAGCAGATTTTATCACATATTCTTCGCCTTGTACGGAGAGTGATGTTGTGCTCATGGCCTGAGTAGAACTTGTACTTTGGGTGTTCGTAGCATTGGATGTTGACGAACGACTAAGAACCATTGACATTTGTCGTTGATGCGAAGTAGATGCAGACTTGTAGGCGTCAAGACTCTTCAGGTTTTTATGGCCACTTAGCTGAGCTACGTAGTTTTCAGGGATGCCAGCGTCCATTAGGCGTGAGATGCATGTTTTTCTAACGGAATGGTTACTGACATTGCCAGGCAAACCAACGGCTTGAGCAGCACTCACCAAAAATTTCCCGATGGAATTCTTTCCTAAAGGGCTGTTTGAATACCATATTCCTGAACTTTCTTTTCTCTTATGGTTTACTGCCAAAAAGAATGGAGACTCTGGCTTCTTCATCGCTTCAGGTCGATGACTTGCGAAGACCTTGTACAGCTTTACTGGACATCGTTCGTTGTTTGTGGGGTGAGCTGTTGGACTGAAAGCTCTTTGGTGGCCATCTCCGTGTCTTGTTTTGGACCCTCGCTCAGCTCTCCAAACTAGGATTTCAGTTCCAGTTTCTGGATCTTTATCAAGGCTTACATCGCCCCATTTTAACTTTCTGGACTCGTCTCGAGCTCTGAATCCAAAATGGAGGGAAAATGCCCACCAAATGGTTCTCTGAAGTACTTCGGGGTTATGATCTCCAAACTGCCCTTTCTCAAACAACAAGTCCTCTTCAGCTTCGGTCATAATTCTTGCAGCTTGAGGACGATTACCTTTGGCATGGATTTCAACTAGCTGACGCTTCTTTGCTACGAGAACTTCCCTGGACTTGTTGAACTCCTGGTCTTTAAACAAATTCAAAGGAGAGTTCTTGTTGTTAAGATACCTTTGGATACTTCTGTGTATCGATGTCAGTGACGAAGGCTCGTACTCGCCGCCATTTTTTTTTCTTCACGTTCATGAAGAACCTACAGAGCAGGACATTCATCTCAACAGCAGGTATTTCCTCGATTTCCCTGTTCTCGTTGTTTGAAGAACAGAACTTTTTCCATATTCCTATGTCATAATCGGGTTTTTTTCTTAGTTGTCTCGGGTCTTTGGTCCTCGATAAACTCTTGGATATCTTGTGATATGTTGTCGTCGTTTCTTGTAGTTGTAGTTGTAGCGTTTTCGTTTTCTTTATCCCATAGTAAAATTCACTGTCACTGTGATATGACATTGAGTGAATAAAATGTAGACTGAGAAAACAACCGCCTAGTGAATGTTGTTGTTATTTATACTGTTGCTTTTTGCTGTTTTGTTATTGTTATGAGCGTTTGTTGTTGTGAGCGGGCCGGTTTTCGCGGTCCGGTTTTCGGGGTCCGGATGGGAAAATCCGGCCCGCTCTCAAACCAATCAGAGCGCGCGATTTCTTAGGATACCGGACCGAAAAAAAATAAAATGGGTTATTATCCGTTCGCACAGTAAATTTTCTGCCATAAAGGTACTTATGGAAATTTTCAGTGACGGCCCATTTTAGACACAGGAATTCCAGTTTGTGACCAGAGTAATTCTTCTCGGCCTTGCGCAGGCCTCTGCTACCAAAAGCTATAACTCTTTTTGAATCGTTTTGACTCTGACATAAAGTGGCTCCAAGTCCGTCTTGGCTGGCATCGATGTTAAGGATGAAAGGTTTCTCAAAATCTGGATACGCTAATACTGGAGGTGAAGTTAGTATTAATATCCAGCGAAGCCAAGAAAAGTTCTTAGTTCTTCCATTTTCGTAGGTGTTGGCCAAGTTCTAATGGCGTTGATTTTATCAGGGTCCGTTGCGATGCCATCTGCAGAAATTACGTGACCGTCGAAAGGTACTCATCAGATGGCATCCCTTTCTTGGACACCTTAAATAAAGTCATCGAAGATGGTTCAATTGATGTCGCAATTTACAGAAAACCTACTCATACTGACAGATACTTACACTTTAGTAGTCACCATCCACCACAACACAAAGCCGCGGTTGTCCGATCACTTTTCCACAGAGTTGACAGTCTGATTTCGAATGAACATCATAAAGAACAAGAACGTCATCATATTAGAAAGGCCCTGTACAGTAATGGATACCCAAAGAGTTTTCTAAGAAAGTTTTCTCGTTCATCGACTTCACAAGTGGCTGTACAAACATCCAAGGTTGAACACGTTGGTTTTGCCGTACTACCGTACATACAAGGTGTTACAGAGAGAGTCCAACGTGTCCTTGGTCAACACAACATCAAGTCATGTATCAAGCCCCATACCACCCTTAAACACACGTTGTCGAAACCTAAAGATACCATCCCATTGGAGAAGATGACAGGTGTTGTATACTCTGTTCCATGTGGTGAATGTGATGCTGTTTATATCGGCGAAACTGGAAGATCGTTATTAACACGACAGAAAGAACACCAGTCAAGTGTTAGGCTAAATAAACCAGAAAAGTCCGCATTAGCAGAACATGCCCATGAAACAGGACATGGAATTTCCTGGAACAATATTAAGATTATTGGAAAAGAGAGCAGATGGCATCAAAGAAAGTGGTTGGAGTCTTGACACATTGCCAGTCACAATGACTCCATCACTAACAGAGACAGGGAAGGATTTTGCCATCCACCTACATGCCACTAATTAACAAGCAATAATTGCGCAAATCTATTTATTTATTTATTATTATTTTATTATTATTATTCATCCTTCCATTCATTTACTCATTCTTTCGTTCATTCATTATTTCATTCATTTATTCTTTTATCCATCCATCCATTCGTTCATTCATTATTTCGTTCATTCATTCATTCGTTCATCCATTCTATCATTCATTTATTTGTTCATCCATTCGTTCATTCATTCGTTCATTCATTCGTTCATTCTTTTATTCAATCATTCGTTTACTCAATTTTATTCTGTTTTTATAGTTCATCGCGCACTGGTTTCGTTTTTTGGCTACCTTTCTATTTATTATTTTCAATTCTTACGTTAATACTTCATTTTCTATTCCTCGCGCACCTTTTTCATTCTTTCTATCTGGCGTTGTTCGATTTTGTTTGCTTTGCGCGAGACTGTTCAGTTTGTTGCGCACGAGCTTGCTTGTTTGGTGGCGTTTGTTTGTGTTCGTATACTTATAGCCGTTGTAATTAGATTTTATGCATTTAGCCCTGAAGATGGGCGCTTAGCCCGAAAGCTTGGCAGTTTTGTAATAAAACTCAGGTTGAAGATACAAAAAGTTTTGTCATGAATTATCCAACCTACAAACCAACATTAGATTTAGCATATCAAACTCATTGCCCATAAATTTGAACATTTGCTCTAGCTAGCGTACAGTATCTCGCACAGTCGTGGATATAGCCGGCAATTGAGTAAAACTTCACTGTATTGGTTAGGGGCCGTCGACATATTCACCTTTCCCCGCTTAACGTCCACTGGACGTTTAGGGGAGGAGGGGGTAAGGCGGAAAAAAATGTAGACGTTAGTGTGGGGAATTTTTGTAAAAAAATGTTTTTTACTTCATGCATGTTGAAATCAAATTAGTAGTCCGTTCTAACAAACTTCGGTATTATATAAATAGATTCTGATATAAACTATCGAAAATCTTGGACGACCACCTCTGTTTGTGGTGGCTTGAGTACGAGAATGCTTGGATTACCTGTGGTATCCCAGCGTTCATTGGGAATTAGACAAAATGGCGGTGGACTGACCGAATATATTGTGCACAAGTAATTAATAGCCAGAACTAGCCGGTCAAGATATAGAGATACAAAAGAATTGTTATTAAGGAGAATGAAGTGAACTACATGGAATGGGGGCAGTTTTGAGGATTTTCCAGCGGCATAAAGAACCTTGGACTGTTGTTTGCTACCGTTTGTTTTGAGTCATGTTACACTGATAAGGAAATGTAACAAAAGCAATAGTCATAATAAAATACGTTCTAGATCCTGTGAATATTTGTCTGTTGATTAAAATACCGTACACGATGTCGTTTAAGGTACACGGTACATGGCTCCTAAAAGTTAACGATTTTAGCTCCCCGAAAGTAGCGACCCCCCGAAAGTAACAAAGGTTGCTAAATCCGAAAGTAACCACCTCGCTACTTTCGGAACTTTACGGTATTTTATTAACGTTTTGTTTGTTTATTTCAGAATCAATCAGCTGTGGCAAGTACATGTATTTTATCAGGACAATCGTGTGCTAAGTAATAACTTGAATGCAACCGATTTCAAATAGCGATAACTGCATGGTCATTTCAAATAGATAACTTATTCAACTGGACACGATGATGAACTGTATTGTTTGTTATTCAAGGACAGTCTTTAATATTATATTTGGTTGCAATTTGTCACCGTAATTACAGTATGATTTCAGACGAAATTGATTTTATACGTAAAAGAAAAGAAAAGTATTGTGTGTACAACAAAACTTCTTGCTTTGTACAAAAATATTTTCAAGAAAGACCATGATTGAAAATAAAGAGTTATTGAATGTTGTTCATTGGTAACAGAAACCTAAAGCCTAGATTGTAGCTTTGGTCGGCAATTGCCGAAATTCTCTGAGTTGGCAAATGCCGGAATTCTCTAAGTCGGCATTTGCCAACTTCCTCTGAGCTGGCATTTGCCGGAATTGTCTGAGTCGGCATTTGCCAACTTCCTTTGAGCTGGCATTAGCCGGAATTCTCTGATTTGGCATATGCCGAGTCGCAGGGAAGTTGGCAAATGCCGATATACTGTTGGGTTCAGCAAGTAAATGCTTATTGCACTTATTTATGATGACATATTTTCCTCTTTGCAAATATGTTATAACCAAATTGAATTCATGCCATTAAAAATGGTCAAGCTGGCAAATTTGAATTTCATTTTCAATTTCAAATTTAACTGATTTTAGCAGATTTCTCGATGATACAACAAACGTTGCCTGGAGTCCTATACCCGGTAGCTGATTTGACCTCTTTTTATATGAGCTTGCCAAAATCGTCTATTTTCTAGGCAAGGAATTTCATTTTTCAATGTTATTTGCTGAAATTTTGGTTTTGGAATATCGGAAGTCATTTTGGAACGTATTTTTATTTCTTGCACGCTACTTCGAAGAATTGATTCTATGGCAATGAGCCAATACTAGGCATTGATCAAGACTCTAATTATTCTTTGCGCATGTGCTGTGGAGAAGAAAGCACTACGAACAGTAAATACTCGCTCATTTATCATGAATGTTTTTTTATTGACATTATTTATTTACTTATTTATTTATGAATGCTGTTTCAATTACACTGTGTCATTTAACAAAGGCAAATTCCCTAAAGTATGCCGCAAATCAGCATCTTTGTAATACTCTATAATTAATGCATCGTACTAAAACTAACATATATTTTCAAAGAGTAGTTTTATTCCTCGGTAATCATGATATTACAAAGTAATAACATGACATTTCGGGTGTTTAGTGATTGAATGTCCCATCAAGCGTCGGGAGGTTTAGTAAAGGTTCCTCGGCCTATGGCCGAGGGACTTCAACTAAACCTCCCTCTGCTTTCGGTGACATTTAATCACTAATGACCCTCAAGTCATGCTATTACTTATAATTACTTAAGGTGGTTCCCGCATAATGAATGACCGGTTTGCCGTATTTTTTAACTCGCTCGCTCCGCGTCAATATTGCTTGGATTTTTATTGTGCTTAACACAAATACTAATTCAACTATTCTGCCTTTCGACGGTGTATTCAAAATTATCATTGTAAGCCGCGTTTGTGAATGCGAGCTGATATTGAAACGACACTATTTTCACTAAAACTGCTAGCAAGCGTTATTCCCTCGTACGATTTTTTTTTAACTTCGTGAACAGCCTTTTGAGGTCCCTAGTAATGTTCTGACGAAGTAAGAAGGAAATTGATCGAGCCGAAATCACCAATTCATATTTTTGTTGTCAAAATTTGGACCTTTCGGTTGTTACGTGATTTCGGCTCGAACAATTTTTTTCTTTCCTCGTCAGAACATTACTAGGGACCTTAAAAGGCCGTTCACGAAGTTTAAAAAAAATCGTACGAGGGAATAACGCTTGGCAGCAGTTTTAGTGAAAATAGTGTCGTTTGAATATCAGCTGCCATTCACAAACGCGGCTTACAATGATACTTTTGAATACACCGTCGAAAGGCAGAATAGTTGAATTAGTATTTGTGTTAAGCACAATAAAATCCAAGCAATATTGACGCGGAGCGAGCGAGTTAAAAAATACGGCAAACCGGTCATTCATTATGCGGGAACCACCTTAATGCTAGAAACCGTCGAATAAGCTAGTACTATGGTACAAGCTGCTTACGTCGACCGCGCAATATGTGGGTTACAGTAGCCTGGGAATCAGGGCTAGCGGCAAAACAGCTAAACGCACCGTGATTGGCTGAAACAAAATTCACCGCTCAGTTGGTTAGGTGAGTGTCTACTAGATGGGATTAGGTGAGTGTCTACTAGATGGGATTAGGTGAGTGTCTACTAGATGGGATTAGGTGAGTGTCTACTAGATGGGATTAGGCGAGTGTCAACTAGATGGGATGAGGTTAGTGTTTTCTAGATGGGATTGGGTGAATGGCTACTAGATGGGATTGGGTGACTGTCTACTAGATGGGATTAAGTGAGTGTCTACTAGATGGGATTAGGTGAGTGTCTACTACATGAGATTAGGTGAGTGTCTACTAGATGGGATTAGGTGAGTGTCTACTAGATGGGATGAGGTGAGTGTCAACTAGATGGGATGAGGTTAGTGTTTTCTAGATGGGATTAGGTGAGTGTCTGCTAGATGGGATTAGGTGAGTGTCTACTAGATGGGATTAGGTGAGTGTCTACTAGATGGGATTAGGTGAGTATCTACCAGATGGGATTAGGTGAGTGTCTACTAGATGGGATTAGGTGAGTGTCTACTAGATGGGATTAGGTGAGTGTCTACTAGATGGGATTAGGTGAGTGTCTACTAGATGGGATTAGGTGAGTGTCTACTAGATGGGATTAGGTGAGTGTCTACTAGATGGGATTAGGTGAGTGTCTACTAGATGGGATTAGGTGAGTGTCTACCAGATGGGATTAGGTGAGTGTCTACTAGATGGGATTATGTGAGTGTCTACTAGATGGGATTAGGTGAGTGTCTACTAGATGGGATTAGGTGAGTGTCTACTAGATGGGATTAGGTGAGTGTCTACTAGATGGGATTAGGTGAGTGTCTACTAGATGGGATTAGGTGAGTGTCTACTAGATGGGATTAGGTGAGTGTCTACTATTGGGATTAGGTGAGTGTCTACTAGATGGGATTAGGCGAGTGCTAATAGATTGGATTATGTGAGTGTCTACTAGATGGGATTAGGTGAGTGCTAATAGATGGGATTAGGTGAGTGTCTACTAGATGGGATTGGGTGAATGGCTACTAGATGGGATTGGGTGACTGTCTACTAGATGGGATTAAGTGAGTGTCTACTAGATGGGATTAGGTGAGTGTCTACTAGATGGGATTAAGTGAGTGTCTACTAGATGGGATTGGGTGAGTGTCTACTAGATGGGATTAGGTGAGTGTCTACTAGATGGGATTAGGTGAGTGTCTACTAGATGGGATTAGGTGAGTGTCTACTAGATGGGATTAGGTGAGTGTCAACTAGATGGGATGAGGTTAGTGTCTTCTAGATGGGATTAGGTGAGTGTCTGCTAGATGGGATTAGGTGAGTGTCTACTAGATGGGATAAGGTGAGTGTCTACTATATGGGATTGGGGACTGTCTACTAGATGGGATTAGGTGAGTGTCTACTAGATGGGATTAGGTGAGTGTCTACTAGATGGGATTAGGTGAGTGTCTGCTAGATGGGATTAGGTGAGTGTCTACTAGATGGGATTAGGTGAGTGTCTACTAGAAGGGATTAGGTGAGTGTCAACTAGATGGGATTAGGTTAGTGTTTTCTAGATGGGATTAGGTGAGTGTCTACTAGATGGGATTAGGTGAGTGTCTACTAGATGGGATAAGGTGAGTGTCTACTACATGAGATTAGGTGAGTGTCTACTAGATGGGATTAGGTGAGTGTCTACTAGATGGGATTAGGTGAGTGTCAACTAGATGGGATGAGGTTAGTGTTTTCTAGATGGGATTAGGTGAGTGTCTGCTAGATGGGATTAGGTGAGTGTCTACTAGATGGGATTAGGTGAGTGTCTACTAGATGGGATTAGGTGAGTGTCTACTAGAAGGGATTAGGAGAGTGTCTACTAGATGCGATTAGATGAGTGTCGTGCTACTTTATGTATCTTCAATATACACTTCTAGGCTCTCTTTGTCGTCCATGTCGTCCTCCTCAGTTTGAATTTCTGCAGCTGTCATCATGATCACTTTGGCAGGTCGTGAAGATGGAGAAGATTTATTTGCGACCTCAGTATCTACTTCAAATTCAAAGCTTGCTTCTTGAATACTCCCGAGTGAACTGGTTTCGTCATACCTTGAATATGAATGCTTTTCCTCATCCACATCTGGGAGGTATGGAGAAATAGTCGGGATAGTAGCACGAGAACTTGCTATGGACGACATGGTAGTTGCTGGAAAATGGGATGTACTTCCTCTCATGGATCGATCGTAATACTCCTCTGGTGCATTGATGTTGAACATGCTGTCGATAAACACACAGAATGCTACAATCATTGTTCTAATACTTATAGTACTTACATAGACACTAAGAGAGGAAATCAGTAAAGTTCGAGACTCGTCGGTCAACTAAAAAAAATCGAATTTAATATTCTTTTGTTATTTCATTCCTTTCGATGACCTATTTTAGGGAAAAAAACTAAAAAGTTCCAGCAATTTTTATTTTAGGAGAAATGTGCAGTTTTTAAAAACCCCTCTGACGACTGAAGATTTTCGGCTCTAAAACTCATTAATAATTCATGAACCATTAGGCCAATGGGAGCTGCCCATTTGGTCAGGTGCATGGACCTTTATACCCCCGTACAGACCTCCCAGGTTTTAGTTATAGAACTGATTAATAAAACATGAGTGTTATAACTTTTTAGTTATAACACTCACACTCATGCAAAACATGAGTGCTATAACTAAAAAGTTATAACACTCATGTATAAACATGAGTGTTATAGCTAAAAGTGATAGAACACTCCTGTTTCGTTAATCAGTTCTGGAACTGACTACCCGAAACACAGGCCTGTATGCAAAGGTCTTAGTTTCAGTATTGCATCACTGACCTTCACATAGGCATTTTTGGAATAATATTACTCGGTTCCTTCTGACACCTACAATATCTCTTTCAAATGTGGGACGAATTGTGATGTTCAGTGCGCATGATAATAATAATAAATTTAATATTTAAAGAGGAAAGCCTAGATCACAGATGTGGTTTTCACTACGGTCCTAACATAAATATATAATATAAGTACAAAATTCCTAATCTAAGATACACCTGTTTTGAAAAACGTTGTCCTAGATTAGAGAAACAATAGGCCAGAGTTGAGCTTGAGTGCATTTCTTTTGTTTCTCTAGTTAATTCCTTTTTTACGATTTTACTATTTTGTATTTTGTAAAAGGGCAACGTTTTTGAAAACAGGTGTATATACAATATATCTTCTATACAATATATGATCGCAGTGTAACAGTCATCTCTTATCTACAAATTTGTGATTTTCTTTAACTTTTTCCATCGGAAATTATTAAACATCAGTTTAAATAAATGTTGGGTTTTAGAAGTCATTAATAAAATTCGATGCCGTGTCGTATCGGGTATATAGATACTCGGATCGCCTCGTATCTATATCCACCGATACAATACGGCCTCTCGTTTGATAAATATCACTTTGAACAGTCGGTGTGTGTTCACCTTTAGCACTACAACAACGACTTTCAGTATATTGAATAAACGTTTCTTGGTCTTTTTTACTGTAATATTTATTTTTTCTGTACATAACTTCTGCAGTTATTTTTCAAATTTGGTTTTAAAAAGGTATACTGAGCGTCATGAACGGAACGTTGAAATATAGGCAATGTTTGAGGTACGAAAAAGGAATCGGTGGTACATAAAATGTTGAGGAAAACGCCTCGTCCCAGGAAAGCCTCACGTTTGCTCTTTCAGTTTAGAAAGTTTCAAGCTTGAGAATTCAATGTAGAATTTTTGAGAAATAAAACTATTATGCTTGGGACTAATAATAATACTAATAACTTTATTATTGTGTAAAGCTTTCTAGTTTACAGGAAACTAAAATTAGCATAAATGTCGACCTATCGCTGGCATTTTTGTTGTCCAAACACAAAACGTAATGCCAAAACATGACTATATTGCAGTTTTAGTTTATTGCTGCTGATGGAAAACAGTCTTCGAGTTAATAGGAATTACTTTCAACAATGAGTCGTAAATAACTCTCGCAAAAGTTAAAATTAGCATAGATTGTCGATCAGATAACAGCATCTCACAGAAAAATTTACGAATTTTGTCTAAACGACATTTATACGAAATTCCACCCTTTCAAGCAAGTATGCATTCTGTTTAGTTTTATATTTTATGATTAAAACTATTATTTCATGCCGCAAAAAAAATTATTCGAAGGGCAGTAGCGTGACTTGCAGCAGTTACATTGCGTTACATAATTGGCTCAGTTGTCAGCAAAGTGGAGCATCCTGTAAAAATATGCAAACTCTTCATGAATAAGCCCAGTTTTAAGTAGAAATCAGTTTAATTGTTTGTCAATCTTATTTGAATCAAATTCTAAGCATTTCAGAGTGAAGAACCACAATTTTCGGAAAGCGTTCTGGTTTACAAGAAACTAAAATTAGCAAAATTTTTAAAATAGTGACAATTAGCATATATATTCATCGATTAATTTTAATTTATTTTAAAAATTTTGCTAATTTTAGTTTCTTGTAAACCAGAACGCTTTACATTATAATAAGGTTATTATTATTAATATGAACTCCCATATATAAAGTGGTGAGGATGCTCGTCGGACAGTTTGAAAGGCACCTCAAAAAGGTACCTGAGTCTCTTCCAAGTGGGCGTGGCATTTAATAATTTTATTTTCTTTCATCTTAAGATGTACCTAGTCTAAACCAATAAGTATATATCATCCAAAGGTCGGGAGTTCGAGTCTGTCAGGAGTCGATAATTTTTTTTAGTGTTTCCTTTTTTTTTTTCTCTTATCTCTTGTCTTTTTCTTTTAGTTTGATTGTTTTCTTTTATCGGATTTGTCGTTGAGGTATTTTTAACTAAATAGGTTTTGATTCTGACAAGGCAATGCACAGGAACCCCAATAATATATCTATGCAGGATGGTTGTTTCAGTCATAAAAAGCTTCAAAGATTTGAAAACTTGAAAACAAGTCTGTAAATTAAATAAGGTTTTCGTTGCAATCTGGTAGAAATGGGATTTTAAAACGCTAACTTGACCGTATGTTCTGATGACACCTAGGATGATTCAAACAACTGACGGTATAAAACCACAGATTTGTCCTCAAATTTAGAAAAGCCGTGATTTGTGATCGCTCGGGCTATAACCAAAGCCACTGAGAGAATTTTAAAACACAGCAAAGGCAACGAGTAACCAAAAGACCTCCAGAAACGGAAAGGCAACTATTTTCCCCTTAGATTGTGCTTTCAAATCGTCTTGGAACCAAATGTACCTCGAATAGTCCGTGATATATTTAAAGTAAAAAAAACGCTTTCTTCTCATGCGTGTGATCGTTGGGTCATCTCAGTGGCCGGCATAGGGCGCATGCGCATTAGAAGCCACTTTGAGGTGTGTCAAAGAACGACGACGAAGAACAGCCTGCATTTTTAGACTCGGGCCTTCCACAGGAAGCCAGGTAACGAAGAGAAAAGAAATCATAGTTAGTTGTTATCTTACGCGAGGAATGTCTAGTGTTGTGAGAGTGTATCTGATCGACAAACTACGCCTGAGCAGGAGCCCATTACTGGCCTCCTGGTCTGACACAGTCTTGTAGGGTCAGGGAAGCATCATGCATGGATGTTTATTAGAGAAAACAAAGTTAGAAACTCTGGCTTCGGGACATCATGACATTGATGGTCTGTCAGAGGGGTGTCGGAGTGGGATGTGGGAATAGTTAGAAATATAGGGTAGGAGATTGTTACCCGGTTCAACAGCCTTCTTCAAATTGGAGGCATATCACACTAACATACTAACTCCTCATGATTGTAAGCCGAAGGGAAAAAGTCCTCCATCGGTCGGTTGTAAATTAAAGCATATTGAGACAATGTGAAATGCGCTATATAATTAGAACCGACATTATTTATTATTATTATTATTAGTAGTAGTAGTAGTAGTAGTAGTAGTAGTAGTAGTAGTAGTAGTAGTAGTAGTAGTAGTAGTAGTAGTAGTAGTAGTAGTAGTAGTAGTAGTAGCAGTAGTAGTAGTAGTAGTAGTAGTAGTAGCAGTAGTAGTAGTAGTAGTAGTAGTAGTAGTAGCAGTAGTAGTAGTAGTAGTAGCAGTAGCAGTAGCAGTAGCAGTAGTAGTATAGTAGTAGTAGTATAGTAGTAGTAGTACGTAGTATATAATTCGATTTCGATTTCAATTTGGGATTAATTCGCACGAGTGTGTTTTTCAAAGAGTTCAAATTGCACAAGAATAACAGAATAACAGGCAGCGAGTCCTTCTTTCTGTCTTTTGTACTGCATAAATTTGATTTTTCAGTGATTTTGGTAGCTATTTTCAACCCTTTTTCGGCAAAGATCCGCCATCTTGAAATTTTTGAATTATTTTCTGTTGCCATGGAAACCACTGCAATGTGATTGGCTAAAATTATTTTCTATTGTTTATTAGCCAATCAAAAGCGAAATTTTGTTTGTAATTTGCACTGTGTTACACTCTTTTGCACTGTGTTACACTTTTTTGCACAGTGTTTAGAACAAGACGCTCAATGAGCGTACACTCGGGCATTATGACAATGACATTTGCGTGACAAAGGAGATTGGAACGATGGGTTAGCACTTCTATTAACATAACGATGACCCATCACTTCTAGTTTTCGAACCTAGCTAGAGCGAACAATAGTTTGATATACACTCGGACCCGTTTGAGCGAATCATACTTTCGGAATTACTTCATTAGGCGTTCGAATATCATCGCCCCCGTCTTCAGCCAACCGAAACCCTTGCTTTTGATGAGTTCGTGTACCAGCCCTTTCGAAAACTCTCAACAAATAATTTTTACCGGCCCCCCAAATTTTAAATACCCTAGTAGCATCGCCTAAATGGGTACAGCAATCAGTAATTCAGTGAATCGTCTGATCAAGAAAACATATTTAAAATACTCTTCATAGTTACATGAGCTCTCTGCATGATCTGTTTAATATAATTAAGCTTTAGTGCGCAATTCTAAATTTAAATAAATGAATGAACGAAATGAATATAAACTAGACGCTCCGTCTAGCGTGAAGTCGGGCTTCTAACTGAAATGTATCCTATTTGAACTAAATATAGATATCTTAGTGCGATCGTTGCGTGACTCGGTAGAAGATCCTTTCCTTGCAATTTCAGTACTGAATTCGCAAACTCAGCGAATCATGAATGACAATGACATAGTTTATTTGGTACCATAAATATATCCATACAAATACAAATAGCGTATACATAAACTAGACATCGCAGAGTGATTAAACAGTGTTTGGATGAAGTGTAAATATGGGTTTAGGTACCTCGGCTCGGTGTCCGGTGAAAACCTCACAACTGTTCTCTTCACTGCATGCGTGTATATCATCAACTCACTTCGATTCGTTATAAGTTCTGAAGATCTCTAAACCCTTTGCAGTACTAGTAATGGATTGATAAATCCATATCTCTATGAATTATTGTGGTTATTTTGAAAACAATACGACATACCAGCTGTAACCTTCCTTCCGAACAGCTAAGAAAGGTTGTTTACGGAGCCTTTGGTGATTATGGATGACTCGGTAGAACATGCTTTCTTTGTAAAATCGATTTCACAAACTCAGCGAATCATAGAAATGACAATGACAATAGTTTATTTGGTGCCATAAATATATATATACCAAATACAAATATAAGCTTAAATAAACTAGACATCGCAGCGTGACTCGGCGAACAATCATGCACAATATTTCCTGCCGATTCTGGGCATTCAAATCAGTGATTTACTTATACAATAATTTCAAAATTCAACAAAATAAAGATCTATCAGTTTTATAATCTTACCACAACACACAATTACAGCGGTACAAAGTATAGAAGACATTTGACTTCGTTTAGATGCGTGACGACAGTCAGGCAGCAATTAAGCAAAGCGAGATTAGCTATCAAAACAAAATCTACTGGAAAATCAAACCCTCGCTCTCTAGCTTCAGAGACATAATAATATAACATCCAGACGATTCAGACTATATGATCTGGCGAAGCTGGCTCGCATGGCAAAAGTCGAGAAGGTCACATACTTGACATTGTGTGTACCGATATGATCAAATACTTCGCATTCCGTGGCCTAACAAAAAAATTTATAATAATAATAAAAAGAAAGCCCATTTTATAACTCGGGCTTCCTTCGGAAGGGCCCGAGTAATAAATAGCAAAGCTCTCAGCCAATCAAAATCGAGTAATTTTTGCATCTATATTATTATTATTATTATTATTATTATTATTATTATTATTATTATTATTATTAATTGCAGCAATTATTATTATTATTATTGTTTTTTTTTGTTTTTTTTTATTATTATTTTATTATTATTATTAGTTTTTTATTTTTACGATGATTATTTACTTTTTTTTGGATTCTTGTTGAGACTGCAAAAATTGTAAAAGCAATATAGATCGATATATTATATCGGTTTTTTTTGTTTTTTTTTTTAGCCCTTAGTGCAAATTTTATTATTTTTTTCACATTCTACTTTTTTTATTGGGTTTAGATTTTTAATTACAGCTTTTACGATTAGGACCTCTTATATATCTGATTTTTTACAGAATTTTTGCAAAACGCTATACCAAGACATTTACCAATATATTTAGATTTATTTAGTAGCTACTTTATTATATTGTAAATATTATTATTATTATTATTATTATTATTATTATTATTATTATTATTATTATTATTATTATTATTTATATTATTATTATTATTATTATTATTATTATTATTCCATTGATATTTTAATTCTACACTAGCTTTTGGATAAACTTTAGCGGATTGGGCTGTGCAGACGTGGGACGTGAAAACGCACTAAAACATAAATCCATAGTGATTCTCAGTCCAGAACTTAACTTCAACATTGTTTTAAGCACTACGTAATGAGTAGAAGTAATACAAATTTCGATTATAGAAAGGTTTCCATCAGTACTACATACTGGAACACGCCCTTTAGACAGTTATACCGGAAACTGGAGCAGGGTCAGTACCCACAAGGAATTTTAAAACCCGCGAAAAAATTAATGAATCAAAACAAACAAATAAACATACAAACAAAACCTGTAATGCTAATATCACTATGAAAGAAATAAGATAAGATTTCGTCTCGTGACATCACGCTCTCCCGTTCGCAAGTCTCATATTTCAGTCAGGCATTATATTTGATCAGTAGAATATCATTCAGTTTTCTTAATTTGGCAACCATTACACAGGAACAGAGAAATGTAGCAAAGTGAAGGTGAGACTATAAGGGAACTGATAGAACTAATTCTGGTACCCGTTAATTATAATGTATAAATATTCAAACTGAATTCAAGTCTCATAGTACGTGACTGAACAACCAGAGTTGACGACAGATCGTGAAATGATTACTGGATTACTCGAACATGTGATTTGGAGAATCATTCGGAGTTTGGAGTTTGTCCTGGAAAATCATAAGCGAGTTCCACGCGACATTGCCCTCGGTGGGCTTCACATTCTGGACTCCAGAGCTCAGAGGTTTCGTGGGCCAAAATAGATATTTGTCATGAGGAAACTAGAATATTATTTGTAAAAATCATATACCCCTGGAGTTATGGAGCCGCGTATTATCCTATAATTTGCCTCGATTCTGAATGCCCGAGATTGGTGTTTTTGGTTAGCCAGTATCAGAGCTACAAATAAAAAAACTACTAATTTTTTTGTACCTAGAGACAGAGGAAGTGATGAACAATACACAGCTAAAATGTGGATTCTTTGTGTTTTCTCGTTACTATGTGCGAGCGTCGCGAATATGCATAAATTTAGCAAATTTTTACCGGCGCCAAGGGCATGTCGGACGGTATTTTGAACTTTCTTTTTTTTTTGGATAAATTAAAAAGTGCTGAAACTTTTGGAAATGCTTTTCGAAAACAGTTCACCAAAGGCTCTCATTCGGTGAAAAAAAAATGGCTTCCGATTTTTCAGACGATTCTCGGTATTTACTGACAGTCGCTCTTAAAGGGGCAATGTCACGGATCGTGGTCGAGGTGGCCTGGGCACTAATTAATCGAAATCTTGAATTCGGTCCACGGTGGACTAAAATCAAGTTCAAATCTTCGAAATAAGTTGTATTTCATCTTCCTTTATACAGTGTAACCAATAATGTTTTTCTTCTAC
Source organism: Actinostola sp. cb2023 (assembly GCA_033675265.1). Lineage (NCBI taxonomy): Eukaryota > Metazoa > Cnidaria > Anthozoa > Actiniaria > Actinostolidae > Actinostola > Actinostola sp. cb2023. The sequence goes on from JAUJYZ010000647.1 coordinate 113,158, forward strand.
AATATTAATTCTATTCGTTGGGAAGCTTGTGGCCTTCTTTACTTAAAAACCCGATGAGTTGCAGAGGTTCGAAGAAGACATTCTCGAAGGCCTCGATCGTTTGTCGCCGACAAGAAGCTTGACAGAGCTTTGTGAAGAAAACAATTACAATGCAATGTACCTTGGACTGTTTATGAGACGTGGAATAGACTGAAGACCTCGGGGAAATTTCAAAACGATTCAGCTATCGCTTCGTTTCTCGTTTCACTCGGAATATAACGTAGTCGTATCGACGGTTGGACTCGCACTTTGAGGTTGATCGAAGCGAGCTATTCTCACAAGGTTTTTTTCGTAATTGTTTTGATTTTTCCTCACAGTTTACTTCGAAACGATATGTTCTAATGGGAATCTAATTTGCTGTCATATTCTGAATGTTCTGTGCGAATTTATTATAAAAGAACAAAAGGCCACAGCATTTGTAATTTCACTGTGACGACTTGTTGATTCAGTGATATTTGACAGCTTGAAGGACATCATTTAAACAAAGCTTCTGTTGAACTGGACTATACTATATAAATATCTGCAGTAATATTTATTTATTTGATCGGCTTTGGCACCAGTATCGGCTTTAGGCTTTCAAACCGTTTGTGATTGTTATTGTTATTGTTATGTTTTTTAACGCGCATGCGTCGGCGTGACATTGCCCCTTTAAACACGAGGGCACACTATAAAAGGAGAGGTACCTAGGGTAAGTTCAGTTCGTTAGATCTGTCAATCAAATCTACCGAGACGTCACAGAGAGATAGGATCTCAAGAACTGCAAGCTCTATAAATCAATCAAATGAACAAGAAACTGTGGAAATATGTACTAAAACGCACATGGATAATTTTTGTTGTACAATTCACTATCACTTTTCACGTTGGTAAATAAAATTATGGTACTTTGAACTGGAACCGTTAGCCGTTTTGAAGTCGCACGGCTCTAGTATTCTGCTTATCGTTTCTTTCGTAGGTTATCCTAAAATTTACCCGCCAAGACATGGAAATGCCATTTGCGAAATAAATATACTCACAGCATAGGTTTCGAAACCTTACCAGCCTTTACCATAAAAGTACAGATATGTACAAATGCTCGACACGTACATTCACCTCGTAACAAGACGCCTTCGCGGCGAACGACGTCGTTCGTCTTGTTATGGTGACGACGAATACGAACGTAACTTGAGTAATGAAAACAATACTCTTGTCTCTTTATGTAGAAATGACCGAACATAGATTTATGCTTGGAAATGCTTATTACAGGCAAAGAGGATTTCGCTTCATGAATTTGTAGGCCTGGATAAAAAGTACGGATGTTGATTGTTGTGATATATGGCGCGCGAAATTCAAAACATTCTTCGTACGCGTCGAATACGAAAAATATTGACACGTCCGTCTATTATAACTGTTTTAGTACGTAAATTTACAATTTCTTCATTGAATTTGCTGTTGAAATGTGACTTTATTAAGAAAATTATTTTACCCCGTTGTTCAGCCATGCTCAATCATTGTCCGACATATTGAAACTCATTATTATTCAAAGAATTGTGGGCGGTGCGATGCCCTTTTATAATGCGCCATCGTGTTTAAGCGGCGAACAACCTCTGTACTTCCAGCTTCCAAGTTCGATGAACAAGCAGCATTTCCATGTAGTTTATATCCAATAATACATTGAAGTCGATCCGCAGAAGTAATCTAAGCTTCAGTAAATTCGTAGACTTTCGCGGTCTCAACAAAAAAGCTGATTTCTTCTCCATCTTTCTCAGCCACTTCGTTCGCCATTTTGAAATCATTTTTACCGTGAAAGAATGACTCTAGGGTCATATATCCTAACATATACTACCACGGGTATTTCTACCACGGGATCCCTGTGTTACTGCCACGGGATCCCTGTGCCGCGAAAAATATATATAAAAAACGCGGAAAAGAAGTCATTTCTTCTGCTAAAAAAGTAATTTCTTCTGCTAAAACATGTCATTTCTTCAGATTCAAATGAAATAATGTCTGATGTTCCAATGTTTCCATCGGAATAGAATTTTATGCGCCCGCGTATAAAACCGCTGAGCAGTCCTGGATTCTTGCCCATGTGTATAAGGTTTTGTAGTATCTGAAGTATTCACTATAACCTCTGATCTTGGAAGGGTTATCTCAAATGATAATATGTCTTGTAATTTTCTTGGATAGAATACACCATGATTATCAAGAATGGAGTGGTTAATCGGTATTCTATATCTTGTTCCATGTATTGCTGCAAGAGCAACTGCTTTTAAATCTGTGGAAACCTTATCACCTGCATTTGTTCTTAGTTTTCTAAAATTCATTGAATATATACCCTCTCTTGATCGATTTCCTCGCTCTTCTTTTTGCATACATAAATCATGGTATGTTTGAAATAAATCATATCTATGGGTGTCTTGTATTGTTTCTCCACCAAAAACAACTGGGAGCTAGGTGTGAAATCAAATTCCTACCGATGTTATTTACAAGGGTATTGTTTGCATGACCGCCAGTAGCTAAATTTATGTTTAATAGTAGACCCAAGCTTCCAGGTATTAAAAACAACATTATCAGCTAATTTAGGGATATTTACATATATCGTCTCTCCTGGATTTGCTGATGATGGATTGAATGTTACCCGGTGTAATGTATTTTCCGCAAACCAAAAGTTTTTTTGTATTCACGATTTACATCTAACTTTTCTGAAATAGATTGTGACATATATATACTGTTATAAAATATTATATATTTATATGATTATATGGATAATAAGTTTTCAAAGATATATTATTGAACTGATGGTTATCTTAAAGGGTATTCTGCTGTTTCTAAATTAGCAAATGCTGTTAATGTTAGTGAAAATATTGCAAAGAAATGGTTGGAGAAACAAGCTCTTTGGCAAATATATTTACCAGCTCCTAGCTATATTCCACGACCACATTGGTCCATTTCTAAACCAAATGAAATTCATCAAGCGGATCTACTATTCTTACCACATGATGTAGTGAAAAGGAAGACCTACAAATATGCTTTAGTAATAGTTGATATCGCTTCATGATATACTGACGCTGATCCCTAAGTACTCAACAGAAGTTTCTAAAGCTATCAACAAAATATATTCTAGGTAAATGAAATGGCCTAAAACACTGATGGTAGACCCTGGGAAGGAGTTTATGGGTGAAGTTATCCCAGTAATGAAAAAACATAATGTAAAATTTCAACGAAGTGACGCAGGTAATCATAGAGCACAAGCCCTAGTTGAGAGAGCAAATAGAACTATTGTAGTAAAGCTATTCAGCCATCAATATGCTCAAGAAATGGTAATGAGAGATAGAAGGTCTAGAGAATGGGTTCAGATATTGCCTGACGTTATAAAATCTATTAATAATGAAGTAAAGAGAATTACAGGAAAGAAGCCAAATGAATCTATAAAATTAAAAGAAGTTGAAAATATGGAAAAAGAATACAAAAGAGCAGTTGGATTGGATGAAAAGTTATTACCATCAATCGTTCAACTACGGTATTTGTATGCCCCTGGGGAGGAAGAAGGTTGTGAAAAGCGTCGTGCAACTGACCCAATATGGAGTTTGGATATGTATGACCTTTCACGCAGTATTATATCCCCAAATCAACCTGTGTTGTATTACTTATCTAAAGGAGCACCTAAACGAGGTTTTATCCGAGAGGAATTACAAGTTATGCCTCCTGATACAGAATTACCACCTGATAGTGTTTTAAAATAATATATTTTATTTCTTATAACCATAAGAATTTGTGTGAATTCCATCACCTAGAATAATCCGTTTATCATCTTCACGACTGAGCGCTATTTTATTAATCTCTTCAGTATAAATATATTGATTATGACTCCTAATTACATTCATTTTTCTCATTTGGATATCACCACTAATTAAAAATAAGCATTTTTTTTAGTCGTTTTAATGTAATATCTTTTTTAACAACTGATCGTTTAATACCTTTGCACCGCTTCTGTTCTATTAGGCTCTCCATCTTATAAGAGTATAACTTAGCTCTTAACCCCACGAATTCAACAATATTTTGCCCATTAGCTTCGTCTTGAAACATCCCAATATCATTTTTATTAACACCCGATTCTATCCCGCTAGGATGATCTTTGGGATAGTTGCTTGTATCAAATTTTGATTTGACATCCTCGCTTATATCCTGATTAAAGTCTTCAGTTTCTATTTCATACATCAATGAGTCTGTATCCGTAAATAGTAGTTTAGCTTTTTCACTGTATTTCTCTTTGAAATAATTATAATGAAAATCATACATTAACGATTTGCTGAGGTCTAAGATTGACATTCCTAGATATATAGGTTTGTTAAAAACTAATTTTGTCCTATTCATATGAACAGCTATTTTAAAGGCTTCTGAAAATATCATTCGATGATTATAATTGACCCGATTTATCAACTTCTTGGCTGGTTTTCGCCTCAGACGTAACAAGCTTAATATCCACTCGATTATGTATATTTTCCATCGTTTTTCCGAAAACAGAATTGTTCATTAGTTAGAAGAAACCCTTTTCGAAATCATTTTTTGCTTCCGTTCGTAGTTCAGTATTTTTTTATGGTTTTAGCCACGCTCTTTCATAAAAGGAAATACCTCTATGAATTTTAATTATTTTCATTCCTAAGCTCCCATACAATTTTAATGTTTGATGATGAATTATGTATTTTGTTTTATTAATCAAATTTGGAATTAGTTTCTCTACCTTGCTAACAACCAATATTACCGGAGCAAGGGGGTAGTCATTATGAAGATCATGTAATTCTTGGGGGTACTCAATGTCTACTTCTAAAATACATGGATGATTTCTCCAATTATTCATTTGTGTTTTATTCATCCACTTGAAACCATGTGATATGCAAGACAAGCCGCCCCGTATTCCTTTTTCCAACATCTGTATCATATCAATATCGCTTAGTAGCTCTAATTCATTCTAAGACATGCATCCCATGCGAGGCCTGGTGCTGTATAATACCATGCTGGATCTAATTTATAGGTTTTCATACATACATCTCTAAAATTCTCAAAAACATCAGCTAATAGAATGGTGTCAGATTTCAAATATAAATTATGATATTCCTCCATAGATTTTATGCTGAATTATTTCCAAATATTTTTTGCTTGCTCATAATCTTCTTCAGAAATATTTGTGTTATTGAGTTTTGAATAAAATTATTCAATAGGTGGTAAGCTTGTTTCATTTAATTTTTCTATATTATCAATATAATCATAAGAATAAATACCCTTTCTTAATAGTAAATCAAGCTTCTTGCCTTCATAAAACCTTTTCATGTTTTTGAAATCTGTCTTCTCAAGATTATTTACTAAGCTATCTAGACTTGCTGTCATAAATTTGAAACAATCAATAAATCTAATATCTTGTGTAATTTTTTTTTGTTTACCACCTTTAACATAAGTATCTACAACTATTTGTTTTGTGAAGCTGATATATTTTTCTTAATAATTAGGAATACATTGAATATCACCTTTGGATACTCCTAGATTTTGTATGTAGTATTTACAATATGTGTAAATAAAAGTGGCAATGTTTTATCTTATTTACAATCTCGAACCGAAGGCGAGAGATTGTAAATAAGATACATCATTGTCACGAATATTGTAAATTACTTATGATATTGTTTAATCATTGTTTGAACCAGGTAGGCGTTTCAACCAGAATTGTAGTCAATATCTGATTGAGATGAAAAGAATATAATAACTGTTCTTTTAGCATTCAATTATCATTCCGATTGCTTGACCGCACTAAACAATGAAAGCAGTTTCGTATTATAGCTTAGTTAAGATATCGATCGATTGTTCAATAAATGTTTTATTCCTTTTCATACTTGGTAGTTTTTGAATAGAGTTGATTGCTCATTGAGTCATATACAAAGAACAAATACGACAAATATGTAATATGAATGCTTTTTCATTTAGAATACATATACACTTTTGTTTGGTTTTCAAAGGGGGCTTTAATTGTGAATGAAATGCGAACGGATTTTTGACTTTTCAATCTAATCAAGAACAGTTCTCACAGGAAGGTCATAGAGCTAAGACAGGCATTTGAGACGATGGCTGGCAATTTTCGTAAACTGCCAAAAGTGCATCACAAGAGAGTCAGTTGTTGAGGGAATGTGCCCAAACTAGCACAAAGTGGAGTAAAGATTTTTGAAGACTGGCAGATGTCTCGTAAAAACAAGGTAGCAAGGAAAGAGTCTATTGACTTGTCTTTTGACACATAAATTCCGTATGAAGTTCTAGTTCGACTAACATTACTTTACCATCTTCTAATTCGAGGTTCTTGAAGAGAATAATGTAGCAAGTAACGCAATATTTAGAAGTATATCATTATTATTATTATTATTATTAAGTAATCTCGTGTCTTTCAAAGTTTGCTATAATTTATTTGAGATTGTGAATTCAAAGTATTGCACAAAGCTAGAAATCCAATGATTGTATCATTAGTAAGTAAGTTAAAACTGTGAAGGTCTAAGCTCCAAAAGAGGAAGGGAGTTACATTAAAGAAACTGCGGAACAAAATCTAACGAGTATTTTTCTTAATTAGCTTTTAGGATAATGTATTGTTCCTCTCGTATAATGCATTGATCGATACAGAATACTTATAGAGCTTATTAGTATATTCTGTATCTGATACAGAATACTAATAAGGTCTATTAGTATTCTATATCAGATACAGAATACTAATAAGCTTTATTACTATTCTGTATCATACTTATGAACAATTGCAGTAATTAATCAACCCCACCTATTCCCTGCCAACTATTCAAGCCCTCCCCGTGCTTTAAGTTTCTTGGAAATTGTATGGGAGTTACAAGGTAGCCACGTGACCAGAATGCTGAGCACAGATTGGACAGCTGCCTAATGAATTATTCATGAATATTATAAGTGCTATATACAATATGAGCGGCCGATCTGTATGGGATTTACAAACTCGAGCCGTAATTACTTATCGAATCCAACGATGTATAAGTGGATGTCTTACTATAATTTGGATTATAGAAAACAGTTTGGCCGAGAAAATCCAAGTTAAATTTGAATGCAAATGAGGACGAATCTCTTGCCGATTTACAGATGTCTGCTACGCTTATGATTGCTATTGTATTTCCCTCATTAATTATTCATGAATTCGAAAAGACAATTTAAAGCTTCATCATAATTAATTTGATCATCCTTAGTCATCTTTACCTTTTTCTGCCATTTAAACTGGTCATAGAATTCTTTGATTGATTCTTCCAATCGATTAACAAATATCTGAGCAACATCATCATCATTACACTTCTTCGTATATGTAACCATTTTTGGCTTAAATAAATTATCATCAAAACATTTGATTAAATAACAGAATCCAGAAGCTGTGTGTTTTTGATACTTTTTGGTATAACTTTTACTATCGTCTGGATTGCATGTGTGTATCTTTTCTGTGAAGGATTCAAAATTAGCATATACTACAAATGTAACTCATACTATGATTATAGTTTTTGAATTTGAGGGTAATACCATTCTTTGGTAGTTCTATTTTAACAGCATCGTGTTGTGAACAGTATTCTAAATGATTGTCTAATGTATTCTCTGATTGAAATGAATTTAAACATCTAGGACAAAAATGTCGTTTATGCTGCTCATTATTAACCTGATTGCTAACTAGTCGGCTTAGATTTTTTATCCAACAATAGTGATTTGTTTTATTATTTGAAATCATTGAAAGATTAATGATTTGATCTCTTTTATATTTAGAAATTCGTAGTGGGTATACTTCATTTTCCCATCCAAACACATTGATTGAATATTTCGTATTGTTCTTTTCAAAACAACTTATTTGATTTAATTTTACGGGGAAATCAATAACTGTCCAATCAACGTTTTCTGAGTCTACTTTTTTTGTAATCCGCTCTGGATACTTGTTAGTAGGATATGCTGTTGCTGTCATACTCCATTTGCAACACTGATTATCTTGATTCTTAACATTAACAACTGCTTTTTTAGATAGTAATTTTTCAGGTAGAGGTATGTAGGAACTTCACGATAATGGTTTATATTTGTCAATATGTATATCAAAGTGTTTTACATTGTTTTAACAATGTTTAAAAACTGCCAGCCAGAACCTTCGTTTTGAAAAGTACTAATTTTTTCACGCATAAGTTCTATCATTTCACTATATATTTCTAATATGTTAGTTGCTTCTGTAATTATTTATATACTAGAATGAAAGTATCCATTTGTAAAAATGTGTAATATAGTAGCTGGGTTTTTTCTTTTTAAACTCACATGTAAGACTAATAAATATTGTTTTAAGTGTCATTGTCTGAGAAAACCGGGCAGAGTTGAAAGATGGGGGTCGGCCGATTCCTTTCAAATTGCTATCATTTATTTCCTATAGGAATAGATTAAGAATGGTCGTATTTAAAGTTTGGTTCAGGCTTTTGCTCGAAAGTTGACCACCCCCCCCTTGTTTTGCATCAAAATCGCCCTGAAAGACGCTAAAATTTCGGGTCACTTTGGCGCTCTGTAAAACTCATATTACATGATTTTCTATGATACATTTAGTTTGGTTGTAATATTTAGCCTATGTAGAGCTGGGTTACATGCAATAATGGCAAATTTTCGAAAAACATCTTATTTTCACTTCGAGTTAAAAGTCAGTTGTTGACGGCCTTCGGCGGTCGACTAAATTTAAGCCATTTAATTTATGGAGGTCCGTTCTTAAAAGTGCGGCAGTTTATTTTCTTAATTTAGCCATTTTTAACAAGTTTATTCTTTCCTTTCTTGATTTCCAAAAACTCTTACTCGGATATTTTCAACGACTTCGCGTGAGCAGCCTCCGACTCTTCAAGGTAGTCGGCTCTTTTCCTGTCAAATTTTGTTTGTTTATCATCAATAAGTCGGACTTGGTTCTTCGTATACTGTCTTTTTAACCGCAAGCCACTCTTTAGTGCTTTAAAAGACCTTAAAATCTTACAAGAACATGATAAAAGGTAAATAGCTTCGTTTCACACTGATACTAATTAAGTCAATAAACACTCAGTCAGTCAATTTCAGCAGATTGTGTGACAGAAGTGTTTGATCGCGATTTTGCCGGGAAAACAAGGGTTTCAAGCTTTCGCTATGTACAACATATTACAATCCAATCAAAAGAAATATATGTATTAATGCCTAGATGGATTTATTCAGTAAATATACCATTATTAAACATTTGAGAGTTCGTCCGCAAATCATCATTTAGAATTTGTATGTCAACAGCAACACGTACTGAATGAATACTAATTACAACATTGAACATTCATGCAATGACTTTGCAACAATATCGATATTTCTTACAACATTGCCGTGAAATATCTGCTTCATTATCATTAAAATGGAATCAAAATTTTGTATTTGATTTATCACAGAGTAATTCAGGACAATTAATAGTTATTAGTGTTTTAATTTCAAGATTACACAGTCGTACAAATGAACCTTACTGAGTGGTTACCTGAAATAAATAATTGTTACTTTTGAATTGTGTTGTGCTATCAGTATTACAATTATCTCGTGTGTATGAGAAACTCATGTGTTTCACTATGGATATATCGATCATTTGTTCGTTTTCATCTGAAAGTTCACGGTGCAGTTCTGTTAGTAGGGTCTGGGCTATACGGGGGCGTGCCGCTGGACAGGGTATCGTTTTTGACTGGGTATATAATGTTATGTGAGTCTGTCCTAAACAGGGTATGGTAATGTACGATTGTCGTCGGTGATTAATTTTTGTGTACTGTATCAGTAGACCTGCCAGACAGAAGACAGTATTTTGTCCTTTGTCCTAAATAGGGTCATAAAATAGAGGGTGTTGTCCTAGACAGGGTGGATATTTTAGTATATATATTTTGTCCTAAACAGGACCAGGGTTTCAAACCCTCAGCGGCACCCCTATACCCAAACATGGGTCAAGTGAGTTTTTTAATCTACTAGTCATTAGCTTAGTTTTCTAAGAAAAAAGAAATGGGTACTTTTAGGCCAGTTTCGCGTGAGTTAGACATAACGATAATAGTTTTCACGGTTTTCACGTGAAGGCTGCCACCAGTGCAGCCGAAACGTCATTTGAACCATTATTTCATTACGCGTAAAAACTGAAAAAACTATTATCGTTAAAGAACACTTATATATTCCTTTGATTTTCAAATGTACAAAACACTGAACATTACTCTAAAACATGAATTGCTTGTATGTGGTATAAACAGTTAACGATTATGATTTTTATTCCTTTCTTTTCTCATTTTCTGTTTTGGTTATCTGGATGGGAGAATGTGGAGGGGAGGGGTGGGGTGGTTTCGACGCCGTAAATTGTTGATTTTGGTACTGTACCTTATTTTTAATTTATGCGCTGTCGTTATTGTCAAGAACAGGCGTTAAACCATCTGTAGTTTATAGCAGTTTCTATAGCCTGGCTTTGACTGTAGTGCACCTCTCAAACTCCTCGTGCACGTCTCCCGCCTGCTCCCTACCCCATCTCCCTCCTCCCTCCTCCCCTCCTCCCTCCTCCCTCCTCCCTCCTCCCTCCCCCTCCTCCCCCTCCCTCCTCCCTCCTCCCTCCTCCCTCCTCCCCCCTCCTCCCCCTCCTCCCCTCCTCCCTCCTCCCCCTCCCCCGTCCCGCTTCCCCTTCCTCCTTCCTCCGTTCCCCCTCTTTCTTTCCCCATCCCCCCTCTAGGGAGCAATGGTGGCCGAGTGGTGAGAGCATTCGCCTCTCATGCATGAAACGCTGTGGTGCCTGGTTCATCAATTCACGAATCGGGCACTTCATGTGAGTTGAGTTTGTCAGTTCGTTCTCTCTCTTGTTTCGAGGGTTTTTCTTCTGGTACTCCGGTTTTCCTCCCTCATTAAAAACGAACTAGTGAGATGAGCGTTGGGTGTACATAATAGAGAATGTAGTAAGAAATGAGTGTTGAGAGTCGTGTCCCAAATTAGCAGTAATGCTAGATCGATCGACACGTTGAATTAAAAAAAGTAATTTTATTCCAAACACCCTCCTCCTCCTTCCCCGCCCACCGTTCCTCCTTCCCCTCCCCCTCCCCCTCCCCTTTCCTCCCCCAACGCACGCTCCAATAGCGCCAGAGATACCACAGGGCCCCCTAATTAATCAATAATTTCACAAAAATGCTAATAAAAGTAATTATATCGCTTTTTGTTTTTCTTTGTCACGCGCGCGCGTGGTACACCGCGATACACCGCGCGCGCGCGCGTGATAAAGAAAAATGATGAATGAAACTTGCCTTGTTATGACTTAAAAACAAAAAAATAAATGCTTTATTCGTGTTTTCTTTGTAGAATAGTTGCAATTGGAATGGTTGTAGAGGAGATATCCAGCGGAGACGTCGGAAGATCTAGTTAAATACATATTTGCTTTATTTACCGTGATTAAAATTATATTTTGAACATTTCACAACTGCAGTGTATTCAGTTTGAATAATAAATGAGTTAGAGACTTCTAGTTTGTGCTTTACCGGCAAATAGACACACTTGCTGGCTGTAGAATGAACTCGAAATTATTCATACTGCACTCGGCTACGCCTCGAGCAGTATTTGAATTCTCGTTCATTATACAGCCAGCGCGTGCGTCTATTTGCCGGTAAAGCACTCACATCAGTCTCTAACCCTTAAACAAAAAACAATATAATGTAATATAATTTGTAATTTTAGCTGGAAACGTTCATTATGCCGAGTTTTAATCAAACAAAGCTTTTTCTCTATAATTACTTTTATTCTTTTACTAGCATTTTTGTGAAATTATTGATGAATTAGGGAGCCCTGTGGAGATACCCTTCTTTTCCTGCGGGTAACTGCGGCTTGCATAACCAGTTGTGACGTAAGCGTTTCTGAAAAGCTCCGTTTTTGCACCAAATATAGATCCAGGCGCAGATCCAGACCGGTTTACGCCGTTTTCCGGAGAACGGTAAAATTTTTTCAAAGTAAGAGTAATATATATATAGCTCTCTTGAATGTTTAATTTATTCATAAAAAGGTACAAAAACTGCCGGTTCGGGAAACGGTCACATCTTTTCCTGGATCTGAGACCTGCATGCGGCGTTTTCAAACGTCTCCACTTTTGAAAGCGTTTTCGAAAACCTCCGTTTTCATCTATGTTTTCATTTGATTGTTTGTCAGTGGAATGCGCTATATAAGAACCGACATATTATTATTATTAGTGGACGATCGCTAAAAACGGATAAAAAAGTATGCGTTTTCAAACGAAAACGGATTAGTGTGGACGGGGCCGGCTCAGTGCGTGGACTGACGCAATATGAGACTGGACATCGACTGGACAGTAGAGAGATTGGCTGGTGAGAGTTCACTATTATAGTCCAGTTATGTCTGTAACTGAACACACTAGTTTGTTGATTTGTTGTATCAAATCATTTTTAACTCACTGGATTACAAGATATTACCATACTATTGTATCAGCAATCCAATGCTACTTTAACGGTGAATACAGCCAAATTTAAATTAGTGATGCGTGGCCATGTTCAATGAAGTAATTAGTATTCATTTAGTGTCGCTGTTGACATACAGATTCTAAATGATGATTTGCGGACGAACTCTCAAATATTTAATAATGGTATATTTACTGAATAAATCCATCTAGGCATTAATACATATATTTCTTTTGATTGGATTGTAATATGTTGTACATAGCGAGAGCTTGAAACCCTTGTTTTCCCAGCAAAATCGCGATCAACCACTTCTGTTACACAATCTGCTGAAATTGACTGACTGAGTGTTTATTGACTTAATTAGTATGTGTGAAACGAAGCTATTTACCTTTTATCATGTTCTTGTAAGATTTTAAGGTCTTTTAAAGCACTAAAGAGTGGCTTGCGGTTAAAAAGACAGTATACGAAGAACCAAGTCCGACTTATTGATGATAAACAAACAAAATTTGACGGGAAAAGAGCCGACTACCTTGAAGAGTCGGAGGCTGCTCACGCGAAGTCGTTGAAAATATCCGAGTAAGAGTTTTTGGATATCAAGAAAGGAAAGAATAAACTTGTTAAAAATGGCTAAATTAAGAAAATAAACTGCCACACTTTTAAGAACGGACCTCCATAAAATGGCTTAAATTTAGTCGACCGCCGAAGGCCGTCGACAACTGACTTTTAACTCGAAGTGAAAATAAGATGTTTTTCGAAAATTTGCCATTATTGCATGTAACCCAGCTCTACATAGGCTAAATATTACAACCAAACTAAATGTATCATAGAAAATCATGTAATATGAGTTTTACAGAGCGCCAAAGTGACCCGAAATTTTAGTGTCTTTCAGGGCGATTTTGATGCAAAACAAGGGGGGGTGGTCAACTTTCGAGCAAAAGCCTGAACCAAACTTTAAATACGGCCATTCTTAATCTATTCCTATAGGTAATAAATGATAGCAATTTGAAAGGAATCGGCCGACCCCGCCCCATCTTTCAACTCTGCCCGGTTTTCTCAGACAATGACACTTAATTGTTTTTTTATGTTTTTGTATTAAATCAATAGTGTTTTTTTTGATATTATTAATAAAAACTTTTGGGTCTCTACTATCATGACCCTTAATTGTAAATGTTTTCAAATAACCTTTTAGAGCTGTTTTCTTTTCTAGTGTTTGATATTTATCTTCAATTTTATTGATTTTAGCATCATTATAAATGTTATTGATTTTATTTTCGTGGTTGTAAATTTCATTGATTTTATTCTTCAGTTCATCAAGACGTTTATCAGTAGCTTTATTAACAGGTTCTGGCATATATGTCATAATCCAATCAGCAAATTTATTTAATTGTTTTTGTATTAAATCTATAGTATTCTTAGCTTGATTTTTAAATGATTTTGGGTGATACATGTGTGGTTTAATAGGTTGTAAAACTGGTACATTTATCTCAGGAATAGGTGAATCAAGAATATTACTTCTCATTTGTTCTATATTATATATAATCACCATTCACTTAAGCCTTATTTTTGATTTCACTATTTTTCCAAGATTTTGATTTCGCTTAATTGTTTTAAGATTTTGAATGCACCTGGTTTTTTTTATTTCTTTAATATGGTGTACAGACTTTTCTTTAGGATTTTGACCACACCCATTTTCCAAGAATTTGACCACGCCATTGTCCCAAGAATTTGACCACGCCCATTTCCCAAGAATTTGGTCACACCCATTTCCCACGAATTTGACCACGCCCTGTTTTCTTTAATATTGACCACGCCCTTTTTTCTTGAATATTGACCACACCCTTTTTTAATGTTGACCACAGCCTTTTTCCAAGAATTTGACCACACCCTTTTCTCAAGAATTTGGAGTCAGCGGTTTTGGTGAGCGGTTTTTTTCCCCCAGAATTTGAGGCCATGTGATAATTCCCAACTGATCACGTGATTTCAAAGATTGAGCCTGCGATTTTGGTCAGCGGTTTTCCAAAATATTTGAACCTGCGATTTTGGTCAGCGGTTTTTAAAGAATGTGGGTCAGCGGTTTTCCAAAATATTTGAAATTCATCAGCTGTGTGAAGTAGTACGTAAAATGTCCCAGAATCGGCCTTTTCCTACTACAGTTCGCCCATATAACAGTTCGAATGGAGCAAACCCAGTACTGGCTTGAGGTACCTCTCGGTAAGCAAACAGAACTGCGGGTAGGAATCGGTCCCAATCTTTTGGACGTTCTTGACACATTCTTTTCACCATTGTCTTAATCACGCCATTTATTCTCTCCATTAGACCGTTACACCTAGGGTTATAAGGCGTGGTGAATAGCTGTTTCACGGCAACGAGTCGACAAATTTCTCTCATCAAGTCTGGCATAAATTGTGTTCCTAAGTCCGACAATATCTCATTTGAAAAGCCAACTCTTGAAAATCCACTGCGATTCGGTAAAACGGTTCTTCGATAATTGGCATATCTCCAAGAGGGACATTTTTTACTTTATCTTTTGGGATGGTTCTCTGGCATATGTCGCAGGACTCATGTTAACGTCGTTGGACATACCTGGCCGATGGAAGTTCGTCCTGATGCGATCCAAGGTGTCCGCCCATGAGTGATTCATGCGCTAATGACATTACGTAATCTCTGAACAGCAACGGAATTACAACTTGACTAGCCTGCGAATACAGCCGCTTTTTTACGCTCGCCACAGGGGTCTCCCGAAAGATGCGTCTGCGGAGTGAGGCCCACATTCCTGTACTGTGACCTTTGAGGTCATGACAGCTCGTGTTGAAAATCTGATACAACACAGCCGCTCATGTTGTGAACACTACTTCCAAACGGCCTGAGTTTGTTGATTCGGCAATCAAAATTATTGTAGAACATGATTTTATTCATCTGTGCACATGATAAATCCGATACAATCGCCCGCGGCTCGACATTGTAATATTTTGTTCAGGTCGTTGAGTTTAATTTATGCAAATAATGCGATTACCAGCAAGCTGACCAATCAGCTTCTTTGACCAGAATCGGGTCCAAAATGACGTCACAGTACAGGAATGTGGGCCTCACTCCGCCGACGCTTCTTTCGGGAGACCCCTGTGGCGAGCGTAAAAAAGCGGCTGTATTCGCAGGCTACAACTTGACTTACAGTTCTTCCGCTTCAGCGCGAGTCGTTACAGCTGCCTGGTCGACGATTAGGTCTTCATTTGATATGCTTTGCATCTTTGGAGTGTCTGCAGGTTTATCTTCTGTGGTGGTTTGCATGCTAGCTTTTATTGCACCATCCTACACACGAGGTGTCTCGTTACATATCCGTGGTCTGTACTAAATATAAACTGTGAACATTACATTCCTCCTCAGGGGCATTAAGGCACGGGTCCAAGACGACCACGCCCATAAAGCTTAGAATGACTGTAATATCATCTAGTTTTACTGTAGAGACTACAATTTAGGACACATCATTAAGATGAACGTTTTGTTAATTTTTGTTAATATGGTAACCATGGTGACAGCATACTTGACCTTTGAACTGAAGTTTTGAAAAATAACTTTCAAGGCCTCGGGAGTATGAAAAAATGTTGATGTATTGGATTATTAAACATTCTATCTGATACTATATGCCTTCAAGTTTATTGCTCCAATTAGATATCATGAAATAATATTATAACAAAGAAGAAAACAAAGAGTATCAAATTTCATGTGTACCTTAATGAGACTTCCACACAAGTTAAACAAATTTTCAAATTAGACCAAGAGACTACCCACTAACTCTGATTTATTCACATAGAAATATCCACCCTACGAAAACTTTTTATTGTCCTCCAGGAGACTTTTATGTAAAATTTTGAAATTGAAGGTCAAAGATCAGATTACATGTTTCCATAGAAACAACTATATACAAAGGTTAAGGTTTCGACTTTATTACATTTGTCAAAGTTTCAGTGAATAATCACAAAAAGGAAAAGAAATAGACCACCCCTCTTGTTTTTAAAGCCGCCATTTTGAAATGTTTGAGACCCGTGCCTTAAATCTCCTGAGTCCCTTTCTCGGAAAGAAGTATGGTACAATATGGAATACTTGTAAAGTCTTAACTGGCCGTCTCTGTAAGAACCTCTCAGTCGTTTTCGCTTCTAAAATAAATCTCCCCCAAACTCTAGCTAATGAAAGACTATATCAAGGTTATTACTAAAACGGGTTTGGATTGCTTCAAAATATTTTTATTTTATTTTATTTTATTTTTTGAAATGATTCCGTCTGAGAGCTGGTCAAGAGGTCAAATTTGCATGAAATTGTGCACTTCTTTACGGCGCTGTACAAACTTTGTCTCGCATTATCCCGCGAAACTTTTTATATCATGTTGTAGATAAATGTATCTAGTTTGTCTAGAGGTAAAGCGTTATTCAATCGGTTCAGCCGTTTGTGAGAAAATTAGTTGACAATTAAGCCCACTAAGATCTAACTGAACGGCGGCTCAAAATTACCCAAATTTACTCGATTATTTTGCAAAAGTGGGACCTCGCTGGACTCTCTCATCGACACAGTCGGATTGAACATCATTTCATGTACACAAATCTGTAAAAACCTGTGTAAGTTTTGGATATTTCAAAAGTTACGACAATTTCAGTTGGTGCATGTTAGACGATTTACGAATTTTAATTAGGTGCAATATCTTATCCATATGAAGTTGACAATACCTTACCTTCTTCCTAAATCGCTCATATTTCCCATTTTACCCATGCTTGACTTCATTCCAGGTCAACATTTCCAAATACTTTAGCATTTCGGAACAGGCCAACCAATTCGATATAACTTCAAACTGACGGCAAAGTTCTGAGCTCGACGCTAGATGAGTCAGCTAGAGCTTCACTTTAAGACCATAATTTTCCATTCTGAGATCAGTTACGCTATTGATTATGTTATGAAATGATCCCTGGACACCATGCGATCCACTAGAAGGCGAAACTTCCCAGGGAAGCAACATTAACAGGGTAAACTATACAGTCACCTTATAGTCACGCAATGCTTGGAATTTCTGGTTGTCATTGCTTCCAAAGACGTTCGCTCACAATAGCGCGCATAAATTAACTAATTCTTGCAAAGGTGCGGAAGGAAAGTGTTTCGTGGGGACGGTGCGAGGGGAAAATAAAACTATTAGAGTACAATGCTGCACTATGACACAACAAGAAATGTCAAAAAATAGCAATAGTCGATCGGAGGACCATCATGATATGAAACAAGAAGTTTACAAAATTTGAATACACACTGGCAACTGCAAAAAATTATGTTTAACATTGAAGTTAGATTCTATTTCTAAAAAGTATCATACCATACTTCAACATTAAGATAATTCAGAAAGTCCCATGGATGTCATGTCTATGACGGCTAGAATACTGATGCAGATAACTATGTACAATACCAAAATCCCTGCTGCAATACTGCCGTGCAGCATTGTTACTGCCAGTCCTTATATAGATGCACCATTCAGTCTACAAACTCTAGAATAAATGCATCTACCTATGTACTAGTTTCTTATTAGAGATAACGCTATATAAATAAAGATTATTATTATTATTATTATTATTATTATTACTATTATTATTATTATTACTATTATTAATACTATTATTATTATTATTATTATTATTATTATTATTTATTATTATTATTATTAGTTATTATTTATTATTATTATTACTATTATTATTATTATTATTATTATTTATTATTATTATTATTATTATTATTATTATTATTATTTATTATTATTACTATTATTATTATTATTATTATTATTATTATTATTATTATTATTATTATTATTATTAGTTATTATTATTATTATTATTATTACTATTTTATTACTCCTATTATATTATTACTAGTTTAACTCCAATAGCATTGTTACTGCCAGTCCTTGAATAGGCGAAAGAACGGGCAGGAAGACTGACCCAGTGCAAGTTTCGATAGACATGATGAATGCCAGAAATTATTCAAACGAACGTCAGTTTCACCGTACAGAATGGCTAACTAAAACGCAGATCCAAAGCTTTTTCTCGCGCCTGGCCGCAACTCGGCGAAACCTGCCTGTCGCCGTCGAATTATCTTCAGACCAGGAAGACGTCCAGTACGTACAAGAGAATCTCTCAAAGGGCAGAATTAGTCCGACAAGTCAACAACGAAATGATGATGATGATGATGATAATCTTTATTTAAAAATACGGTGTCTCTTCACAATTCATGCTCTTCCAGAGAGCCGTATACATGTGAACCATCTATATGGTGCATCTATATAATGACTGGCAGTAACAATGCTGCACAGTATAAGCCAGTTCAGAGTTCAAGAATTGCTGGCTTTCAATCAGCTGTTAAAACTCCTTGAATCTCATTATTTGCTTCAAATGACGGGCAAACACTGCCCTCCATGTGCTATCAAGCATAGAGTATTCTATTGAAAAGGTGCAATTCAGCTGATGAAAATTCCTCACGAGACCGGAAATAACGTCTAATGAAATCAAGCAATAAGGTTCAGTGCGAATGCGATTTTATTCCGATTATATCACCTTCCTTTGTTAACGTTTGTGTGATTTTTAAATAACAAAAGAAGGTGATAAATTCGGGATAAAATCGCATGCGCACTGAACATTATTCTTAAACTCTGAACTGGCTTATTGCAGCAGGGGTTTTGGTATTGTACATAGCTATCTGCATGCAGGGGCGGATCCAGGGGGGGGGATGGGGTCCGGTGTCGCCCCCCCCCCCCCCCCCTTTGAGTTGGGCCCGATACATATTCGCCCACGTTTCCCCACCATTTGATGCCCAGAATGAATGGAAATTGCATTTTCGAGCTTCTAGATTTCAAAATTTTCTGGGGGGGGGGGGGGGGGGGGGGGGGGTGGCATGCTCCCACATCCCCCTAGAAGAAGGAGCCTTACGGACTTTTAGTGGTGCACCCCTCTGTCAAAATTTCTAGATCCGCCCCTGGCATCAGTATTCTAGCCGTCATAGACACGACATCCATGGGACTTTCTGAATTATCTTAATGTTGAAGTATGGTATGATACTTTTTAGAAATAGAATCTAACTTCAATGTTAAACATAATTTTTTGCAGTTGCCAGTGTGTATTCAAATTTTGTAAACTTCTTGTTTCATATCATGATGGTCCTCCGATCGAATATTGCTATTTTTTTTGACATTTCTTGTTGTGTCATAGTGCATCATTGCACTCTAATAGATTTATTTTCCCCTCGCACCGTCCCCACGAAACACTTTCCTTCCGCACCTTTGCCAGTAATTAGTTAATTTATGCGCGCTATTGTGAGCGAACGTCTTTGGAAGCATTAATAACAACCAGAAATTCCAAGCATTGCGTGACTATAGTGTGACTGTATAGTTTACCCTGTTAACGTTGCTTCCCTGGGAAGTTTTCGCCTTCTAATGGATCGCTTGGTGTTCAGGGATCATTTCATAACATAATCAATAGCGTAACTGATCTCAGAATGGAAAATTATTGTCTTAAAGTGAAGCTATCTAGCTGACTCATCTAGCGTCGAGCTCAGAACTTTGCCGTCAGTTTGAAGTTATGTCTTGTAGCTTTAAGGACCTTGGGGTTGAGGTGTGCACTATGTAGTCTACGAACTCTTCCGCTATCTTCTGCTGTCGACTTGTTACGGGTGTGTCCTTCTCGGGGTGTCGAGACATGAAGTCGGCAGGATTGTCACAACCCTTCTTGTAGACTATGGTGACTTGGTATTGTTGGAGTCTAAGGGTCCATCTTTCGATGCGAGCTGGAGGTTTCGACTTTGGATCGTTGAAGATTGTAACCAGAGGCTTGTGGTCAGTGACGACTGTTCAGGTTTTCCATAAACGTATAGATGGAAGTACTAGCATCCCCATATAACTCCCAGAGCTTCACGCTCGGTCTGGCTGTACCAGCTCTCTACATCCGTTAAAGCTCTGCTCGCGTATGCAACAACTTTTTTTCCGCCAGTTACGGGATCAGTTTGGGCGAGGATCGCACCAAGTCCAACAGGACTTGCGTCCACATTGATCTCAGTGTCTCTATCAGGGTCGAAGTACGATGTAACAGGTGCATTCGTAAGAGCTTCCTTGAGTTGGTTGAGTGAGTGGTCGTGTCTCGTGGTCCATTGCCAGGGCGTGTCTTTGTGCGTTAGTTCTCGTAGTGGTTGTGTAACGGTGGCGTATCCTTTGATGAAGCGACAACAGTAGTTGGACATGCCAAGTAGACTTCGAACTTCAGTGGCATTGGATGGTGGTTGGATGTTGAGGATGGCTTCCACTTTCTTTGGGTCAGCTGAGATCCCTTGAGAACACGTATCCAAAGAACTCCAAGCTGTCCTTCGAATATACGCATTTGTCTTTGTGTAACGTGAGGCCTTTCTCTCGCAGACGTTGGAAGGTCTTTCCCAGGCCTTGGTCGTGATCTTCTGTTGTTTTTCCGTAAACTAGGATGTCATCACTAAGGTTGATTGCTCCTGGTATGCCGTTGAGAGTTTCGTGGACAGGCGTTTTGGAATATCGCAGCACATGATATTCCAAAGTTCAATCGAGTAAACCTCCTGAGCCTGGCATGGGTGCTGAACATTGTAATATAGCGCGACTCAGGGACAAGCTCCAGCTGATTATACCCTTGATTGAGGTCTAACTTGCTGAATACTTTTGCGCCATTTAGATCGTTGATCACCTCCTTGATCGTCGGTGTGATGTGACGTTCTCGTTGCACTGCTTGATTCGCTTGACGCATATCTACACACATGCGTATTTTTCCAGGTTGCTTTGGTTTTGGTGCAATGACGACAGGTGATACCCAGGGTGTCGAGCCTTGTACTTTTTCTATCACACCGTTGCGTTCATCTCGTTCTAGTTGTTCCTCGAGTTGCTTGCGTACATGAACGGTATGCGTCTGTGCGGTTGAGCTGACAGTTGTACGTTGTCGTCGATGTGTAGCTTGACTTGGAAGTCTTTGAGCTTTCCCAGGCCAGTAAACAGGTCGCTGTACTCGTGTACAAATCTTTGGTCTGTGGATGATAGGGGGCTTGCAACGGAGATTAGCTCTAGGTTTTGGGATGCACGCCAACTAAGCAATGATCCTCCGGCGCCTTCGGTGATGTAGATGGTTTCCTGCGACGTTATGGCTTTCTCGGTGGTGATTTCCGCTTCTCGAACTCGTTAATTATTCATGAGGTAACCAGCCAATCCGGAACATCAAATCCGGTCACATGATTGACCTGGAAACCCCGGAAAGTCCGCTCAAGAGTACTTTGAGTTCTTATTCCTCATATAACAATCATCGGGACCTTGGACAGATCGAGTAGAGCCAATACCACTCTGTCCGAATTAGATTCAATCTGAAAGCAGGCTCTACTTCATGCTACTCAAGAGTCCAAAACATGTGGGATTCGATGTCCTCGACTCTGCGCATGAGCAGAGAATATGCAGACTGAAATTCTTGCTTTTCCGGGCTAAAATCTTGCAACTCTTTATTTATTACCTTTAGGTCATTGCATGTAATAATTAAGAGCAGGTGAATGAGCAAATCAAGCAAAGTTGGAAATTAAATTTTTTCACCCACCTTGAAATTTTGTGTGCAGGTAGACCACCCAGGGGGGTGCACAAAAACACCCCATGTTGGGGTCATCAAATGCATGGTTGCCATAGAAACGGCAATTGTTCCTTCTGGCCCATGTGCCACAAATTCAACCCAAAATGCCCTCCAGTAAAGGGCAAATGAATGAGGCTCGTTCTCCGGCGCATTTAAACCAATTTTATTCAAATTTGTTCCACAAGCAGGGCAACTCTTTTAGTTTTAAAAATGGTCAATCACTACAAATTCATTTGAGTAGTCGCTCAGAAAATCAACACTTAACGAGGGGCCATGTCGACCATTTTGATAGACATTGAAAACAGGCCAAATAATTTGGCTGATATCTCCTAAAGTACGCTCTTCTAAGATATGATACTTTTATCACAACTTCTATAGACATTGATGTTTTAAATTCTAGAAAAAGTTTTTTGGGAACAATTTTAATTTTACGGTGGAGGTTCGTACCATTTGAGGGAAATGGTCAAAATATGAAAAATTAGTCTTGTTGTAGCTCGATTATTTCACTTAAAAACCAATTTCATTTACTAAATATCACTATAAAGGCAATTCTTATTATCTCCTAAACACATTCAATCCAATTGTTGAAAGTCTGAAGACGCGAAGTCTGAGAAATAAAAATTAATAAAAGACCTACCTTGCGAATTTGGTCACTTTTCACAATGTCGGTCTAATCGAGGTGATTTTATCCTGATTATTCCACATTCTTGGCCATACATGGTGCAGTCACTAACAGGCATGAAAAGCTCTTAAATTACAACTTGAAGATGTCCAGATTAAGATAACCTTTGTTTATCCAGCTCACACAAACTGCACAGCTATCGAAGGACCAAGTCGTACAAGATCGTAATATTGACGATCACTTCAATCGAAGCAGGAAAATCCCTCCATAGAGCTGCATATATGGTTCAAGCACTTTGTTATAAACTCATGGTGTATCCTGATTATTGTTATGTGCTGAGATGTTGCCATTAAAACCTTTAAAACGACAAGATAGAAGTTTCTTGTTCGTATTGTAAAAACCGGAAATATCACGCGAATGTCAACCGCTGACCGGAAATGAGACCACTACGAAACAAAATACCCACCAATAAATCAAGAAAAACGTATTTTTATCTATCCATTGATTTCAAATATTTAAAATCTCTTTCAGTCGAAACAATAATAATTCGCATATCTATAATAGTTTACTGAAACCCGGCCATACCAATCGATAATTCCGATAATCGATAATATTCAATAATCAATCGATTAATGTTGAAAAACGATGTGTGACCTTCAATATATTATTATTATTAATTGTTATTATTATTATTATTATTATTATTATTATTATTATTATTATTATTATTATTTTATTATTATTATTATTATTATTATTATTATTATTATTACTTTTATTTTTATTATTATTATTATCATTTTCATCGATTACCATCGATTTCATATCGATCGATAATTATCGATTTTCAACGATGCTTAGAAATCTTTGAAGTGGATGCGCTATATAACATAACATATTTTATTGAAGACTTGTGCCTCCCATACAGAAATCATAACATTAATTATAGCTCAACGAACTAGCTCAACGTTAACTAATAAACATGTAATACAACTTTTACTTCAAGCGGAACTTCAACGTGAAAAGAACACTCATTATACCCCTTCACAACATACTTTTGTACAACAGCAACGCGCTAACTTTGCGGTAGATGAACTGACGCTCGTTGGTGCCCGGGGGGGAGGGGTACTCCCATATATGGGCTTTACGGGGACGTGCCGCTGGACATGGTATGGTTTTTGACCTCTCTGTCCTGAACAGGGCTGGGTATATAATTTTATGTGAGTCTGTCCTAAACAGGGTATGGTAATGCACGATTGTCGTCGTTAAATATGGTTTTAACCGGTATTTAGCCATCCGAGATCAGAGACGCTTGCCGATCTTTAGCAGGTCACCAGTCAACATATAAAACACGTTAAAATTGCGTAAAAGAAGACAGTGTGTATTTTCAGCCCTTTGTCCTAAACAGGGTCCTAATAGAGGGTGTTGTCCTTAGACAGGGTCAGGGTTTCAAACCCTCAGCTGCACCCCTATACCCAAACACACATATACCTCAAATTTTTTTCGGGGAGCTTGCCCCCACATCCCGCGCCTTCGCCGCTCGTCAGATTGTGTCGCCAATAAATTTCCCCTTGCAATCAGTCATTGTAGGCATGTATAATAATAATTGTAGTTAGTACAGTCTCAAAGGCTTCGCCTCGGGTTGTTATATCGCTATAAGCGATAACGGTAGCGGTAGCGGTATATAACCCGTTTACATAAATCCTTTACATAACCTTTACATAAATCCTTTACACATCCTTTACATAAATCCTTTATATAACCTTTACATAAATCCCCCAAAAAAACTGAGTGATAAACGCATTTTACTAGCTATGTATTTATGTAGCGAGAAAGTCCGCTGGAAAACGAAGAAAATGGTATTTCCGACTCTCTAGATTTCTAAATTTTCAGGGGGGCATACCCCCTCAACCCCTACAAGCTCACGCCTTCGGCGTTCGTTGCTATGTGCGTACATTGGGGGAAAAAGCACGCTACGCCCCTAATGTTGAACGTTTGAAGTTTTTACTCGTAGTGGTCTCATTTCCGGTCAGCGGTTGACATTCGCGTGATATTTCCGGTTTTTACAATACGAACAAGAAACTTCTATCTTGTCGTTTTAAAGGTTTTAATGGCAACATTTCAGCACATAACAGTAATCAGGATACGCCATGAGTTTATAACAAAGTGCTTGAACCATATATGCAGCTCTATGGAGGGATTTTCCTGCTTCGATTGAAGTGATCGTCAATATTACGCTCTTGTACGACTTGGTCCTTCGATAGCTGTGCAGTTTGTGTGAGCTGGATAAACAAAGGTTATCTTAATCTGGACATCTTAAAGTTGCATTTAAGAGCTTTTCATGCCTGTTAGTGACTGCACCATGTATGGCCAAGAATGTGGAATAATCAGGATAAAATCACCTCGATTAGACCGACATTGTGAAAAGTGACCAAATTCGCAAGGTAGGTCTTTTATTATTTTTTATTTCTCAGACTTCGCGTCTTCAGACTTTCAACAATTGGATTGAATGTGTTTAGGAGATAATAAGAATTGCCTTTATAGTGATATTTAGTAAATGAAATTGGTTTTTAAGTGAAATAATCGAGCTACAACAAGACTAATTTTTCATATTTTGACCATTTCCCTCAAATGGTACGAACCCCCACCGTAAAATTAAAATTTTCCCCAAAAAACGTTTTCTAGAATTTAAAACATCAATGTCTATAGAAGTTGTGATAAAAGTATCATATCTTAGAAGAGCGTACTTTAGGAGATATCAGCCAAATAGTTTGGCCTGTTTTTCATGTCTACCAAAATGGCCGACATGGCCCCTCGTTAAGTGTTGATTTTCTGAGCGACTACTCAAATCGAATTGTAGTGATTGACCATTTTTAAAACTAGAAGAGTTGCCCTGCTTGTGGAACAAATTTGAATGAAATTGGTTTACATACGCCGGAGAACGAGCCTCATTCATTTGCCCTTTACTGGAGGGCATTTTGGGTTGAATTTGTGGCACATGGGCCAGAAGGAACAATTGCCGTTTCTATGGCAACAATGCATTTGATGACCCCAACATGGGGTATTTTTGTGCACCCCCTGGGTGGTCTACCTGCACACAAAATTTCAAGGTGGGTGAAAAAATTTCATTTCCAACTTTGCTTGATTTTCTCATTCACCTGCTCTTAATGAGTATGAGAAGTCGTTCCAAAACCTCGAATTCGGACTAGACGGGGTTTCCAGTCCTCGGCTTCGCCTCCGACTGGAAACCCTGCCTAGTCCTCATTCTCGGCTTTGAAACATTACTTCAAACTTTCCGTGCATCTTGAGTGGTGTGTCTGATTTGTAATCCAATGGGGTTTTCCCGCGTGGGTTCGGATCCCATCCTCGTCGCCAATGTGGTGGTTTGCATGCTAGCTTTTATTGTACCATCCTACACACGAGGTGTCTCGTTACATATCCGTGGTCTGTACTAAATATAAACTGTGAACATTACATCTTCTTCATCACCTTTTTCTTCACATATTCCACTCGGCGTCTTTGGAATGTCTGTAAATTCTATGTCTTCATCCTTACGACTTTCGACAACGGTTAATTCATTTTGCTTTGCTTGTTTAGGCGTCTCAGGACCGCCCATGATCACCATTTCTGTTGTTGTGGGTTTCCAGGATGCATCAGGTGAAATGCGAACGCCTGCGATGTTACCAATAACTAAATCGTAGACTGGTTCTTTCATGCACATAGCTTCAATGGTTCCTGTGTAGAAAGGTGTTTCGACAAAAACTCTGGCCATGTCAAATTAATATTCTGATTGTTCCATAAATAAGCACGCACCAGTGTTCTTTACCAGTCAATTGATCTTGTTCTACGAGGTCTTCCTTTATTGCTGCGCTACTGCAACCAGTGTCTCTCAAAACTTTGACGGAATGTTTTCCGACATAACTGTTTACAACGGACATCCCATCATCATTTTCCCGCTTTGGTTGCTTGTCATAGATGCCACTTGCTAGTTGAATATACTGGCCATTCGCTAACTTAAGCTGTCCATCTTCGATGCAATTATCGTGAAGCTAGGAACGCTTGAGAATCATAATATCTCAAGTTATATTTTATCTAAAGAGTTACCATAGTAACGCTACGCGAACTGGAATCTTTGTACATTTGCTGTACAAACGAACTAAGTCTTATGTCATCAGTGACCAATCCAAGTTTACTCAGTCAACAAGCTGAACAAATACAGCTAACGTACTTCTCAGGAACTTAGCAATTCTAAAGAATAATTACTTGACCTAAGACCTTGCGCAGTAGAGTACAAACTGCAATGCCACGTATATATTTATACGCCTAGTTATGTATTATTCTGACGTATAGCATATGTTGACATATTGTCATTATAAATAGAGAATACACAAGGGTCACACTTCACTTGACAGTTGAACCATGACTTCAATATGACTTATCCTTCAGCTCAGCTTCACCTAGAACACAACTGTTAACCGATGTAACTCAAGTCCCAGAGCTTTCAATAAAGACCAGTACCACAACCAACTCTCTACTGTTTAAAGCTATCCTTACACAATCTTGTATTTGGCTCAGTTTCCCTTTCCCGACAGGTTGGCATACAACTGCAGTCGACCTTGCGTTGGCTTGTTGGGGCGTTGGCGCTTGAGTAGTTGTTGTTCTGTCTTGTCTCCAATCGGCCCAAGGGGAATAACCGGGTGCTCTTCCGCGACCAAATTGTTGAGTATCGACAGGGTTGCAATCAAACGCTCTTCCTCTTCCGACTGGTAATTTCCATGGCGTTGTCGCTGGTGGTCCTCTTCTCTGTGAATTGTAGTTGTCCTTGCAGTCACGTGCATAATGTCCTTCCTTATTGAAAACATTGAAAACATAACAAGTGACTCTCCTAGGCGTACTTTGATTCGTTGATGGCTCAGTGTAGTTGTACCTTGATGGTCAGTGTAGTTGTACCTTGATGGTCAGTGTAGTTGTACCTTGATGGCTCAGTGTAGTTGTACCTTGATGGCTCAGTGTAGTTGTACCTGGTGTCTACGAGTCTTATAGGCGGCTTGGTGCTTGATACTGACCCTCCGTGAGCTTCCAGGAATTGCTCTGCTAGCTTTGTCATCTCTGTCATATCTTTTGGTACACGTTCCCTTAGGAATAAGGCCATATCCGTGCTACATGCTAATAGGAATTGTTCTCTAATCATGAGGTCTTGTAGCGCGTTGAACGTCTTACTGATATCCGATAGTTCTGTCCATCTCTTGAAATATCTGCTCAATCTTGATATAAACGTACTGGAATACCGTCTCTCTTTTCTCAGGTTTGCATTGCCTGAACTTGTTGCGAAAACCTTCTTCGGTGAGCTAGTACCGTTTCAACAGGGCGGCTTTAAGTACTGGGTAGTCTTCAGCGCATTCCTGGGGTATACTGGTATACACTTGTAGACCCTTGCCTGTTAAGAGACTTAAACTGACGGTCCAAGATGTCCACTTCTGAACTCGTGCGTATCGTTCAAACCACTCCAAAAAGGTGTCCATATCGTCTTTTTGTTCATCGAAGCACGGCATATTTGGTCTTCGTTGGTGTTCACTTGGCATCGATGACGGTAGGCGGTCAGCTTCGAGCTTGGCTTGCAGTAGCTCCAACTCGCTCTTATAACTCATCTCTTTTGTAGTGGCAGTCAACTCTAGTATTTTGAATTGCATTTCTTCTTCACGCATCTTTTGCTCGTGTTCACGTTCTTTAGCTCTCTCTTCTCTCTCCAGGTACTGTTTTTCTTTTTTGTCGACGTATTCTTGTAACTCCTTTCCTGATAATCTAAACCTCGTCCCAGCTTCGATCCACCGTGCGTAATCCATTTTAACGAGCGATAATAATTAACAATTTGTGGGGAAAAAAATTATGATCTAATTAAAAACAACAAAATTCCTTTCCTTTGTGCAGATTGTTTGTTTAAATAAATATGATACCTTGATTTAACTTGCAATAGGACTTGAAACTCACAGTAAATGACTCTTGCTCAACATGAATAATTACCTTCAACTTGAATCTCAACCGTTTTGAGTATTCTGTCAATATCTCGGACAACTTCAACATTTACTATTCCCGGTCAGGTCCCCATTTGTCAAGCGGTGGCATTGCTTGGCTTGTTGAGTGTCGAGTTCGTTGACAGGAAACACACAAAACAGTTGGGGGCGAAATATTTAATATTATTTAATTACTCAGTTCTAGTCGAATTTATACTTTACAAAAATCCTTCTTCTTCTGTCCTTTGCCTTTTCTGTCCTTTCCCTTTGCTGTCCTTTGCCTTTGCTGTCCTTGTCTCGTCTTCTTCTTCTGTATGTTAGTTTTCTGATCACTCGCAAGGTTTTTACGTTACATTTGTTCTCGCCCCCAACTGTCCTGAACTCGCTTAATTTATATCCCGTTATTAATTTCTAATGGGCCCCTTACTTGACAGTCACGTTTTAATGTTAAGCTACACCCCCCCCCCCCCCCCCACTGCACCCCCCCCCACCACCTCGATTAAGCGCCCCCCTCGTTTAAGCGCGCCCTTAATCACAGCATTTGAAATAAGCGGCCAGGGGCCCGTTTCTCGAAAGCCCCGAAAGCTTATCGGGCCCGAAAAGTGTTTCTTTAAAAATCTATATCTTCAAAACGAAGTAGTTTACAGACATGAAACTTTGCATGAAGGGAAAGTTTGTTCATATTAAAAACATGTCAAAAGAACAGCATTGTAGAGTAAGTGTCTCAGATTTCTGGGATGTCTTTTCGGGCCCGTAAAGTTATCGGGTCTTTCGAGAAACGGGCCCCAGGGCGCTTAATCGAGGAAATACGGTATTTTGTGCAGCTGATTTTGTGTGCAAGTGATCTCATTTCCGGTCAGCGGCTGATATTTGCGTGACATTTCCGTTTCAAGACACTTCTTCCTTGTCGTTTTAAAGGTTTTGATGGCGATATTTCAGCACATAACAGTAATCAGGATATTCCGTGAGTTTTGCTTTGTCTATACCAAAGTGCTTGAACCATATATGCAGCTCTGTGGACGGATTTTCCTGCTTCGATTGGAGTGAACGTCAATAATAGCCTTCGATGGTTATGCAGTCTGTGCGAGCGGGATAACCAAACGTTATCTGGACGTTTCAAAGTTGTTTGTTAGTGCCTGTACCATGTATGGCCAAGAATGTGAAACAATCAGGGTAATATCACCTCGATTAGACCGACATTGTGAAAACTGCCCAAATTCGCAAGGTAGGCCTTTTATGAATTTTTATTTCTCAGACTTCTCATCTTCAAACTTTCAACAATTGCATTGAATGTGTTTACGAGATAATAAGAATTGCCTTTATAGTTATATTTAGTAATGAGCTATATTTATAAATGAGCTTTTGAGGGAAATAATCGAGCTACAACAAGTAAAATTATTATTCACCCCGCGGATATTTTTCTAGCATTTGAAATATCAATGTCTATAGAAGTTAGGATAAATGTGTAATGTATTAGATGTGGGTACTTTCGGAGATATCAGCCAAATAGTTTGGCCTGTGTTTCATGTCTACCAAAATGGCCGACATGGACATGGACCCTCGTTAAATGTTGATTTTCTGAGCGTAAACTCAAAGCGAATTGTAGTGATTGACCATTTTTTTAAACTAGAAGAGTTGCCCTGCCTGTGGAACAAATTTGAATGATATTTGGTTTAAATGCGCCGGAAAATGAGCCTCATTCATTTTTCCTTTGCTGGAGGGCATTTTGGACTGAATTTGTGGCACATGGGCCAAAAGGAACAATTGCCGTTTCCATGGCAACAATACATTTGATGACCTTTTGTGCACCCCCGTAGGTGGCCTACCTGCTCACAAAATTTCAAGGGGGGGGAGGGGGGGAATTGTATTTCCAAATTTGTTTGATTCTTACAGAGAGAGACCTGCTCTTAAGGCCTCTATGGCAGGAATGTCGTTACTCATATTCATAATTACTCGAGCAGACCTATTTTGAAGTTCTTCTTTAAGTATCGCTTTCAACGGCTTCGGACTTCCTAATTCGATACATTTGGGATCGGAAAAGAACATTGAGCATCCGTTAAATATATAAATTCACTGGATGCGATTGCCAATTATAATTTATGCTATTTTAGCAACCTTCGATATGGACCAATTAGAAGGCTTGTTGTGCTATCCAATCAAAATTGATTTTAGTTCAGCCAACACCAGGGTCTTCTCTCGAGCGTCCGCCATTTTGATAGCGAGAAGAGAGGGCCCTGGGGACGAGGTTGCTATATACAATACAACCTAAGAAACTAAAACACTCGTATTTTTCATATTTTCACTAGTGAAAATATGAACAATTATGTACCACAGATCCCGGATATACGCTCGCGTTCACCTTTTCCCGCCTTTGGATTCTGCTTCTTGTCGCTTATTCTTACAAACAATGGCGGCTTCTCAACTTTTCGCCGAGGTCTCCGACGCTGATTTAGTTAAGTTTTCAGAAGAAAATGAAAACGAAAACACAGCAAAGAAAACCGAATATGATCTTAGAATCTTCAGGGAATACCTGGCAGCAATAAACGAGCAAAGAGACATCGAAACATTACCGTTAAGTTCTTAAGTTCATCCATATATAAAAAGAACATTACACGGTGGCTTGAAGATATTAATTTTATTTTCGAGTGGTAAAAACAATATTTTACTCACTCGCTGCACTCGTTCGTAAAATATTGTTTTTACTACTACCGTGACTAAATAAAGTTTATTGATTGATACTTACTTTTTCTCGGTATTTTGATTTCTGAATTTTCGTCTGACCAAAAGCACAAGAAGAACAAAAGCCAACAGAATCATCAATCCAAATACCATGCATATTATAATTGGTACGGTAACTATAGAAAAAAAATAGTTTGACACAATAAGCCAAGTCAGAGTTTAAGGATTACCGTGATTCCTGGAACCGAATCGGGATAAAATCCAACCGGAAGTTGAGTTTCGCCATACATTTACTGTAAATCTGCTAGAATCTTAGGTGAAAATATCAGTCGTTTGCGTGCCTTAGTTAGACTCTAAGAAATATTTACTCGACTAATGGTGAGTAGTGTTTAAGACATAATGCGCCTTTGTGAGCCAATATTTGAGTGTCAGGACAAAAAGAACACGATTATAGATGGTCTTGTTTTGACTGAGTAATGACTAGAGATTCGCCCGCCATATTGATAGTTTTAAATTCACTTGAATATTTCCTGATAAACTATAATTTTATCTTTAGATGAGGATTTGTGCATTTTGTTGTTGTAGAGGAGACGAGACGAAGGAACTATTGAAGGAATACTGAGGATTTATTTCGGTTAATTGGTTTCCCGTCGACAAAATGTGCAGAACATATTCGTGAATCTTGACGAGGCTGCCATTTTTCCCCAGTTTGTTGGGTCTTTTCTGAGACCAGTTTAATCCGCTCTCTTCTAGTGTCAATATTTGCTATCAATGGTGAAGGACGAACGGAGGAAGACACGTAAAGACAAGACAGACACGGCAATCAGTTACATTATTTTGCTTTTATTACGGCAGTTTATGAGTTGATAGTACTGTGACTGCAGTTCGTAAATGCACAAATCCTCATCTAAATATAAAGTTATAGTTTATCAAGAAATATTCAAGGGAAATTAAATTATTCTAGGCAAGTTTCGATGTCCCGGTGTGTCATGGCGGGCGAATCTCTAGTCATTACTCAGTCAAAACAAGACCATTTAAAATCGTGTTATTTTTGTCCTGACACTCAAATATTGGCTCACAAAGGCGCATTATGTCTTAAACACTCACCATTAGTCGAGTAAATCTTTCTTAGAGTCTAACTAAGGCACGCAAACGACTGATATTTTCACCTAAGATTCTAGCAGATTTACAGTAAATGTATGGTGAAACTCAACTTCCGGTTGGATTTCATCCCGATTCGGTTCCAGGAATCACGGTAATCCTTAAACTCTGACTTGGCTTATTGTTTGACTGCTACAAAATAACGCCGGGAACTTGTCATGAACGCCTATAGCCAGGCTAACCCAGGAACTAGTTATCCAGGGCTAGTGGCATTGGAATTTAATTTGTTAACAAGGGCTAACTATTCCAGGAACTTGTTATCCAGGGCCCGGTTGTTCGAAAGGCGGTTAGCACGAATCCATGGCCAGGATTAAATCTTAAGAAAACTATTGACGCTAATCCAGGATTAGCACTAATCGCCTTTTGAACACCTGTGTATCACCTGTGTGATACTGGAGACTGGGAACTAGTTTTACGTGTTTTCTTTTTCTTTTTAAACGATGGCGGGTAGTTTGGATTACGACTTTGACCAAGGGGTCCTAGAAATACTATCATTCTCTTACCCAGACCCTTCTCAGCTTTCTAGCGAAAAATCGAAGTCTCTGGTAAGAGACAAACCGGAAGACCTAGATTCTAGGTCGTCAGATATGCGCATGCTTAATATTTTCTAACTTCCGGTGACAAAATGGATGACTTCAGCGAAGTTCTCGCCAATGCTCCAACAAAACTTCATCTACATTTCAGTTAAGTTAGAAATTATTGAGCATGCGCATATCTGACGACCTAGAATCTGGGTCTTCCGGTTTGTCTCTTACCAGAGACTTCGATTTTTCGTTAGAAAGCTGAGAAGGGTCTGGGTACGAGAATGGAAATACTATTTGAAAATGATAGAGATGGTGTTAACCTTACCCTGAACAAGACAGCGAATTGTTTCAAGACAAAAACAAAGATACTGAAATAAGGCGGTTTCCGTTCGCAGACTTCGCACAAACGTTACAAAACATTTGCTTTCTCAGGATTATTAAAACATAATTGACTGAAGAGCGCGTTTATTAGTCACTTGCATTCATGTTTTACAACCACGACATTAGTATTCACTCTTCTCAAAATATCGGTGTTAAAATTAGCATTACGATTTTATCGATAAAATGTTGTAAATTTCAGCCGCCAGCTACTAATTAACATATTTATATCAACTTAGTCATTCTAAAAACTTACCAATCTATAGATAATTTATACATGAATTCTGAAGAGGTGCTTTAAGGTGTTCTTGAGAAACAGATTGCTGAAAATTCTTTCCTACATATTTGTCTTTACCGTTACATGATTTTTCAAAAAAAATACGACAGCTGTAATCAAAATAAATTACTTAAAAATTGTCAGCAAAACTATTGTCAGTACTATGATAAAAGTAGGTACTGACAACAGTACAATTTTTTCCCACGTAAAATGTTTAAAATTCACTAGAATGAAGGAAGGCTGGGCAATTCGCATGGCGAGAAGAACGGCCGATCGCGGAGCGGGATATTGCTACTTTCCAGCCCCTTTCCGCATCACAATGTGATAATGTCACTGGTGGCGAGCCGAAGGCGAGAGATTGTAAATAAGATACAACATTATCACGAATGTTGTAAATTACTTATGATATTGTTTAATCATTGTTTGAACCAGGTAGGCGTTTCAACCATAATTGTAGTCAATATCTGATTGAGTTGAAAATAATATAATAACTGTTCTTTTAGCATTCAATTCTCATTCCGATTGCTTGACCGCACTGAACAATGAAAGCAGTTTCGTATTATTGCTTAGTTAAGATATCGATTGTTTAATAAATGTTTTATTCCTTTTCATACTTGGTAGTTTTTGAATAGAGTTGATTGCTCATTGAGACATATACAAAGAACAAATACGGCATGTGCAATATGAATGCTTTTTCATTTAGAATACATTTACACTTTTGTTTGGTTTTCAAAGGGTGGCTTTAATTGTGAATGAAATGCGAACGGAGCTAGCAGGAGGGAGGGGGTGACCCTATTGTTCAAAAATGCCTCACTCATACATACCAGTGTGACGTCACAGCTAGCTTCAATATGGCGGCCAAACTGGTCTTCTTGATACCGACTATAAAACGCTCAACATTCTGTTCAGATCTACAGGTACAGTCTACATGTATATATTTTTAGTATCTAGAGGTATTATTGTGTAAGAATATCTCTACCGAGATAAAAGTAATGCAAGGATTAAGTGTTTTTTCAGAGTTTTAGTCTTGATGGTTATCAAAATGGAAACCGAAATCTCTCGACCGGGTAAAGGTCTCGGCTTTCTAGAGAAGCTAAATTAAGCAATCGTTACTTCAAAAAAGGAGGTTCTGCTTAGAAGGTAATAATCATCGACTGTGTTGAATATGGTGGATGTACATGCTCTGGATCTTTGTATCTTTGCCTCCAAAGTTGTTGTGTGCAAAATAAGGACACGATGCACTGTAAACCTTATAATTAGCAAGATCGAAAATTTTCAAAGTTTAAAATTTGAGACAAATATTACTTTAGAAATACGAAATATCTATAGAAAGCTAGAGAAAACTATAACCTGCTGCGCTTAGATTGATTTGTAACCAAATTTCTTGCGTTTTAATCTTTGAGCACATGTACATGTACACCACAGGAAGCCCAAAATCCGAAGACAGAATCTTAACATATATGTCATGCTTTTTTTAATACTCATTCTTTCCAAGAACCTTGTAACAGGAGTGGAACAAACTCCCAGCCAAGTAGCTTTAAGCCAATTTCTATGATTTATTAATTAGTATATTTATTAGCTTATTACTAATTGTTATTTATTATTAGTATAGGTAATAGCATGGTTTGTAGTGATATTTGGGATAAATACCACGAGTGATATTTCAAAATTGTTAACAAAATTTCACGAGCCTCCGTTCAACCGCAAGTCTTCTTATCAAGACGACTACGTAAAATTCATGACCAAAGTCATCGACAGCGGATTTGCTGAGAAGGTAGAGCCAGTCAAGAGTGAGACAATGCGTGTCTGGTACATTCCGTATCATGGCGTCTACCATCCCAAGAAACCCAACAAAATCCGTGTTGTATTTGACTGTGCCGCGCAATACAAGAACCAATCGCTCAACAAGCATCTGCTTCAAGGACCCGATCTAACTAACAGTCTAGTTGGAGTATTACACAGATTCCGACAAGAGCCTGTGGCCTTCACTTGCGACATAGAAGGTATGTTCCACCAAGTTAAGGTCAACGAAGAAGACCGCGATCTGTTGCGCTTCTTATGGTGGGAGAACGGTGACACCACGCAGGAACCCCAAGAGTACCGTATGACGGTCCATCTATTTGGCGCAACTTCATCGCCTGGTTGCGCTAACTTTGCCCTGAAGCAGACAGCTAACGACTACGAGAGTGAATTTGGTACCGCTACAGCAGATTTGTTGCGCAACGATTTCTACGTTGATGACGGTTTAAAGTCTGTGTCTACAGCTGAACAAGCAGTTAAACTCGTCCACGATGTAAGGGAAATATGCGCTAAAGGAGGATTCAATCTACACAAATTCATCTCCAACAGTAAAGATGTCATTAAGAGCATCCAGGAAGCTGCCCGCGCAGATGGCGTGAATGAGCTGAACCTAGACCTCGACTCTCTTCCCCTAGAGCGCACACTCGGCGTTTAGTGGTGTGTAGAGTCTGACTGTTTCAAGTTTAGCATTGTATTACAAGACAAGCCGTGTACAAGACGTGGAATACTGTCGACAGTTAGTTCAGTATTCGACCCAATTGGTTTTGTTGCACCGCTTATGTTAGAGGAAAAGTCGATTCTACAAGAATTATGCCGCCAAGACTTAGACTGGGACGACCCTATCCCTGAAGACGTCAAAGCAAAATGGGAGAAGTGGAGAAAAGAGCTCGTACAGTTAAACGAGTTTTCCCATTCCAAGGTGTTTCAAGCCCAACGACTTTGGTCGCATCGTGAACACAGAGCTACATCATTTCTCTGATGCAAGTACCAAAGACTATGGCCAGTGTAGCTACCTGAGACTAGTAGATGAGAATCAAAGGATTCACTGTGCTTTCGTGACGGGTAAATCTAGAGTAGCACCCTTGAAGCCCGTGACTATACCGCGGCTCGAGCTCACCGCAGCAGTATGTTCAGCGAGGATAAGCCAACAGCTACATCAAGAATTAGAATATCCTATCGACCAAGACTTCTACTGGACGGACAGCAAGGTAGTACTTGGATACATCAACAACGAGAGTAGGCGTTTCCATGTTTTCGTAGCTAACAGAGTTCAAGAAATTCAAGAGAGTACTCGTGCGGAACAATGGAGATACGTCGACACAAAGCAGAATCCTGCAGACGAGGCATCACTTGGAATGAAAGCTCGAGAACTTCCAATGTCTCGATGGATTCTTGGACCATCATTCCTGTGGGAAGAAAAGAGCAAATGGCCAACCACCGATAGTCAAGGAGGTGCAATTTCTGAAGACGACCCAGACGTCTAGAAATCTGTTGCTATGGCAACTTCGACAGAAGGTGAAGAACGAGCAAGCCTAGAACGTAGGTTAGAGTACTTCTCAGACTGGTATCGTGCAAAAAGAGCCATAGCCCTGTGCCTACACGTTATGTCAAATTGCTTAAAGACAGGGTACAAGGACGACGTCAGCTTGAAGCAAAAGAACCCAGTCAGCTAATCGTGAATGAGTTAGAAGTAGCTGAACGTGTAATAGTCCGAGAGGTGCAAGCTAGTGCTTTCAAAGACGAGATAGCCGAGCTGAAGAAGATGAAAAATGAAGATCCCAAAGAGAGAGGTTTCGCCACTGCAAGAAGAACCACTGTGAAGGCTCACAGCTCTATATTCAAGATAGACCCATTCCTAGACGAGGATGGAATATTACGTGTCGGGGGACGTTTGAGGTATTCAAGACTGACGGATGGAATAAAGTTCCCAGTTATCCTACCAAGAAAGAGTCATGTCACGTCCCTGATCATCAGGCATTTCCACAAGCGCGTAAAGCATCAAGGAAAAGGAATGACGTTGAATGAAATCAGTTCCAATGGATCCACTGGCGGTTCGTCAGCTGTCAGTAACACAATTGCATTGTGCGTCAAGTGTCAAAGGCTTCGTGGAGCGGTTCAAGAACAAAGAATGGCAGATCTCCCCAAGGATCGTCTGGAGAGTGCCCCACCCTTCACAAGCTGCGGAGTCGACTACTTTGGCCCTTTCCTGGTCAAAGTAGGTCGCAAAGAAGTTAAACGTTATGGTGTCCTGTTTACATGTATGGCATCGAGGGCCATACATCTTGAGATCGCCAACAGTCTAGATACAGACTCCTTTATAAACGCTTACAGGCGTTTCGTCAGTCGTCGTGGCCCAATTCGTCAATTGAGGAGCGACCAAGGGACCAACTTCGTTGGTGCTCGCAGACAGCTGAAAGAAGCGTTAGCAGAGATGGACCAAGAGAGCGTCAAAGCAGAGCTGTTGAAAGACAACTGCGATTGGATAGAGTTCAAAATGAATGTCCCATCAGCAAGCCACATGGGAGGAGCATGGGAACGTCAGATCAGAACTGTGCGTAATGTATTATCATCCCTGCTTCAAGACAACGGCGCCCAGTTAGACGACGAATCCCTAAGAACCTTGATGTGCGAGGCAGAAGCTATTGTTAACAGCCGTCCTCTCACAGTCGATCAACTCACAGATCCAGAATCGTCTGGTCCTCTGACACCAAACCACTTGCTTACGATGAAGTCAAGAGTCCTTCTCGCCCCTCCAGGTTCCTTCCAATCAGCAGACTTGTACTGCACAAGGCGCTGGAGACGAGTGCAACACCTAGTAAACGAAATTTGGTCTCGTTGGAGAAAGGAGTACCTCGTCAGCTTGCAGCAACGTCAGAAGTGGACTTACTCGCGTCGAAATCTACGAGTCGACGACATCGTGATCGTCAAGGATGACAACGCAGCACGAAACTGCTGGCAGCTAGCTAGAGTATCAGCGACGTACCCAAGCTTAGATGGACTGGTGCGCAAGGTTCAAGTAGCTCTTGCGGATAGCTGCTTGTACAAAGACGGCAAAAGGTCCGCTCCACTGCGGTATCTGGAGCGTCCTGTGCAGAAGTTGGTACTACTGATGCGTGCTGAGGACTGAGAACCGGGGTTTGTCCAGGCCGAGGAGCCTTCCTGTTCATAATGGACGAACATTGAACTGTGATAATAATCTCATGATTGACATATATACGAACATTAGTGATAATTGTTATAGATTAGCTTAGATTAGTGAAATATAGATATTTCAAGGGAGCCATGTAAAGGACGATTGTCTGTGGTTTGATTGATTCATTAATTAGTCGATAAATTAGCCACATCCTAGTTACAATACCTAGTTACATTATGTTTATATTTGTTTGTGCACTTTGCAATCGGACCTTTAAGCATCACCACGCGCATATAAAAGGGAGTCAGCGTCCCTTTTTGCTAGTTCTTTAGTAGTATAAATTCGTTCATGGTGTGTTAATTCGTTAAACTTCGTTTGGTACTTCTTTGGTAAATCTTTGACTTTTAGAGGCAAGCGGGACCGATATGTAAGTACCCTTTCGCTATAATAAGTTAGTTTTTATCTCCTAAGTTGAGAGAACGTAATATAGTTCAAGTTTTAGTAAGTTACATGTTTCCACGATTGTATGAAAATCCACGTTTTAAATGCTGATTGAGATTCCTAGAGAATCTATTTGCTAATGTTAGCAACATGTCGTTAAATGAATAGTCCTATTTGAAAGATTTATGTCTTATATCGATGCAGTATTTTTAGTTGATTTTATGAACCAATTCGACGACGTCAACGCCAACATGTAGTTACATTGAAATGTTATGTATTCATGAAATGTTGATTATTGTTGCATTGAAGGTGGCTCACCTTGATTACTCAGACGCACACTACCCCAACTTTGGACGGCTGATACTTCACTGTCTGAGCTCGGTCCGGTAAACTGCGTCACACATTTACTAGAGTTTGAATGAACTTTCCAAAAAAGTAGGTTTGATTGACATCGGCGTTAACATAGCAATGATAGGCTGACGTCTTAGTTTTTGCATATCAGTAATTTTCTCGACATCTAGACCTAAACTTTTAAATCGACTAATGTCTCTTATATTCTAGATGGAGATCTTCAAGACTGCAAAGTTTGACAACATTCTATGAGAGCGTTTTTGAAATATATTGGATTGAATATTTTCCAGCAAAAATGTAAATATTCGCCTTACTTTCTGTTATATCATCGATGCCAGTGTTTTCCTGACAGATCGAAACAATGTTTTCACCATATATCATTACTATGGCATAAAACTACTTGTCTTGAAAGTTTCATCAAGTTTGATGTACTAGATTTTAGTCGATGAAGCAAAAGTGATGTCATAAATATGCTCATTTTACTTACAGAAGTAACGTCTTTGTTACGGAAGCTTTTCTTTCAAAGCTAGTGGATAGATATTTTTAAAAGTCTTTAGATCTGAAGTCTATCATGTCATGCTATATCTCTGTAAATTGCAAGCGCATTGAACCATTTTAAGGGTGCGAAATAAAACTAAAAGTATAAGGGACGTTTGCATTCATCTTCAAAAGTTTCATTGCCGTATTATTTGTTGACAGTTGGTTTATTTCCGGAATTTGTCTTTTGTCTATATTCTACATATTTCTGTGCTTTTAAATCAACAAACTTGCCATGCCTGCTTGCAACGCTTCGCCGCTGCCGGAATGATCGTGAAAATGCTGATCTTAGTACAATGGCATTGACAGATAGGCTGCGGTCAAACTGTGCATCAAACTTGATGAAACTTTCAAGACAAGTAGTTTTATGCCATAGTAATGATATATGGTGAAAACATTGTTTCGATCTGTCAGGAAAACACTGGCATCGATGATATAACAGAAAGTAAGGCGAATATTTACATTTTTGCTGGAAAATATTCAATCCAATATATTTCAAAAACGCTCTCATAGAATGTTGTCAAACTTTGCAGTCTTGAAGATCTCCATCTAGAATATAAGAGACATTAGTCGATTTAAAAGTTTAGGTCTAGATGTCGAGAAAATTACTGATATGCAAAAACTAAGACGTCAGCCTATCATTGCTATGTTAACGCCGATGTCAATCAAACCTACTTTTTTGGAAAGTTCATTCAAACTCTAGTAAATGTGTGACGCAGTTTACCCGACCGAGCTCAGACAGTGAAGTATCAGCCGTCCAAAGTTGGGGTAGTGTGTGTCTGAGTAATCAAGGTGAGCCACCTTAAATCATATTCTTGTAAATAGTTGTTCATTGGAATTGTACAATGTTGTATTTCAGTTTACGTATTGGTATCGAATCTTCAATAAATCTACGTTCACCGTCGTTTGGTTGCGTAAATTCCTGAAGCCACGCCGATCCAGTAAAATAGTCCACAAAACACTTAGCCAGTGGCATCATCGCCTCGTTCAGTTCGCGTCAGTTGGCTAGGCGTTACACATACTTCGTCTCGCCCATGGTTCGTGTTTCTCTCATGTGGATGTGTAAAAGTGTTCCCAAGTCCGATGAAAAATAGGTAAAAAAGCATCCGCCATACTTGTCTTTGTAACTGACCGGAGATGCCGTACAGTTATTGTAGTTCAGAACATCTTTCAGGTGTTCGCGCGAGCTGATTTCCACAAGTCTGATTCGAAAGTTCAAGTGTCCATTTCAAATAACTCCTTAGTAAAACCGCTTAAAATGTCCTCTTTGATTGTTCCAAAATCATTTACAACTTGGTAGTTTATCGGTGATTATCCCATTGTTGTCCTCGCCAAGTTTAAAGGGCCAGCTCCGCTCCGTTTTGGTGCTACACTTCATTTTGAATTTGGCGCTCTGTACGCCATCTTTGCTTCGTTCTAAGCTTAGTAACCACCCCTTTTGACAACACAGACAAACCAATCCAAAAAAAAGTATTTATTTTATATTTTATTTCTCATTTACGCGCCAGCAATGTCATCCGCTGACTGTATGAAATTGTTGGCCATGCTCCCTGATAAGCTTGTCGATGTTTGGAACCCTGGGGTTAAGGTATCAGGGTACCCCAAAAACCTTTCAAACCACCGGTTTTGATTTTTTTTGACAATCAAATCAAATTGAATATTATCTATCATCTCCAAGAAACAGAATCTAAAAATCCCTAAAAAGTTAGAACCCAAAAACGAATTTTGGATTTCATTTGATGCAAAAAGATGTTGACAAGCATGCTGTCAACAGCACTCACGCAACATACTTTCCACAAAGATTCAGATGCGAAATATCCTTGAATAACGATGCCAAACCACTCACGGTCTATTTTTAACACTTAGGATTAGGTTTACGATTTAAGTGTTTTTTTTTTGTTGGATTATGATTACGTTTATTTTACTTGTATCAGTTGTAAAGTGCTTTGTAAGTTGTCCATGTAAAAGCGCTATATAAATAAAGTTATTTATTTATTTATTTACGGTCAAAGTCCTCGTATTTCCCGCCAGCAGTAACTTTGTTTTCCTGCCTCGTTGTGCCGAACTGTAAGGCGATCTTCTTTTGACTGCCATTCATATGTCATCAGGTATTGGATCACATATTTGTGGTGGATTATCCACGCTTGTGTAAACAAAGGCGCCACTTGACTTGAAAAACATTTTGGGCTTTTTCTCAAAGAGCAAATTGACGAAACTACGGGTGTTATTTTGAGCTCCTAAACAAACGGGTTTTATTCGATTCAGCTGAGAGTTTTAGGACTGCATCTCTGATTATCATTCTTCAAAACATTCTCCGATTTTTGATATTTTAAATATTTCATGAGTTATTAACTGATTAGTAAAGAACAATGTATTTTTAGCGTACCGAAAGTTTCGCGGCAGATAAAAAAGCAACGGGGAAACGTATCGATAAACGGAGACACTGTTTTGATAATTGATATCTCTAGAGTGCATAGAGATAATGATCTTGAATTTCCGATAAAATGCGGCTGTCTGGGACCTCGCCGTATAACGCTATATGAAAATTCGTTGATCTTGACTTATATCTAAAACGCGTATGTACTTTTTGTTAATAGACCATTAGTTGGAATCTCCATTTATTTAGCTTTCAGAAAATGTATACTTTATTGGGGTTTAAATGGACGGATTCTGTGTTAAAGCGACTTGAATGCATACTGGTCAGTAGGGGTACCCTGATACCTTAAAATCTGTGATAAGTGGATAAATCACGCGTTTAATAGACTTCGCAGTAGTAGATAAAAAAGTATTTCTAGGGTTATACACTCAAAAACGTTGTAGTATACATTTATACAAATATACAAATATCTAATGAGATGCAAAATGTTAGACATGCTAAAATACAACTGTTTAATCACAAAATAGTACTGAAAATTATTGTGTTGTCCTTGTTGGATGCGATTCTAATCTAGAATATTGATGGTTCTGATATATTAGAAGAAAATAAGCGATGTTTCACACTTTGTATCTCATTAGATATCTTGTATCTCATTAGATATTTGTATAAATGTATACTACAACCTTTCTGCAATTGAGTGTATGTGATCAAACTCGTACACAAACTTCGAAATCCACACCCAATTATTGAAGCATGTCATACCTGTAGCTCATTCCCAACAGGGCACGAGTGTACATTGCCCACAGCAATGTTAATTTTAGTTAATTAATAGGTTAATAAAAAGTCTGATTAATCTGATCTTATTGTTGCCAATATAGAGTTATCTTGAATGGTAATGATTTTTCAATATTAAAGATATTGCTTGATAATACGTTCCAGTCTGGTTCAGTATGAAATCAAAATCTTCACTACTGTCCGTACGGGAAGTTATGGACCGTTAATACTGAATTAACCAATCACATTTGCTGCTCTCGATCCCCTACGGATCGGCCCATACATTCAATTAAGACATCGGTCTGATATATATTTCTTCGCACATACATCGCGCTCGATTAAGGTGGCCCAATCCTATTTCGTTGAACGATGGGTCTCATTTTAAATCGATGATTTGAGCAGCAAAACGTTAACCGATTTCGGATATTTTTCATCCTGATAATCAGGTATTCGTAAATTTCATAAAAAGCACAATTTTATTGTAATAAAGACAACATTTGTTGAGTTACAATTTTATTGTAATAAAGACAACATTTGTTGAGTTACAATCGATATTGAAACACTCCATTTTCAGAGAAAATGACTCCATTTTCAGAGAAAATGACTCCATTTTCAGAGAAAATGCTTATATTGTCCAAACTCCACGATGGATTATTTTGTAATTACCTCAAACAATACCTTGGGAAATGCTGCACAAGCGACTGCTAAATTTTAGTATAAAATACTATACTCGCACACATTGTCAGCGCTTCCGTACAAATTTTAAAATAAAACTGAATTTGAAACTATAATCACCTGAAAGCTGCATATCACTCGCAACTGTAGGGGAGAATTCACGCAAATCGGAAGCATACAACAAACTTTATCAATGAGCAAAGTGCAAGAGGTTTATGTTGTGTATTATATGAAAATCCAAAATATTGTATTCTGCGTATAAAAACATTTCTGTCGATTTTTTTCCCCCATAATTTTTCAATATGACATAGAGCAACATATTCGAAAACACTTCACCAAGTTTCAGCGTGTTCTTTACATACAGTTTGGAGAACTTTGGCAGCAAACCCAGCAATTGTTTTTACCCTAGACACATTCAAGAGTCGAGTTGGGATAAATTTGGAGCTTTATTGTTTTCGCTCTACAACTGTTGACTTAATGACTGAAAGACAATAAAACT
Source organism: Actinostola sp. cb2023 (assembly GCA_033675265.1). Lineage (NCBI taxonomy): Eukaryota > Metazoa > Cnidaria > Anthozoa > Actiniaria > Actinostolidae > Actinostola > Actinostola sp. cb2023. The sequence goes on from JAUJYZ010000647.1 coordinate 157,514, forward strand.
CCAGCGCCCAAACCCAAGGGGAAATTGTATGTGGAGGTTAGAAAAGGGTAAGACAAAAGGTATTTAAGAAAGAACGTACTATGAAAAGTTAAGATAAAACTTGTAAACTAAAGAATATATATAACTAGAATCGTTGTTGGCGAATATTTTGCGCCATTGTCTTACAGCTTCTTGTTTTTGAGTATCTGTCAACTCGAGATTAACTAAATATGCGTTGCTGCGCCAGTCGCCTTGCATCTTAATTAGCTCGGCTGGGAGCCCGGAATCAAAGGCAAAAGTTGCGCCTCCACGTCTAAAACTATGTGGAGAAAAATTACTAGGATCTTCACCGAGGGCTACTTTGGCCTGCTTGAGGAAACTAGAGAATTGTGAATACGTAACAGGGCGAGATAACCTATCACTAATTGAATATACTGAACAAAGTGGTTCGTGAGGAGCAACTAGATTCAACTGTAGATGATTACGTAACGCTGCAATTGGACACAGTGCAGAACCCGGAATACTAGGGATAGGAATAGAGAGCGTACGTTGTTGATGTTGAATAGTCTTAGTTTCCCTGATACACAAGCGTGCCCCGTTCTCAGTGAACACTAAATCCGAGCCACGGATGACCTTATTTGAATCTATAGTGCTACTAACGACTAAGTTAGACCGGCTTGCGCAAGAAAGAAAAGAAAGCGACAAGAAAAAGAGACCACATCGCCGCATGAAGCGGAATGCTCAGGTCAAAAAACGCCCCCATATGTGTCAACATGACAGGCGTGATTGCATGTTTTCTATTAACATAGGTACTTAAATAACGTTTAAGACCTTGAAGGGTCAAAGAAAAATAGTAATCCTTTTCCCATCCCAATTCGAAACCATAAAATTGGTGAAAATGCTTTAAACTTGCAAAATGATTTTGAATAGTACCATATTTCCTACCGAGGTGTGCTAAAAAAGCGACATAGCGCGAAGCGACCAGGGGTAGCACTGGAAACGAGCTTAAGATACGTTTTAAGATGCGATTTTCTGTTTGTATGCGTGGACTCCGCGAAAGCCAGATGAATAAGTTGATAGCGCAATCTATCCAGTACTGACTCCATTCCTCCTAAGAACAAGACAAAAAAAGAGAAAAGAACAAAACAACCTAGATTAGATAAATTAATCATGTTTATTAATCTACCTGAAATTTAAATATGTCAGTGGGGACGTGGATAAAATTATACTGAAGATCGAGCTTCGCGCACTATGCATAGAAATATTCCTGGTATCTAGAGTCATTGTTCCATCTGCTCAACGCGTCTTCAAGTGAATTGTGCACGCCTGGAATATGTGAAGCTCGAAGTTCAAAGTCATGTAGAGACGCTGTTAACCAGAGTTGACGTAGACAACGTTGCATAAACATGTCCCTGGCAGCTCCTGGGTTAATGGTGATTACTGCTGCCTGATTATCGCAGGAAACTAACACACGTCGGTGTGCCAGAACCGAGGCCCAAACCCGTGCTGCCACTACGATGACATAAAGTTCCATCGCTGAAATATGTTTGGCATCATTGATAACTTCTTGTGGGAGAAGAAATTGCATACATTGATCCAAGCAGGTAGCTCCTCCGCCTTGCAAACATGAGTCAGTAGTAAAATGTAAGTGTTCATAATTCCAAGTAGGAGATTTGATAATTGAGGTGCCATTAAATTGTGGAAGAAAGGTTAACCACCAGTCAATGTCCGCTTTCATCGCTTGCGTAACTGCGATTTTGCGTTGGCTTGAAGGAAATGCACGCAAGTTATTCAACAAACGAGACATAAAAATACGCCCCGATTGAACACAAGCTGTCACGAACGATAACTTTCCTAATAAAGATTGTAAGTTTTTGACACTATAGAGGGCTTTTGATTTCCAAGTGGCTAGCTCTTGTAGCAAATCATCTACCCGTTCCTGTGGTATGCTAAGAGAGAAATTTACGGTATCGACTTCGATCCCTAAACATACCATATTCGTAGAAGGGAAACAGTCCTTTTCTGGTGATGACTGCAAACCGAGTGGATCGAACAAAGATTGAAGAGTGTTAAAAGCTTCTGTTGAGCGTGTAGACTCCTCGGCGCCATAAAAGTCATCCAAGTAAACATCTGCAGTAAATCCGAATTTTTTCAAAATATGAATCACTGCCGAAGTTGTTCGTTGACAAATCATGGCGCTGGACCGTAAGCCAAAAGGGCATCGAAGATCAAAATAGTATGCTCCATTAAAAACGAATCCCAGTAGATTATAATCCTTGGGATCGATTGGGAGTTGTCTGTAGGCTCGCCTGAGATCTTTTTTGTAGATGAGACAACCCCGTCCATGTTGTAAAATAAATTGACACAACCTATCAATACCAGGGAGTCGAAGTTTGTAAGGGTCGTTCAAATAAGCGTTGTTGGGAATTCCACTGTTAAACAGATTCGTTATTGGGAAAACTCAGATCCATTACTACTCTACGCTTTGTAGAACCCCGTTTAGGTACCGTTTGAAGAGGACAACAAATCAAAGGCTGATTCAGAGGATTTTCTTTGAAAGGTCCGGCGATGGCTTGATAACTTAGTTCAGTGTTAATGTAATGTTCGACATGTTCGTAAAACTGCTCAGCTGACGGATGGTTCTTGATTGTTGAAGATGGTAACTTATCCGCCTTGTAACTGATGGGCCAACCATAGCGCGAGAAAACTGCTACGTGTTGATCGTGGTAGTCCTTTAGATAAAAATCCCAAGCTTCTACGTTTAGATTCGTTTGGACAGGCAGTCTTGCACCGTATGCATTGGGCAAACCCGTTTTAGAAACCAACATGTGTTGAACAATCGCTGTTGTTTTAAAATTAGCTGTCGTAGTTAAGCGAGAATCCGTGGATACTTCCGTGGTCAAAATCGAAGATGCATCTGTTCCATCATGCAGTCAGGACGAGTCGTTGTTTTGGAACTGGGTGATGTCTAGAATTGCCGAGCGTCTCTTAGGGCAATGCAACATTGGATGCTCTTTTGAACAAACTCTACATTTCTGAATACCAGAATACGAAATTGATGCCGAATCACACTTGCATGTACCGGTGTAATTCCACTGACGACAAGCCTTGGAGGAAGCTGACTTTTCGCTGGCAGACCCAGACACGCCTGATCCTTGCCAACCTTGGTTGTTCTGCTTTGTTGTTTCCCGCTGTTGCGGATTGGAACGCAGATCAGAGTGCTTGAAGTAGGTTGTCGCTGAGTCGCGTATGACACCGTGATCTTTAAATTCCAAGCGGCACAATTCGCCTTGTCTGGCGATGTGGGCATAAAACCCGCGCACGCTTTTCCATGAATAACTGGACGCTTTTAGCATCAACAATTCGAGAATTTGGAGCATGTCTTCCTTGAGCTGGGACTCGTACGTCTTAATCATCGCTAAGTACCCTGCTACAAAGTCCGACATTTCCAGCTTCTCAATTCGATTGTGCTGGCACCTGAGCAGAATTCTTGCGGCCAGTCGATCGTTTTCTTCTTCCTGCCTTGTTTCTTGGGCTGTGTGGTGGAATCCGCCCCTTCGCTGCCTTGGTTACCCAGGGCGATCGAGCTCTTGAGCTTTAGAAGTTCGAGTTCAAGGGCTAATTTGTCTCTCTCCGCCTCAACCAATCGTGTTTTGTCGGACGTTGGACTTGATTCTTGCTTAACTAATGGTGCCGGGGCCGTTTGCGCGAAGGCAGTCATTGTGTGTGTGGGCGTCGCTCTTGTAGTTAAAGACAATGGAGTCGATAAGGATTCTAGTGATTCTTCTACCTGCCTATCGATTTCGGCGATTTGCCGTGCGGTGCAGACGAAGTCGGGATCTGACTTCGGCTTTGGATTTCGAGCAGTACGTCGAGGAGCTTCAGCCATGATTTTTTGCATAGGAACAAGGAGAGCGTGATTTAAACAAATCGAGAAGTTGTTCTCAGCACAACGAGGGTATGACTGAGGTCAAAGTACGCTAGCTTGCTGTCTTCAATGACAGAGTGTCAACTTTAACAATTACCTATCATCACCTACTCAGTAATGATTAACCCACTTCAAGTCTTCCGTATTCGAAACTGCTTTGAAAACCTCTCGTGTTTACTGACAGCTGGATGTGTTTTGAAATTCTTCACGGGTTTCTGCCGCTTGGAAATCACGTACTGCCATAGTGACATTATCATTGAAAATTTGATTGGAGTATCGTGATTTCCAAGCGGCAGAAACCCGTGATGAATTTCAAAACACATCCAGCGGTCCTAAACACGAGAGGTTTTCAAAACAGTTTCGAATACGGAAGACTTTGAAGTGGCTGGGTTTGCTGCCAAAGTTCTCTAAACTGTATGTAAAGAACACGCTGAAACTTGGTGAAGTGTTTTTTAAATATGTTGCTCTATATCATATTGAAAAATTATGGGGGGAAACATCGACAGAAATGTTTTTATACGCAGAATACAATATTTTGGATTTTCATATAATACACAACATAAACCTTTTGCACTTTGCTCATTGATAAAGTTTGTTGTATGCTTCCGATTTGCGTGAATTTTCCCCTACAGTTGCGAGTGATATGCAGCTTTCAGGTGATAGTTTCAAATTCAGTTTTATTTTAAAATTTGTACGGAAGCGCTGACAATGTGTGCGAGTATAGTATTTTATACTAAAATTTAGCAGTCGCTTGTGCAGCATTTTCCAAGGTACGGATTTTCTTGAAACTTGGCACCAGTAATCCTTTACACTTGTACACTTGTCCACTTGTTTGAGGTAACTTAAAAAAAATCCATCGTGGAGTTTGGACAATATAAGCATTTTCCCTGAAAATGGAGTGTTTCAATATCGATTGTAACTCAACAAATGTTGTCTTTATTACAATAAAATTGTGCTTTTTATGAAATTTAAGAATACCTGATAATCAGGATGAAAAATATCCGAAATCGGTTAACGTTTTGCTGCTCAAATCATCGATTTAAAATGAGACCCATCGTTCAACGAAATAGGATTGGGCCACCTTAATAAATAGTTTTTATGTGATATGTGGACGGAGTTGAACGAACGTTGAAACCAAAACGTATAGAAACCGTTTGAAATGGACCTCAATAATTCAAATTGACAACGTGCTCTAAATCCATATCTATAAACACGGCTTAACTGCAATAATTACTCACCACAATGATCCTTTTCGCAAGATCTTGTTTGTGTGGTTAGTCCCCGACAGGTCTCTCCTGAAAATGTCGAGCAAGCTCGCGTCCTCTCCTGTTTGCCGTCACAGCTTGATGAACAGGAGCTCCATGGTCCCCAGGTACCTCGTATTAGACCTGATAATGAATGGATAAAACATTTAACAGGCAGTCCCGCTAAGAACGGCCCGGTCGACTTTTTTGATGGATTTCCTATGGTAGAGCGCGAGCCAGGCGGTGTGCGCACTACGACCGCAAAGCGTCGCGGATAATTAGCCATTGACAAAACGAGCAGGGGACTGGGAATGAGTTTATTAGAATTAATGCAATTACGAAACACAACAAGTTTGGAGACAAAGATACAAAGATTCAGAGCATGTACATCCACCATATTCCACACAGTCGATGATTATTACCTTCTAAGCAGAACCTCCTTTTTTGAAGTAACCATTGCTTAATTTAGTTTCTCTAGAAAGCCGAGACCTTTACCCGGTCGAAAGATTTCGATCTCCATTTAGCCATCAAGACTAAAACTCCGAAACAAACACTTAATCCTTGCATTACTTTTATCTCGGTAGAGATATTCTTATACATTAATACCTCTAGATACTAAAAATATATACATGTAGACTGTACATGTAGATCTGAACAGAATGTTGAGCGTTTTATAGTCGGTATCAAGAAGACCGGATTGCCCGCCATATTGAAGCTAGCTGTGACGTCACACTGGCAAGTATGAGTAAGGCATTGTTGAACAATAGAGTCACCCCCTCCCTCCTGGGTTCGGATGGACAGCGTCAAAAATTTACAGAGTTTGTATGGGGAAAAAGACATATTTGGTGCCCTCTAGCATCGTCAATATTAAGCCGAAGTTCGCCAAACTTTCCAGACTAGATAAGTTTGATCTGCTCTCTCAGAAAATGATTCCCATTTTTGCTAGTTTCTTATTTAATTAGTTTTACGGACTTGGTCCCAGTCCCCTGCTCGTTTTGTTAATGGCTAATTCTTGAAATACTAGTCATTTGTAGCTTGACGTAGTGAAGTGTACATCAATGCAAAGTTTGTCTCCATGCTCTTCGTCTTCTTATTGCACTTACTACTTGCTAGCACACTAGCAGGGTCTACAAACTCGCCTGTGGTGAACTCTTGTTATATTTGAAAGCTGGTATTCGAAAAAGCTATAAAAACTTCCATGTAAACTAACACGAGCAACATGACCCCGCAAGGTCAAACTACCGTGACTACATCACGGTATGAAAACAATTCTGTTTTAGCTCAAATAAATAGCCTAAAAATAACAACTCAACTAGAATGACAAGGAAAATCCCACATTCTTTAAATAGACTCTAATCTTTATTTCAGCTCAAATTTGAAAAACTAACTCCGTCTGGGGAGCCTTTCAAGTAATGTTTCAAAGCCGAGAATGAGGACTAGACGGGGTTTCGAAACCCCGTCTAGTCCGAATTCGAGGTTTTGGAACGACTTCTCATACTCATTAATTATTACATGCAATGGCCTAAAGGCAATAAATAAAGAGTTGCAAGATTTTAGCCCGGAAAAGCAAGAATTCCAGTCTGCATATTCTCTGCTCATGCGCAGAGTCGAGTACATCGTATATAAATAATATCCCATATGTGTTGGACTCTTGAGTAGCATGAAGTAGAGCCTGCTTTCAGATTGAATCTCATTCGGACAGAGTGGTACTCTGTCCAAGGTCCCGATGATTGTTATATGAGGGATAAGAACTCAGGAAAGAGTACTTTGAAATCCATCATTTCAAAGTCCTTGGACTTTGAAATCATTTCAATGTATAAAAACGATGGATGTTTTTGAGACACACGACGATATTTTTTCTCTATGGACACATTTTACTAAAATTAAGTTATGGTGAATATTTGAATTTGAATTTAGCTACAAGAATCGAGAATTGCTCTGTTTTGTGAGTAAATAGAGTAATACGGCTATTGTTTCTTGTTATTTTCAGTCGTACACTTGATAAAATATTGTAGCTATAGAACTCAAATAACGGTTAGTATGTGAGTTCCATTTAGTTTTCTTCGTTATTCAATGTTCTGGACAAAATAGGACGACTTATCTGTCACTCGTCATTTCCTATAATCAAGCTCAATTCATGCACATTTTCAGCTTCAAAACAACAAAATCACATTTAGATAGAAGTTGAACTTGAGAAAATAAGAAATGATGTAATTCTATGGCTTTTGCTTAGTAAATAAAATATGTTTGACAACAGAAAAAATATATTTGTCGAATTGAATCCACTGCATCTCTTCAAGGTCTGTCAAGGCCACAGAAACCATGTTTATATTCACTTTTACAAACACGGTTTTTGGGAGCTTCTAGCCAATCAGAGCGCGCGTTGTATATATGTTATTTTATAAATAGTTTTATAACAGCCTTTGCTCCGGAATTTGACACTCCAACTCTCTGGCAAACTTGAATTTATATGTTCTTGAATTTCTATGTTCACCGTTGTAATTTCATTCGTGTTTGATTGTTGTTGGGACTGTATATTGTATGTGAAGATGAATACAATACTATTAAAATAAAGTAAAATATTTTCTGGTTCACCATTTTTGGTCGCTACAATTATCAGTTCTTTATATAGTATTATTAATAAAGGATTAATCCCGCATAATTAGATGTACGTATGCTAATGAGAAATGAACCGAAAATGATTGGTGAGCTCTGGTAAATATTTTCTGGTTCACCATTTTTGGTCGCTGAAATTGTCGTTTTCCTTTTTAGTTATTTTTAGATGTTTAAAAGTCCCATATCAATGATAAAGCTTGTAGAATAATATACAGCTATTTCAAAAAAACGTTGAAAACTGAATACTGAATACTGAATAATGTATTCCAAGACCGAAATGCATTGTTGATCGTGGTCATAGTTGTCTTCCTACTGATTATAGACGAGACTGCATTTTATCTCGGTGTTTCAAATATAACTGTGTATCGCTACGTTAAACAACTTGAGTCATGTGGCGATATAAATATTTTGACTCTTGGTAGACCACGCGAGTCAATTGCATCTTCTCCTCATGAAGAACTAGTGGTAATGGAACCAATTTTAAGCAAACCAGACACTGCCTTAGCTGAGATAGCTGAAAACATATTCAGCAGAAATCTGAGCAAGAAATTGTATTTTTGAGTGGTTTTGAGCGATTCGAAAATTTCACTCGTTTCGAACATACCGTATAAATAGGAAAGGTTTGCAACTCCGGCCACCAAATGTTTACGACAACTGTCGCTAGCTCCAAAAGCATCCAAACACTCAAATAGCTTAAATAATCACACATTCTCAAATAAATTCTCTTTTAAATGAGCTTTTAGTCGCATTTTTTTGTCCACTCTATCCGGAAAAATAATTTTTTGAAGGTCGACAAGTCGGATAAAAATCTGCCGTGTCCATCCGCAGGCGTTTGCTTTGCGGTTACCTGGGTTACCTGTGGACTCATTGTTCTGGATTGTTCTTGATATATGTTTTCAAATGCGCATGCGTTATATTTCGTCCAATCAGCATCGAGCCTCAAATGGCTGTGACCAGAGCCTTCTCGGGAGAGGACCGAAACCGAGGAGCTCTGGGAACGAGAATGCACCCAAAGCAGTGCGAATGAGTTCAGCAACGAAAGACTGACTCTCGTAGCTTTGTGGGTTGATGGAAGTGCATATTTAATGAGAAGTGCATATTTAAATACGCATTAATTAATTCCCATGGGCATAATTTACTTCAAATTGAGTTTGAATAGCAAATATTGACAACCCATGATAAACATTCCTTAAGTGAGAAAAGAAACACAATGGAAACTAATTATGAAGGCATGTGAACGCGAGCATTACACGTGGAATGAAAAGGCGTCGAGAACAAATATGCAAATGCCAAGCAGCCCAAACTAAAGCAAAGTAAAATAACCTGGAAATAACCATGTTAGAGAGACCCGAGACAAAAAAGCATGCAGAAATAAACGATTAAAATAACCAGGCAATCCGCGTGAGGGGAATATAAAGAATTGGGCGGAAGCCACCAGGAATAATGACTGACACGGCCACGTGGAGCAAACACAAGAACGGTAAAACTCTGAAGCAAATAAAACCGCGATAAGAACCAAACCGTTTACCTACAAGTCCAAGTATTCCCTAATAGAATGAACACCGCACCTTTAGAACCTTCAGAGCCTGGACGAGCGAATGTGAAGAATCTTGACCTTGACATGAGGCCAGCGCCTTGAGCTGGCGGGGAAAGCAGTGGATCAGTTGAAAGTAACGAAGAGAAAAAGCCACGAACATCGCCGACTTGAAGTTCAGAAGGGTTGCGCACTTGAATTTATGGAGCAGGACGTTGGGAAGCCATAAACTGGTAGAAGCATTAAATGTAGAGCTTTGTGAAGACGACACTGTTCGCTACTCAACGCTTACTATCGAGTGACGATGGGGCATGGTTACTCAGCCCTTATATACGCTGTGAGAGACCGCTGAGCATAGTTGTAAAGCGTGAATATTATTAATCATCGAGTCGGTAAAATGAAATAAAATCTTGAATCACTTACTGGAATATTAAATTGCAACAATATCGGTCGCAAGGTCGCAACGTATCTTGTTGCAATTTAATATTCCAGTAAGTGATTCCATTTTTTATTTCATACTCTAAAGCCTTCGATGATTTCGAACATTGAACAAGACGAGCGTATTAGACATACTTCGTTCAAATGTTTTTTTCCCACAAGACAGCAAACGTTCCTCCAACAAAGTTTGTGAAGAAAGAGGTCGACACCTCGTCATCATGACTATGACTCGATCGGCAGTTTTCGTATATCTGAGCCTTCGATGTATCTCAGCGGCTGGCACAGGGCGCATACGCTGTAGAACCTAGTTGCAGATTTGAGGTCGTACAACGACGACAACGACGACTACGACGACGGCCTGCATTTTTAGACTCGGGCCTTCCACGAAGAAAGCCCGAGTAATATACTTTTGTTTATTATTGATTTACTTGCTGTTAAATATGTTTTTGGATCTTTATTGTGGGGAATTCATTCGAGCGTGACCTTTGGTTAACCTTTTGTACGTGTCTAGCTTGAAATATTAATTATAAAATAACATGTATATAACGCGCGCTCTGATTGGCTAGAAGCTCCCAAAAACCGTGTTTGTAAAAGTGAATATAAACATGGTTTCCGTGACCTTGAGAGACCTTTCGTGTTCACAGGATACACTATTATACTAACAAAGGAAGCATTCTTCTGTAATTTTCTGACAGAAAATAGCATTCTTCAAAACGATTTTCCTGTCAAAACACTTTTTAAACGGCGAAACGGCACGAATCGCTTTGCCATTTTGATTTCTTTAGCAAGATTTGATTGGATGCATTGGTGAGCCATTTCTGATGTTTTCAGGAGAATTGCACATTTGATCAATGAAAACTTGCGTAAAGAAAACCGTGTAGTTATTTTATAAAAGCAATACAACACATTTTCCGTGTTTATATTCGCCGGAGGCTCGTGATTTTCAAACTTTTCTCGTGTTCTCCCAACATCCCGCGTGTTTGTAAAAGTAAAATGTGTTGTATTGCTTAAATATTAAACCGATTTACACGGCTACAACTTTTAGCTCGCGACACTACAAAATCGTGTACAACTTGCTCGGTTTGGTTATAAGCTTTTCGAGTTCTTCGTCCAACCATTCTTGTTTCACTTTCTTGGTGGAAACCGGAGGTCCATTGCTAGCGAGCAAAGCTTTGTTCAACCTCGTCCCCAGGGCCCTCTCTTCTCGCTATTTTCAAAATGGCGGACGCTCGTTAGAGAAGACCCTGGTGTAGGCTGGTCACGTGTCTCCATGAATCTTGGAGGTTCGTACCCAGGCTGCCATTTTCCTTATGGTCGAAAGTAATCGAAAGGGCCTTGTGAAGAAAATACGTTCGTTGGTGTTGCGATTGTTTTGCCTCAAATAATAAATAAAATCACAATTCTGGCCATTTGAAAAGCTGTAAACAACTGAACAGGTCAGATCGACATATCAAACTCATTGTAACATAACCCCCTAATTAGTTTCCATGGTCACGCCACCTCTCTGACATGATATAAACAAAGTCAAAATCACGTAAAAATTACAACATTTTGTGATTTTACTCGAAAAGTTCGTAAATGACAATATTTTTACCTGTGAATTCATAATATATAATATCTTAGCTGTAAATTAAGATAGTTTTGAAAATGACAGCTTCAAAATTTAATGGGGCAAAATAGATTTTGAAGAGCTCGGTTGAAGCGATTTTCACAAGCGAGCGTGACCTTGTTGTCACTGTCAGACGGGGATAACTGCATTTAAACTTTAATACGCTTGCTCCAAACACTTTTTACCGTGGAAATCGGATTCAGCGATAAATTTCCTTTATTTTGGTATAAGTTCACGTATATTCCGATTAATTTCAATGGGGCAAACTTCCAAAGACTATAGGTCTTTCCCTGAATTGTTCATCGTCTTTTGTGGGTCGGTGGAGGCATTTGGAGCCGAAATGGAGATTCTTCGAGCAATTACACGTAGCGTTGCTCTCTACTCGTCGAAGCGATCGCTGTAACCAACACAGTGAAGTTTTACTTGATTGCCGGCTATATCCACGACTGTGCGAGATACTGTACGCTAGCTAGAGCAAATGTTCAAGTTTATGGGCAATGAGTTTATATGAGTTTATTCGCAGCACATGGGCATTTTGTCTGCGCATGCGTGAATTGCCAACATGAACACAAAGACCCTCTGACACGCGCATATATCCCGCGCCATCCCGCGCTTATTTAAATAACAGGAATAACAAACAAGATGGCGAAGTTCTATCTCATATATTTATTTATTAACTTGTCTATATGAATATATGCAACTCAGAAATGATGGATTCTATTTTATCAATGCTGAAGGCATGCTGCAGTTGTCATAACCAGTATTTTCGATGCATTATGAGTTGCATATTGCAAGGTGAGGGAGGTCCAGACATGACAAGCTAAACTGACAATGGCTGCCGTCTTCGCCGTATACATGCACTTTGAACATTCATAGCAGGAGCTATGCTTTTTTTGAAAGTCATTTATTGTGATGAATGGAATAATCTTCGCCTCCGTAGCATTAAGCAGCTTGGGGGTCGGTAGAAATCGAAAGATAATTTGACTTGAATGCTTGGAGTCCACATTTCTGCTCGTCGCGAGTCCCGTAAATGGTAAGCAAAAATATTGCAATGCAAAACAGTGGAAACAAGTTTTAATCTTCTCAACAACTAATTTTTCTGCAAAGTCTGTTCTCTCATTTATACTCAAAGACTTAGAATAAGGAAATAGACGAAGATATGATAGAACCATGACTTCGAGAAGTAACACAAAACATCAATTCCGCCATTACACCGAGTATAGGGTGAGAAGAATCTATTAAATCTGACAGCTATACATTTTTTGAAGCCCCATTCTCTATAAAAACTGAAATTATATAAAGGAATGAATGCTGTGGTAGTTATCTCCAACTTGGGGTTCGGTAAAAATTTCAAGAAATATCTCGTTAAAGTTCGACCTAAATTGAACACCTCTACATATTCACCGGGCCATAGCTCGAAATCGCGTCCACCTGAAAGACCATTTCATTAAAATTCTAAACATTTACTTTCATCACAATTACCAAGCGTTAATCCAGTGTTGTAGAATATTTGATTGTAGAAATAATTAACGCTGAACATCCAACTCCAAACACCAGTCGCATTTCAATGTAAAATATCTCGCCATCAAAAGAAATAACAGCGGCCAAACATATATCCAGGGGAAGAAGTATTTATCGTCTTTAAAAATGAGTAAATTTTCATGACGTTTAAACTTTAGAAACGCGTAGATCTCCTACAAAATATCCTTAAAATGAGCTATCGAGCTGGAAAATGGTTCAGACGCCACTGGTCAATGCTGTGTTGGCGCATGCGCAGACAAAATACCCATATGAAACAGGTGATGCTATTTGTATACAAACACCTTTCATTTCTAACGGCTAAAGTACAAAACATGTTGACGTGGATTAACGTGTCACATACTGCAAAACTCAAGAGCAAAAGCACTAGCAAATGATGTAAACAACGACAATAATATATCAGTTTGCCGTGTCACCGTCAGTAGTCTTGCTCGTATAAATTGATACCTTGCTTTACGGTAAACGATCTCGATCGGTGGACTTTTTCATGTTGCTAAAGACATTTCAATGCTTCGATAACACTCACGCAAACATCACTTACAGCGGCTTCGATCTTCCTAATTCGATACATTTAGAATCAGAAAAGAACTATCCGTTGAAGCTATAAATTCACTCGATGCGATTCGAATTTTAATTTATGCTATATTTAGCAACCTATAATCGGTAAACGATCTCGATCGGTGGACTTTTTACTCGGGCCCTTCCGAAGGAAGCCCGAATTATAAAATGGGCTTTCTTGTTGGTTTTTTTTAGTTTTGTTTGGTCAAAGAATGAAGAAAGTATGCGACGTATTTAATCGTATCGAGTTTCAAGGTTACTCAGCAGATAAGGGAAAACAAACGACACACAGGACTCAAGTAGATTTGAATCTTAGTTTTGAAAGCAGCTGTAGATCTTCAAGCTATTGAAGGTCAGGATTCTAGTTATAATTAAGCTCACAACCAGCGATGTAACTACATCTATTGACAGAAAGCTATATGTACAGAAGTCATGCAAACAATCGAGCCAGTCGAGTTATTTTCAGTAACTCACGATGGATGTTTATTTTATTCCACGTTTGAAAAATTCAGTACGATTACAGTTGTGTGATCCTTGTGTGAGTCATACATCTATTACGCGACCTAATTTTAATTTTAATTGTTCACTGACCGGTGTAAACAACTCCTGTGTGCTACCCACTTCCCTAGGCGGTGCAAACGTAAACGCTGGCGTTGAAACAGACGTAACTTGTTTTTCGGTGTTCTTAAGTGCTTCTACCAGCGATGGAAAAGCTCCTCCAAACAGTCCCGACGATCGGACCGGGAACGCTACCTTGCAAGACCATCCTGTGTGTCCAATTTCCCCACATCGATTGCATACTAGCTCTTTTGGGCAATCCTTCGAAATATGACCCAGTTCGTGGCACCTAAAACACTCCTTGTCAGGGCAATCTCTGGCAAAGTGTCCTGTACCCCCACATTTCCTGCACGTCTGTTGTTGTCCTCGATAGTATACTTTCGCTTCATAACCCAAGATCCTCAGAAAGCTAGGAATCTGTTGGCCCACCGACATCGTCACTGTTCTTACGCCGGTCTCTATCTCTGGGTGATTCATCATCATGTCCCGACGAATATGGTAGACGTGGCCAAATTCGCCTAACGCCACATGCACTTCTCGATTGCTTACTTCATAGGGCAGATAATACACCTTTACATATTTCCTTCTGGCATCCACGTTCGTTACAACCACCGGGTACCCGTTTATCGTCAAAGTCCCCAAACTTAGGATATGCTCCACGTAATCCACGCTCTCGAATGTGACAATCAGCGAACCATCGTTATCCGTCTGGACGCACTTTATGGATCCTTCATCGCATTCCACTTCATCTTGCAAGAACTTTACTACCGCTGCTGGAGAGACTCTTTTTAGCACGTCATGTTCCAAAGCTAACCTTACTGAGCATGCTCGCCGATCTCCATTCCCCATAAATATGTCAGACGGCATCTCTTTTAAAGTTTTGTTCGGCCAAGCCGAAAAAAACTTAGTCTATTAGCCGAAAATCAGCAAGTTCTCAAAGACTATAACAGATTTTTTTTTATTTTTTAATTTTTTATAAAATCTTTAATAAGATTAAAACAAACGGGCACTAACCCAGTTTCACAATTTTTCTACATTATACTCGAAACTCTAAACCTCATACTTTTACTTATTTACACTCTTTACAACTTGTACTTCCTATTACTTTATTTACTTCTTATTCCATTTCATATTATACGATTTATTTTCCAAAATTTTCAATTTCCATAACTGCATAAATTAATTTTTTCCTCTAATTTTCTCTAATATTCGTTAATTTTCCGTTTTTTTTTTTCCTTCCCAAGAGCACCTCCCCCTTTATTTAAGCAGGACTGCGTCCTCAGTATTTGTCAATACTACTCTTAACCTCTTTATCTGCCACTTGATTTTGTCCATATTTGCTCATTAGTATGCAAAAACTGCATAAATTCACTTTTTTTTCCAATATTCTCTTATATTCATTTATTTTTTGTTTTTCCTCTGTAAAGCCCACCTCCACCTTTATTTAAGTAGGACCGTGTCCTCAGTGTTTCTTAATACCCCACTTAAACCCTTTATCCAGCATTCAGTTCTGTCCAATTTGCTCATTAGTATGCAAAAAACATATTTACTGCCAAAATTCTTTTTTGTCCCCCCATACCTTCTGAAAATCTCTTTCACTCAAACGAAACGACTCAACACTTAAACGAAACACAATATCTTTCTTACACTTTCTTACAATATCAATATACGGACGAACACTGTTACGGAACGTCGCACTATTACGAAAAAACCAAATATTATTTAACATACATTCTACTACAAACATCACCAAGTCTTTACGTTCCCCCTTGAACAAACCCAAAAACACACATTTTGCATTGACAACAAACTCACGTGACCACTTTCTGACTATTCTCACGACCCATCCCCACGCTTTTTTCACACGACTACACTGCAAAAAACAATGTTCAATAGTTTCATCCTTCCCACATACTGCACACCGCTTAGACACCACATTATACCCCCATCTAACAAGACTGTCCCGCACTTTTGTCACTCTCTGTACAATACGCCACCTCACCTCACCCACAATATTTTCAGACAAACTGTTACGAAACCCCCCCCAGACATCCTTCCATTCAGTCACACTCACCTCACTCCAATAACCCATACACCTCGGTTGTTTCAACTTACTATTTACTAGGAACTCATACATCTTACTCACCACTGCACAAACTTGCACTGAACACAAACGAATTTCCGCATACACCGCTTTATAATATTTAGACAAAAACCCCGCCCCTGGCTTCAAGTTATCCCGTAAAAACATCCAATCATCACGTAACGATGACAACCGCACACCTAAATAATATCTCAAATAGCACCACATTTTACCCGACAACCTATTTAGAGACCCTACTACATTTGCTATATGCAAAGCACGCACACGAACCCCAAAATCCACCATTCCCAACCCCCCTGACAGACATGGTAACAAACACGTTTCCCTTTTGATCAACTCTACTTTCCCATTCCACACAAAACTCCACACTAACGAATTCACTTTAGTCACCACCCAACTCGGCACAGTTAACACCCTAACCCTAGCCACATAATCTAACTTTGACAACCCCAACACTTTAACAATCAACACTTTACCTCTCAACGACAAACATCTACCTTTCCACATATCTAATACCTTCTTTAACTTTTCACACTTCGCCACCCAGTTCTCATCCTCTACATTATCTCCAAACCACACCCCCAATACTTTCATTCGCACTACCCATTTTTAACCCATATGGTTTATCCATTCTATTATTCCACGATCCTATCCACATTGCCTCTGATTTCCCTCTATTCAACCTCGCCCCCGTCCCACGCCCAAAAAACTCCACTATATCTAGATACTTACTAATTGACACCCCATCCCGCAGCACCGCAGTCGTGTCATCAGCATACTGAGAAATATTAGTATGCTGACCACCCGACCCCGGCACCAAAAATCCACATATACCCTTCTCGGCACGAACACTACACGCTAACACTTCTGCCATTAACACATACAACATAGGTGACAACGAACACCCCTGCCTAATCCCCTTCTCTAGCACAATACTCTCCGTCAACTCCCCATTACAAATCACTTTCGCTGTCGCACCCACATATAACACATTCATCCACTTTCTAAAATCCTCCCCAAAACCTAACCTCCCCAACACCCTATTCAAAAAAACCCTATCCACCCTATCAAACGCTTTCTCCTGATCCAAAGTCAAAATGACCCCTCCCTCCCCAGTATGATCAATATGATCTAGTACATCTCTCATCACATTCAAATTGTCAGTAATCGACCTCCCCATCACCCCACACGTCTGGTCTTCACACACAACCTCTGACATGACACTCCTCAAACGAACACTCAGAGCCTTAGAGACTATCTTATAATCCAAATTAAGAAGAGAGATCGGCCTCCAATTCTTGAGTTCTTTCCGATCTCCCTTCTTAAATGCTAACCTCACAACACTCCGCACACATTCTTCAGGCAAACTCTCCACTTCGAAACTCTCGTTTGCCAGCTGACACACTACAGGTAGTAACAAACTCACTAAAACATTTATAAAATTCCAACGATAGCCCATCATCTCCCGGTGTTTTCCCATTAGCCATTCCCTTCACTGCATACTCTAACTCCTCCACTCTTACTCTCCCTTCACAATTGTTACACGACTCATCTGACAACACTGCTGACAATTTACTTAACAATACATCTTGTACCTCTACATCTACATCTTCCAACTTAAACAAATTCCTGTAAAACATTTCAATCACCTTCCTTTTTTCACTCTCATCACTCCATTCTGTTCCATTTCCATCCTTCAACACATCTATAAAATTCCCCTGACCATGCCCCCCACATAAGTTAAAAAAAAATCTCGTCGGTCTTTCCCCCTCCTCAATCCATTGCGCACGACTCCTTACCTTCACACCTTCACTCTCTCTCATCACTGCCGCTTTCAATTCCCCATTCAGTTCACTAATCCTCCCAGCCACATCCTCCCCTAAAGCTAAGCCCCTTTTCAACCTTATAATCTCATTAGTTATCTTATCCCGTTTCTTCCTTCTCTCTCTCGCCTTTGCAACCGAATGTCGAATGACAAATTTCTTGACCCCTTTTTTAAACTTGACCCAAAATACCCCTACCCTCTCCCCCTTGTTTCGTTCTAAATATTGCCTTATCCACTTTCTCATACTCTTTACAAACTCACTATCCTCCAACAACCCATTATTAAATTTCCACAGCCCTTTGCTTTTACAACCCACACTACGATTCAAAGACAACACAACACCATCATGATCCGATACTCCTAACACTTCTACAAAACAGCCAGTTACAACATCCACTAAATCCTTTGACACATAAAACCGATCTAACCTCGATCCTATTCCCTGACCCATCCATGTAAACGAAACAGTACGACCATGCACAGACACCCAAACATCAGACAATTTAAAATCCCTCAAAAACGTCTTCAATTCCTCGCCCCCAGCTCTATTTGTTCCTGTCGTCGCCGTTGTATCTCTACTCTCCAACACACAATTAAAATCCCCCCCCATTATACAGTACGAGTTTGCAAACACATAATCATGAAGCCCTTGAAAAAACAATTTACGATCGCTAACATTCACTGGCGCATACACACACAGAAAAGTATATCTTACATTCCCCCATTTGACTAACAAACTCAACACTCTCCCCTCAGTATCTCGACGAACGTCCAAAACATCTAAACTCACACGATCGCTCAACAAAATCCCTACACCCGCACTCCTCACCTCACCAAAACTCCAATAACATTTACCTTTCCATGCCTTTCCAAACCGCTCAGCTTTCCGTTGATTACAAACAAAAGACTCTTGTACAAATACAACATTCCACTTAGACAATACTGGACATTTTACATCTCGCCTCGCCACTGTTGCCACACCCCGAACATTACAAGACAACATCGCACAGAATTACCCATACAAATCGGTCATATCCTTAAAATACGTTGCATTTGAAGAAACGATACACGATCCTTATTTAAATCTCAGAGTTTCCCCCTAAAATAGAAAATGTATCGAAAATTTGGTGGGAAAAGCTTTTATTGGGAGCTTATAGTGAATTTCGCGGGTTATTTTCTTAAACTGGAACCCAGTTCTGCCCGGCCAAACGCTCGCTCCAATGTCATAAATTCCCCTTACTTCGCGGCTTATTTTATCCGTGTTAAAAAAGAAACTGGTGCTTAAATTTCTGTAGCTATAGCAATGGAGGCTAGGCTGCAAGGTCAGAGTAAAATGGCAGCCGATGGAAGTGTTTTGAAGCTAAAAATCGTCTCGTAATTTGACATTTTCGACTGCTTCGCTTCGTTGGTATAAAACAGAACTTCAAGAAAAGTCGCTAGTGAACATTGGTATGGAAGAAAGCTTGATATTGGAAGCAATAGAGCTATGTCGGGGCACCAAAATTCAAGTGTTACAATTGTTGTATTTCGCAAGGCTGAGCAACAGGAATCGATCAAACTGCTGGCATGATGAAATCCCATACATTCTAACACTACGGAGACCTGACATTCACCCTGAAAAAGTCGCTAGAAGACGAAAGGATATTTACAATCAATAACTTGGCAAGTAAACTTCAGTCGCAAGTATTTTGTATTCCGTTGTTACAATTTATCGTAGATCACTGGTTCATTTGTAAATGACAGCCTAAACATTGACTTTCTTCGATTTTACTGTAAATTGTACGAAGATCGAGTGGCTGAGTGCCGTAATGGGATTGGGTCTAGCATATAATTAGGATAAAATCCCGGATGTGACACAAATTTCTGTGCGATGATAGGTTTAAATTAGCCATGAAGTTAACAGAGACATTTACATACTACACTCATTTAAATATTCAAGTTACGAAAAACCTAGCTAAATAGTTACTCGACTAAAACTTTTCAACAACTAAAGCAGCGCTTACCAATAAAAACTAACGTCTCTGCTTGACTACCGACTCAATCTCCTCCATGTCCCTCTTGAGCTTTGCCCTCGGGCTCGTCACTGGCGAAGCCGGCCGCTTTGCTGTACCCGACACCGCCTCCATATCTGACTCAATATCCGACTCCACCGACGACATGTTATCTTGTCCATCTCCCTCGCCTATCGCCGACTCTGAATCAGACCCTCCTGACAGCATGTTATCCGTCTCCGTATCATCTTTTGGTGGATGTTTCATCACCTTGATCATCTCCTCCACAATTTCCGCCGGTCCCTTACTTTCCACCGTGTTTGTTGAGCTCTGTGGGGTGTACAGTTCTTGGGTTGCTCCTGTTCCCGACTCTGCGTCCTCCGTACAACTACTCGTTCCTTTAATCGGTGTTTCCACTTCTGCCGTGCTCCATATCTGGCTCGGAGGAGCGAACACGAAGCCCAACGGCGAACTGAGTTGGCTTTGCTGCCTGCCTTGATGCGCTTCTGCGGTCGATTGCGAATCCACGACCTTACTTGGTGCCGTAAATTTAAACGCCGCCTTGCAGGACCAGCTTGTGTGGCCCTCTTCCCCACATCGTTCACACATCTCTCCACCATCGTACACTCCCTAGAAACGTGCCCCAAACCATGGCAGCGAAAGCACTGCGTGTTGGGGCAGTCTTTTGCAAAGTGGGATGCACTGCCACATTTGCGACACGTTTGTCGTTGTCCTCGGTAGTAGACCTTGACTTCACTGCCCATTACTTTAAGAAAGCTTGGGACCTCCTTGTTCACTGTCATTGTCACTGTTCTGACCCCACTCTCAATTTCTTTGAAGTCATAGCACAAATCCCTTCGCACATGGTAAACATGGCCGTACTCCGATAAGGCTGCTTGTAATTGTTGATTACTGACTTCGTATGGTAGATAGTATATCTTCACATACCGCCTCCGTGCATCCACGCTTGACACCACCACCGGGTAACCATTGATCGTCAGCATCCCCAGATCCAATATTTTTTCTACATATTCTTGAGACTCGAACGTTACCACAATTGACCCGTCCCTAGCTGTCTACTTGTACGCACTTGATCGCCCCTTCTTCGCATGCGGCTTCACTGTACAGGAATTCAATCACGTCTGTTGGCGAAACTTTTCTTGTGACGTCGTGTTCCAACGCCAAGCGAACTGAGCATGCTCTTCTACCACCAATGTAGGAACTTGACTGCATTTTCTTGATTAACAGATACTACGCTCGATCGTTGACCTTTGCATAGCACCGACAGCAAGCCCGTGGTAGAAATGTATGGCAAAACAGAGAAAATCAGAAATATCTGAAGAACTAAACTTCGGATGCAAACTCCCGATAGCTAATTCACAAGTTTAATGTTTTGGGTGCTCGAATCGAGTACACTTCTTACAATCAAGCGAAAATAAAGTATGACAAAATCGATTTCAAAAATCGCTCTCTCAACAACATCTCACCTCTGTCATTTACTGTAAAAGGCCGCCAAATTGAGTAAATTCCTAAAAGTTGGAGTCCGGTAGCAGCTTCGTCGAGCGTGGTACACACTTTCCCGATAGCCAGTTCGAAAGGACGTCATCTAAACTCACAGAATATCACACTTGTTTGGCCATAAATTCCACTTCTAATATGACAAAGTCCAGCCAAAGATAAGCTAAATTCCACTTTCGCCGATACAGAAGCATACTGAGTAAATATACTGTTTTCACCGTTGTTTTTTCACTCGGTAAACGCTTCTGTCAAGATTATTTGGATCGCCATGTTTACATAAGTAGCCTGGCCTGTTAGATTACACAGGAAACCCAGAGATAGTTAGCTGAGTTAGGCTCAAAAAGCGAGAAATAGGAGAGACGATGGAGGGGAGCAGAGGGGAGGGGGTTCAACTTTGGGCTTCCTGTGGTAAATACCATTTTCGTATCTTTTTGCGAAATTTGCAATTATTTTAAAATGTAGAGGATGTATGATCAAGATCGCTTCACACTATTAGTTTGTGATTCAGATTTCACATAGTTTACATGAATTTGAGCATAATCTTTTGATTCTGGGTAACTCCGCTGACACAAATAATCGTAGACGCAAAATGTCTCTGATTTCTGGCAATGACATACATATGTTTTATTTAATATTCCCCGTAGGGCTAGTCAGTCACAATTTACATTTTTAAAGAAATGCGAAAATAGATAGACGGTCATTTATTGTATCACGGCTCGTACGGTGATGGAAAAGCCGCGTATAGCACAGTTCCGTGTGAACGGAACGCCTAAACGTACAACTTTTTGAACGGTTACAAATTCGTCCGGAACCGTGTAGACGGCCGTTAGGTTGGATGTTCAAAGCGCAACAACTGAAACAAGATATAATGGCGCTTTTTGAGCAAACTTGAAATAATCCAAATAATTATTATTTGTATTTCCTGCGGGGACTCATCAGTTTGTCAATATATCACCGCGTAAACTGCAACTTATAAGCCCTGTGCTTATACAAGTTCGTAATGGTTTATGGGTGGGCTTATCAACGGCAATTGTTGTTGTTTGAAAGTATATGGGCCTATAACCGGGAAGGCTTATAAGCTGGGGGAGGGGGCGGTATGGCCTTATTTTGAGCGTTCACCCAACAGGCCACGTGCAGGACTTGCGACATTTTGGGCGAGCGCTTAATTTCAAGCACCTTTTCGCAAGACAAGTCACACGATTTTTCTGTGGAAGTCATAAACGGCCTACACAAACCAAAGCTATGTAGACTACACTAGACAGCGCCATCTAAGCCTGGTCATTTTCAAAAGCAATATACGCCACGTTTACAAGCAGCAAAGGCATGATTCCAATGATCCCGCAATGTTGTGGTACAACATCACGAATAATCACGTGCATCACTCGAGCGTACTGCTCATGAATGTTCACAACTAATTTACATATAAGCAGAATCATGACCATATAAAAACGAGTTTAATACGAAATCATTCTACTAACATTGAAAATTTTCACCATAGAGCAAATCTAACTCAGAGAAACAGAAGAAAGAAAGAAAAAAAAAAGAATTATTGATACTACATTTGACTGGGATTCGAACCCGAGACTTCTGCGTCGTAGTCCAACGTCTTACCTATTCTCCCAAAAATAACAACTTTTCAAGTATCCAGTGTGAACGCAAATCCAAAGTGGACTCAGATCGATCTGAGATCGATCTGAGATCGATCTCAGATCGATCCAAGTGTGAACGCAATTTTTTTTTCTAGATCGATCTCAGATCGATCTCAGATCGATCTAGAACCCCAGTGTGAACGCGCCCTAATACATCGTGGGATTCGATAAGTAATATACAATATTCGCGTCAGATCTGTATGGGAGGGATTTAAAACTCTCGCTTACGGCTGATATTGTATATAATACATATTCCCCTGATACTCTTCAAATGAATTTGATTATTTTGTCCATAAAGAAACTATAAATAGTTCTAAAACACTTCACCAAAAATTAAAAACATCAGATGATATATAATCACTAAGCATTATTAAGTTAGGGAGTCAGTGACTACATCAACTTTCTTAGTCCTCATCGAATAGACTCAGGACCATGATAGCTGTAGCCAATTCTGAGTTAAAGTACCTGTAGTGGATCTGAAACACAGCAGCAACACACAGTTTAGAAGGTACATGGAGATTAAATCGGCCAGATGCTTTAGTTTGAAAACTTTCAAGGATCACTGATCTCTTGTTCTGATCCAGCAACTTTTTGACTGCATTTTAATGCAAATTGGTCTCGAAAATTCCAACGACAAAATTCGCACAGTAGGATGCCCTACTACAAACAAACATGGTATTTTTTATGTCGTGACGTCTGATTTAATTAAAGCTGACACGGGTCGTGTATGCCGGATTCATCGCACATAATTTTAATATTCTCGGCGACATTTTCTCGCCGATGCAAGAATTTGGGCTGTTACGGATGATTGACAAACTCCTGTCGAGCAATACGACAAAGAGCACAAAGGTGCTAAATTTGTCAACGAGAGGGAGGGTGGGTGGGACGACATCTGCATCCCAACTCGCATAATTAATTATATCTTATATAATGTTCATTACGTCATCGCACGGGATAATGAATATTAATAGGGTATGGATAGTCAAATAGAAACAACAGCAAACAATGGTATTAGAGTCTGCTAATGCAGACTGGTACCTAGTCGTTACTTACCGTGGAAAGGGAAGTAACCGGACCGGAAAGCGCGCAAAGGCGCTTGGGAAGGAGGGACGCAAGCCCACATTCCTAGTAAGAGAAGCGACTGGGAACGAGTCTGCTGCTAATGTCTATTTGTTTAATAACTACTTCACAGGTTGAGAAATCACTCTAGCTGACCATTACATAAGAACTGAAACTTTGGATTCTGCTAATGTAAATGTAGGAAATACTGAATAAAACTAGTTAGATCAGTTTGCTAGGAATGTGTGGGCTTGCGTCCCTCCTTCCCAAGCGCCTTTTGCGCGCTTTCCGGTCCGGTTACTTCCCTTTCCACGGTAAGTAACGACTAGGTACCAGTCTGCATTAGCAGACTCTAATACCATTGTTTGCTGTTGTTTCTATTTGACTATCCATACCCTATTAATATTCATTATCCCGTGCGATGACGTAATGAACATTATATAAGATATAATTAATTATGCGAGTTGGGATGCAGATGTCGTCCCACCCACCCTCCCTCTCGTTGACAAATTTAGCACCTTTGTGCTCTTTGTCGTATTGCTCGACAGGAGTTTGTCAATCATCCGTAACAGCCCAAATTCTTGCATCGGCGAGAAAATGTCGCCGAGAATATTAAAATTATGTGCGATGAATCCGGCATACACGACCCGTGTCAGCTTTAATTAAATCAGACGTCACGACATAAAAAATACCATGTTTGTTTGTAGTAGGGCATCCTACTGTGCGAATTTTGTCGTTGGAATTTTCGAGACCAATTTGCATTAAAATGCAGTCAAAAAGTTGCTGGATCAGAACAAGAGATCAGTGATCCTTGAAAGTTTTCAAACTAAAGCATCTGGCCGATTTAATCTCCATGTACCTTCTAAACTGTGTGTTGCTGCTGTGTTTCAGATCCACTACAGGTACTTTAACTCAGAATTGGCTACAGCTATCATGGTCCTGAGTCTATTCGATGAGGACTAAGAAAGTTGATGTAGTCACTGACTCCCTAACTTAATAATGCTTAGTGATTATATATCATCTGATGTTTTTAATTTTTGGTGAAGTGTTTTAGAACTATTTATAGTTTCTTTATGGACAAAATAATCAAATTCATTTGAAGAGTATCAGGGGAATATGTATTATATACAATATCAGCCGTAAGCGAGAGTTTTTAAATCCCTCCCATACAGATCTGACGCGAATATTGTATATTACTTATCGAATCCCACGATGTATTAGGGCGCGTTCACACTGGGGTTCTAGATCGATCTGAGATCGATCTGAGATCGATCTAGAAAAAAAAATTGCGTTCACACTTGGATCGATCTGAGATCGATCTCAGATCGATCTCAGATCGATCTGAGTCCACTTTGGATTTGCGTTCACACTGGATACTTGAAAAGTTGTTATTTTTGGGAGAATAGGTAAGACGTTGGACTACGACGCAGAAGTCTCGGGTTCGAATCCCAGTCAAATGTAGTATCAATAATTCTTTTTTTTTTCTTTCTTTCTTCTGTTTCTCTGAGTTAGATTTGCTCTATGGTGAAAATTTTCAATGTTAGTAGAATGATTTCGTATTAAACTCGTTTTTATATGGTCATGATTCTGCTTATATGTAAATTAGTTTGTGAACATTCATGAGCAGTACGCTCGAGTGATGCACGTGATTATTCGTGATGTTGTACCACAACATTGCGGGATCATTGGAATCATGCCTTTGCTGCTTGTAAACGTGGCGTATATTGCTTTTGAAAATGACCAGGCTTAGATGGCGCTGTCTAGTGTAGTCTACATAGCTTTGGTTTGTGTAGGCCGTTTATGACTTCCACAGAAAAATCGTGTGACTTGTCTTGCGAAAAGGTGCTTGAAATTAAGCGCTCGCCCCAAAATGTCGCAAGTCCTGCACGTGGCCTGTTGGGTGAACGCTCAAAATAAGGCCATACCGCCCCCTCCCCCAGCTTATAAGCCTTCCCGGTTATAGGCCCATATACTTTCAAACAACAACAATTGCCGTTGATAAGCCCACCCATAAACCATTACGAACTTGTATAAGCACAGGGCTTATAAGTTGCAGTTTACGCGGTGATATATTGACAAACTGATGAGTCCCCGCAGGAAATACAAATAATAATTATTTGGATTATTTCAAGTTTGCTCAAAAAGCGCCATTATATCTTGTTTCAGTTGTTGCGCTTTGAACATCCAACCTAACGGCCGTCTACACGGTTCCGGACGAATTTGTAACCGTTCAAAAAGTTGTACGTTTAGGCGTTCCGTTCACACGGAACTGTGCTATACGCGGCTTTTCCATCACCGTACGAGCCGTGATACAATAAATGACCGTCTATCTATTTTCGCATTTCTTTAAAAATGTAAATTGTGACTGACTAGCCCTACGGGGAATATTAAATAAAACATATGTATGTCATTGCCAGAAATCAGAGACATTTTGCGTCTACGATTATTTGTGTCAGCGGAGTTACCCAGAATCAAAAGATTATGCTCAAATTCATGTAAACTATGTGAAATCTGAATCACAAACTAATAGTGTGAAGCGATCTTGATCATACATCCTCTACATTTTAAAATAATTGCAAATTTCGCAAAAAGATACGAAAATGGTATTTACCACAGGAAGCCCAAAGTTGAACCCCCTCCCCTCTGCTCCCCTCCATCGTCTCTCCTATTTCTCGCTTTTTGAGCCTAACTCAGCTAACTATCTCTGGGTTTCCTGTGTAATCTAACAGGCCAGGCTACTTATGTAAACATGGCGATCCAAATAATCTTGACAGAAGCGTTTACCGAGTGAAAAACAACGGTGAAAACAGTATATTTACTCAGTATGCTTCTGTATCGGCGAAAGTGGAATTTAGCTTATCTTTGGCTGGACTTTGTCATATTAGAAGTGGAATTTATGGCCAAACAAGTGTGATATTCTGTGAGTTTAGATGACGTCCTTTCGAACTGGCTATCGGGAAAGTGTGTACCACGCTCGACGAAGCTGCTACCGGACTCCAACTTTTAGGAATTTACTCAATTTGGCGGCCTTTTACAGTAAATGACAGAGGTGAGATGTTGTTGAGAGAGCGATTTTTGAAATCGATTTTGTCATACTTTATTTTCGCTTGATTGTAAGAAGTGTACTCGATTCGAGCACCCAAAACATTAAACTTGTGAATTAGCTATCGGGAGTTTGCATCCGAAGTTTAGTTCTTCAGATATTTCTGATTTTCTCTGTTTTGCCATACATTTCTACCACGGGCTTGCTGTCGGTGCTATGCAAAGGTCAACGATCGAGCGTAGTATCTGTTAATCAAGAAAATGCAGTCAAGTTCCTACATTGGTGGTAGAAGAGCATGCTCAGTTCGCTTGGCGTTGGAACACGACGTCACAAGAAAAGTTTCGCCAACAGACGTGATTGAATTCCTGTACAGTGAAGCCGCATGCGAAGAAGGGGCGATCAAGTGCGTACAAGTAGACAGCTAGGGACGGGTCAATTGTGGTAACGTTCGAGTCTCAAGAATATGTAGAAAAAATATTGGATCTGGGGATGCTGACGATCAATGGTTACCCGGTGGTGGTGTCAAGCGTGGATGCACGGAGGCGGTATGTGAAGATATACTATCTACCATACGAAGTCAGTAATCAACAATTACAAGCAGCCTTATCGGAGTACGGCCATGTTTACCATGTGCGAAGGGATTTGTGCTATGACTTCAAAGAAATTGAGAGTGGGGTCAGAACAGTGACAATGACAGTGAACAAGGAGGTCCCAAGCTTTCTTAAAGTAATGGGCAGTGAAGTCAAGGTCTACTACCGAGGACAACGACAAACGTGTCGCAAATGTGGCAGTGCATCCCACTTTGCAAAAGACTGCCCCAACACGCAGTGCTTTCGCTGCCATGGTTTGGGGCACGTTTCTAGGGAGTGTACGATGGTGGAGAGATGTGAACGATGTGGGGAAGAGGGCCACACAAGCTGGTCCTGCAAGGCGGCGTTTAAATTTACGGCACCAAGTAAGGTCGTGGATTCGCAATCGACCGCAGAAGCGCATCAAGGCAGGCAGCAAAGCCAACTCAGTTCGCCGTTGGGCTTCGTGTTCGCTCCTCCGAGCCAGATATGGAGCACGGCAGAAGTGGAAACACCGATTAAAGGAACGAGTAGTTGTACGGAGGACGCAGAGTCGGGAACAGGAGCAACCCAAGAACTGTACACCCCACAGAGCTCAACAAACACGGTGGAAAGTAAGGGACCGGCGGAAATTGTGGAGGAGATGATCAAGGTGATGAAACATCCACCAAAAGATGATACGGAGACGGATAACATGCTGTCAGGAGGGTCTGATTCAGAGTCGGCGATAGGCGAGGGAGATGGACAAGATAACATGTCGTCGGTGGAGTCGGATATTGAGTCAGATATGGAGGCGGTGTCGGGTACAGCAAAGCGGCCGGCTTCGCCAGTGACGAGCCCGAGGGCAAAGCTCAAGAGGGACATGGAGGAGATTGAGTCGGTAGTCAAGCAGAGACGTTAGTTTTTATTGGTAAGCGCTGCTTTAGTTGTTGAAAAGTTTTAGTCGAGTAACTATTTAGCTAGGTTTTTCGTAACTTGAATATTTAAATGAGTGTAGTATGTAAATGTCTCTGTTAACTTCATGGCTAATTTAAACCTATCATCGCACAGAAATTTGTGTCACATCCGGGATTTTATCCTAATTATATGCTAGACCCAATCCCATTACGGCACTCAGCCACTCGATCTTCGTACAATTTACAGTAAAATCGAAGAAAGTCAATGTTTAGGCTGTCATTTACAAATGAACCAGTGATCTACGATAAATTGTAACAACGGAATACAAAATACTTGCGACTGAAGTTTACTTGCCAAGTTATTGATTGTAAATATCCTTTCGTCTTCTAGCGACTTTTTCAGGGTGAATGTCAGGTCTCCGTAGTGTTAGAATGTATGGGATTTCATCATGCCAGCAGTTTGATCGATTCCTGTTGCTCAGCCTTGCGAAATACAACAATTGTAACACTTGAATTTTGGTGCCCCGACATAGCTCTATTGCTTCCAATATCAAGCTTTCTTCCATACCAATGTTCACTAGCGACTTTTCTTGAAGTTCTGTTTTATACCAACGAAGCGAAGCAGTCGAAAATGTCAAATTACGAGACGATTTTTAGCTTCAAAACACTTCCATCGGCTGCCATTTTACTCTGACCTTGCAGCCTAGCCTCCATTGCTATAGCTACAGAAATTTAAGCACCAGTTTCTTTTTTAACACGGATAAAATAAGCCGCGAAGTAAGGGGAATTTATGACATTGGAGCGAGCGTTTGGCCGGGCAGAACTGGGTTCCAGTTTAAGAAAATAACCCGCGAAATTCACTATAAGCTCCCAATAAAAGCTTTTCCCACCAAATTTTCGATACATTTTCTATTTTAGGGGGAAACTCTGAGATTTAAATAAGGATCGTGTATCGTTTCTTCAAATGCAACGTATTTTAAGGATATGACCGATTTGTATGGGTAATTCTGTGCGATGTTGTCTTGTAATGTTCGGGGTGTGGCAACAGTGGCGAGGCGAGATGTAAAATGTCCAGTATTGTCTAAGTGGAATGTTGTATTTGTACAAGAGTCTTTTGTTTGTAATCAACGGAAAGCTGAGCGGTTTGGAAAGGCATGGAAAGGTAAATGTTATTGGAGTTTTGGTGAGGTGAGGAGTGCGGGTGTAGGGATTTTGTTGAGCGATCGTGTGAGTTTAGATGTTTTGGACGTTCGTCGAGATACTGAGGGGAGAGTGTTGAGTTTGTTAGTCAAATGGGGGAATGTAAGATATACTTTTCTGTGTGTGTATGCGCCAGTGAATGTTAGCGATCGTAAATTGTTTTTTCAAGGGCTTCATGATTATGTGTTTGCAAACTCGTACTGTATAATGGGGGGGGATTTTAATTGTGTGTTGGAGAGTAGAGATACAACGGCGACGACAGGAACAAATAGAGCTGGGGGCGAGGAATTGAAGACGTTTTTGAGGGATTTTAAATTGTCTGATGTTTGGGTGTCTGTGCATGGTCGTACTGTTTCGTTTACATGGATGGGTCAGGGAATAGGATCGAGGTTAGATCGGTTTTATGTGTCAAAGGATTTAGTGGATGTTGTAACTGGCTGTTTTGTAGAAGTGTTAGGAGTATCGGATCATGATGGTGTTGTGTTGTCTTTGAATCGTAGTGTGGGTTGTAAAAGCAAAGGGCTGTGGAAATTTAATAATGGGTTGTTGGAGGATAGTGAGTTTGTAAAGAGTATGAGAAAGTGGATAAGGCAATATTTAGAACGAAACAAGGGGGAGAGGGTAGGGGTATTTTGGGTCAAGTTTAAAAAAGGGGTCAAGAAATTTGTCATTCGACATTCGGTTGCAAAGGCGAGAGAGAGAAGGAAGAAACGGGATAAGATAACTAATGAGATTATAAGGTTGAAAAGGGGCTTAGCTTTAGGGGAGGATGTGGCTGGGAGGATTAGTGAACTGAATGGGGAATTGAAAGCGGCAGTGATGAGAGAGAGTGAAGGTGTGAAGGTAAGGAGTCGTGCGCAATGGATTGAGGAGGGGGAAAGACCGACGAGATTTTTTTTTAACTTATGTGGGGGGCATGGTCAGGGGAATTTTATAGATGTGTTGAAGGATGGAAATGGAACAGAATGGAGTGATGAGAGTGAAAAAAGGAAGGTGATTGAAATGTTTTACAGGAATTTGTTTAAGTTGGAAGATGTAGATGTAGAGGTACAAGATGTATTGTTAAGTAAATTGTCAGCAGTGTTGTCAGATGAGTCGTGTAACAATTGTGAAGGGAGAGTAAGAGTGGAGGAGTTAGAGTATGCAGTGAAGGGAATGGCTAATGGGAAAACACCGGGAGATGATGGGCTATCGTTGGAATTTTATAAATGTTTTAGTGAGTTGTTACTACCTGTAGTGTGTCAGCTGGCAAACGAGAGTTTCGAAGTGGAGAGTTTGCCTGAAGAATGTGTGCGGAGTGTTGTGAGGTTAGCATTTAAGAAGGGAGATCGGAAAGAACTCAAGAATTGGAGGCCGATCTCTCTTCTTAATTTGGATTATAAGATAGTCTCTAAGGCTCTGAGTGTTCGTTTGAGGAGTGTCATGTCAGAGGTTGTGTGTGAAGACCAGACGTGTGGGGTGATGGGGAGGTCGATTACTGACAATTTGAATGTGATGAGAGATGTACTAGATCATATTGATCATACTGGGGAGGGAGGGGTCATTTTGACTTTGGATCAGGAGAAAGCGTTTGATAGGGTGGATAGGGTTTTTTTGAATAGGGTGTTGGGGAGGTTAGGTTTTGGGGAGGATTTTAGAAAGTGGATGAATGTGTTATATGTGGGTGCGACAGCGAAAGTGATTTGTAATGGGGAGTTGACGGAGAGTATTGTGCTAGAGAAGGGGATTAGGCAGGGGTGTTCGTTGTCACCTATGTTGTATGTGTTAATGGCAGAAGTGTTAGCGTGTAGTGTTCGTGCCGAGAAGGGTATATGTGGATTTTTGGTGCCGGGGTCGGGTGGTCAGCATACTAATATTTCTCAGTATGCTGATGACACGACTGCGGTGCTGCGGGATGGGGTGTCAATTAGTAAGTATCTAGATATAGTGGAGTTTTTTGGGCGTGGGACGGGGGCGAGGTTGAATAGAGGGAAATCAGAGGCAATGTGGATAGGATCGTGGAATAATAGAATGGATAAACCATATGGGTTAAAATGGGTAGTGCGAATGAAAGTATTGGGGGGTGTGGTTTGGAGATAATGTAGAGGATGAGAACTGGGTGGCGAAGTGTGAAAAGTTAAAGAAGGTATTAGATATGTGGAAAGGTAGATGTTTGTCGTTGAGAGGTAAAGTGTTGATTGTTAAAGTGTTGGGGTTGTCAAAGTTAGATTATGTGGCTAGGGTGTTAACTGTGCCGAGTTGGGTGGTGACTAAAGTGAATTCGTTAGTGTGGAGTTTTGTGTGGAATGGGAAAGTAGAGTTGATCAAAAGGGAAACGTGTTTGTTACCATGTCTGTCAGGGGGGTTGGGAATGGTGGATTTTGGGGTTCGTGTGCGTGCTTTGCATATAGCAAATGTAGTAGGGTCTCTAAATAGGTTGTCGGGTAAAATGTGGTGCTATTTGAGATATTATTTAGGTGTGCGGTTGTCATCGTTACGTGATGATTGGATGTTTTTACGGGATAACTTGAAGCCAGGGGCGGGGTTTTTGTCTAAATATTATAAAGCGGTGTATGCGGAAATTCGTTTGTGTTCAGTGCAAGTTTGTGCAGTGGTGAGTAAGATGTATGAGTTCCTAGTAAATAGTAAGTTGAAACAACCGAGGTGTATGGGTTATTGGAGTGAGGTGAGTGTGACTGAATGGAAGGATGTCTGGGGGGGGTTTCGTAACAGTTTGTCTGAAAATATTGTGGGTGAGGTGAGGTGGCGTATTGTACAGAGAGTGACAAAAGTGCGGGACAGTCTTGTTAGATGGGGGTATAATGTGGTGTCTAAGCGGTGTGCAGTATGTGGGAAGGATGAAACTATTGAACATTGTTTTTTGCAGTGTAGTCGTGTGAAAAAAGCGTGGGGATGGGTCGTGAGAATAGTCAGAAAGTGGTCACGTGAGTTTGTTGTCAATGCAAAATGTGTGTTTTTGGGTTTGTTCAAGGGGGAACGTAAAGACTTGGTGATGTTTGTAGTAGAATGTATGTTAAATAATATTTGGTTTTTTCGTAATAGTGCGACGTTCCGTAACAGTGTTCGTCCGTATATTGATATTGTAAGAAAGTGTAAGAAAGATATTGTGTTTCGTTTAAGTGTTGAGTCGTTTCGTTTGAGTGAAAGAGATTTTCAGAAGGTATGGGGGGACAAAAAAGAATTTTGGCAGTAAATATGTTTTTTGCATACTAATGAGCAAATTTGGACAGAACTGAATGCTGGATAAAGGGTTTAAGTGGGGTATTAAGAAACACTGAGGACACGGTCCTACTTAAATAAAGGTGGAGGTGGGCTTTACAGAGGAAAAACAAAAAATAAATGAATATAAGAGAATATTGGAAAAAAAGTGAATTTATGCAGTTTTTGCATACTAATGAGCAAATATGGACAAAATCAAGTGGCAGATAAAGAGGTTAAGAGTAGTATTGACAAATACTGAGGACGCAGTCCTGCTTAAATAAAGGGGGAGGTGCTCTTGGGAAGGAAAAAACGGAAAATTAACGAATATTAGAGAAAATTAGAGGAAAAAAATTAATTTATGCAGTTATGGAAATTGAAAATTTTGGAAAATAAATCGTATAATATGAAATGGAATAAGAAGTAAATAAAGTAATAGGAAGTACAAGTTGTAAAGAGTGTAAATAAGTAAAAGTATGAGGTTTAGAGTTTCGAGTATAATGTAGAAAAATTGTGAAACTGGGTTAGTGCCCGTTTGTTTTAATCTTATTAAAGATTTTATAAAAAATTAAAAAATAAAAAAATCTGTTATAGTCTTTGAGAACTTGCTGATTTTCGGCTAATAGACTAAGTTTTTTTCGGCTTGGCCGAACAAAACTTTAAAAGAGATGCCGTCTGACATATTTATGGGGAATGGAGATCGGCGAGCATGCTCAGTAAGGTTAGCTTTGGAACATGACGTGCTAAAAAGAGTCTCTCCAGCAGCGGTAGTAAAGTTCTTGCAAGATGAAGTGGAATGCGATGAAGGATCCATAAAGTGCGTCCAGACGGATAACGATGGTTCGCTGATTGTCACATTCGAGAGCGTGGATTACGTGGAGCATATCCTAAGTTTGGGGACTTTGACGATAAACGGGTACCCGGTGGTTGTAACGAACGTGGATGCCAGAAGGAAATATGTAAAGGTGTATTATCTGCCCTATGAAGTAAGCAATCGAGAAGTGCATGTGGCGTTAGGCGAATTTGGCCACGTCTACCATATTCGTCGGGACATGATGATGAATCACCCAGAGATAGAGACCGGCGTAAGAACAGTGACGATGTCGGTGGGCCAACAGATTCCTAGCTTTCTGAGGATCTTGGGTTATGAAGCGAAAGTATACTATCGAGGACAACAACAGACGTGCAGGAAATGTGGGGGTACAGGACACTTTGCCAGAGATTGCCCTGACAAGGAGTGTTTTAGGTGCCACGAACTGGGTCATATTTCGAAGGATTGCCCAAAAGAGCTAGTATGCAATCGATGTGGGGAAATTGGACACACAGGATGGTCTTGCAAGGTAGCGTTCCCGGTCCGATCGTCGGGACTGTTTGGAGGAGCTTTTCCATCGCTGGTAGAAGCACTTAAGAACACCGAAAAACAAGTTACGTCTGTTTCAACGCCAGCGTTTACGTTTGCACCGCCTAGGGAAGTGGGTAGCACACAGGAGTTGTTTACACCGGTCAGTGAACAATTAAAATTAAAATTAGGTCGCGTAATAGATGTATGACTCACACAAGGATCACACAACTGTAATCGTACTGAATTTTTCAAACGTGGAATAAAATAAACATCCATCGTGAGTTACTGAAAATAACTCGACTGGCTCGATTGTTTGCATGACTTCTGTACATATAGCTTTCTGTCAATAGATGTAGTTACATCGCTGGTTGTGAGCTTAATTATAACTAGAATCCTGACCTTCAATAGCTTGAAGATCTACAGCTGCTTTCAAAACTAAGATTCAAATCTACTTGAGTCCTGTGTGTCGTTTTTTTCCCTTATCTGCTGAGTAACCTTGAAACTCGATACGATTAAATACGTCGCATACTTTCTTCATTCTTTGACCAAACAAAACTAAAAAAACCAACAAGAAAGCCCATTTTATAATTCGGGCTTCCTTCGGAAGGGCCCGAGTAAAAAGTCCACCGATCGAGATCGTTTACCGATTATAGGTTGCTAAATATAGCATAAATTAAAATTCGAATCGCATCGAGTGAATTTATAGCTTCAACGGATAGTTCTTTTCTGATTCTAAATGTATCGAATTAGGAAGATCGAAGCCGCTGTAAGTGATGTTTGCGTGAGTGTTATCGAAGCATTGAAATGTCTTTAGCAACATGAAAAAGTCCACCGATCGAGATCGTTTACCGTAAAGCAAGGTATCAATTTATACGAGCAAGACTACTGACGGTGACACGGCAAACTGATATATTATTGTCGTTGTTTACATCATTTGCTAGTGCTTTTGCTCTTGAGTTTTGCAGTATGTGACACGTTAATCCACGTCAACATGTTTTGTACTTTAGCCGTTAGAAATGAAAGGTGTTTGTATACAAATAGCATCACCTGTTTCATATGGGTATTTTGTCTGCGCATGCGCCAACACAGCATTGACCAGTGGCGTCTGAACCATTTTCCAGCTCGATAGCTCATTTTAAGGATATTTTGTAGGAGATCTACGCGTTTCTAAAGTTTAAACGTCATGAAAATTTACTCATTTTTAAAGACGATAAATACTTCTTCCCCTGGATATATGTTTGGCCGCTGTTATTTCTTTTGATGGCGAGATATTTTACATTGAAATGCGACTGGTGTTTGGAGTTGGATGTTCAGCGTTAATTATTTCTACAATCAAATATTCTACAACACTGGATTAACGCTTGGTAATTGTGATGAAAGTAAATGTTTAGAATTTTAATGAAATGGTCTTTCAGGTGGACGCGATTTCGAGCTATGGCCCGGTGAATATGTAGAGGTGTTCAATTTAGGTCGAACTTTAACGAGATATTTCTTGAAATTTTTACCGAACCCCAAGTTGGAGATAACTACCACAGCATTCATTCCTTTATATAATTTCAGTTTTTATAGAGAATGGGGCTTCAAAAAATGTATAGCTGTCAGATTTAATAGATTCTTCTCACCCTATACTCGGTGTAATGGCGGAATTGATGTTTTGTGTTACTTCTCGAAGTCATGGTTCTATCATATCTTCGTCTATTTCCTTATTCTAAGTCTTTGAGTATAAATGAGAGAACAGACTTTGCAGAAAAATTAGTTGTTGAGAAGATTAAAACTTGTTTCCACTGTTTTGCATTGCAATATTTTTGCTTACCATTTACGGGACTCGCGACGAGCAGAAATGTGGACTCCAAGCATTCAAGTCAAATTATCTTTCGATTTCTACCGACCCCCAAGCTGCTTAATGCTACGGAGGCGAAGATTATTCCATTCATCACAATAAATGACTTTCAAAAAAAGCATAGCTCCTGCTATGAATGTTCAAAGTGCATGTATACGGCGAAGACGGCAGCCATTGTCAGTTTAGCTTGTCATGTCTGGACCTCCCTCACCTTGCAATATGCAACTCATAATGCATCGAAAATACTGGTTATGACAACTGCAGCATGCCTTCAGCATTGATAAAATAGAATCCATCATTTCTGAGTTGCATATATTCATATAGACAAGTTAATAAATAAATATATGAGATAGAACTTCGCCATCTTGTTTGTTATTCCTGTTATTTAAATAAGCGCGGGATGGCGCGGGATATATGCGCGTGTCAGAGGGTCTTTGTGTTCATGTTGGCAATTCACGCATGCGCAGACAAAATGCCCATGTGCTGCGAATAAACTCATATAAACTCATTGCCCATAAACTTGAACATTTGCTCTAGCTAGCGTACAGTATCTCGCACAGTCGTGGATATAGCCGGCAATCAAGTAAAACTTCACTGTGTTGGTTACAGCGATCGCTTCGACGAGTAGAGAGCAACGCTACGTGTAATTGCTCGAAGAATCTCCATTTCGGCTCCAAATGCCTCCACCGACCCACAAAAGACGATGAACAATTCAGGGAAAGACCTATAGTCTTTGGAAGTTTGCCCCATTGAAATTAATCGGAATATACGTGAACTTATACCAAAATAAAGGAAATTTATCGCTGAATCCGATTTCCACGGTAAAAAGTGTTTGGAGCAAGCGTATTAAAGTTTAAATGCAGTTATCCCCGTCTGACAGTGACAACAAGGTCACGCTCGCTTGTGAAAATCGCTTCAACCGAGCTCTTCAAAATCTATTTTGCCCCATTAAATTTTGAAGCTGTCATTTTCAAAACTATCTTAATTTACAGCTAAGATATTATATATTATGAATTCACAGGTAAAAATATTGTCATTTACGAACTTTTCGAGTAAAATCACAAAATGTTGTAATTTTTACGTGATTTTGACTTTGTTTATATCATGTCAGAGAGGTGGCGTGACCATGGAAACTAATTAGGGGGTTATGTTACAATGAGTTTGATATGTCGATCTGACCTGTTCAGTTGTTTACAGCTTTTCAAATGGCCAGAATTGTGATTTTATTTATTATTTGAGGCAAAACAATCGCAACACCAACGAACGTATTTTCTTCACAAGGCCCTTTCGATTACTTTCGACCATAAGGAAAATGGCAGCCTGGGTACGAACCTCCAAGATTCATGGAGACACGTGACCAGCCTACACCAGGGTCTTCTCTAACGAGCGTCCGCCATTTTGAAAATAGCGAGAAGAGAGGGCCCTGGGGACGAGGTTGAACAAAGCTTTGCTCGCTAGCAATGGACCTCCGGTTTCCACCAAGAAAGTGAAACAAGAATGGTTGGACGAAGAACTCGAAAAGCTTATAACCAAACCGAGCAAGTTGTACACGATTTTGTAGTGTCGCGAGCTAAAAGTTGTAGCCGTGTAAATCGGTTTAATATTTAAGCAATACAACACATTTTACTTTTACAAACACGCGGGATGTTGGGAGAACACGAGAAAAGTTTGAAAATCACGAGCCTCCGGCGAATATAAACACGGAAAATGTGTTGTATTGCTTTTATAAAATAACTACACGGTTTTCTTTACGCAAGTTTTCATTGATCAAATGTGCAATTCTCCTGAAAACATCAGAAATGGCTCACCAATGCATCCAATCAAATCTTGCTAAAGAAATCAAAATGGCAAAGCGATTCGTGCCGTTTCGCCGTTTAAAAAGTGTTTTGACAGGAAAATCGTTTTGAAGAATGCTATTTTCTGTCAGAAAATTACAGAAGAATGCTTCCTTTGTTAGTATAATAGTGTATCCTGTGAACACGAAAGGTCTCTCAAGGTCACGGAAACCATGTTTATATTCACTTTTTACAAACACGGTTTTTGGGAGCTTCTAGCCAATCAGAGCGCGCGTTATATACATGTTATTTTATAATTAATATTTCAAGCTAGACACGTACAAAAGGTTAACCAAAGGTCACGCTCGAATGAATTCCCCACAATAAAGATCCAAAAACATATTTAACAGCAAGTAAATCAATAATAAACAAAAGTATATTACTCGGGCTTTCTTCGTGGAAGGCCCGAGTCTAAAAATGCAGGCCGTCGTCGTAGTCGTCGTTGTCGTCGTTGTACGACCTCAAATCTGCAACTAGGTTCTACAGCGTATGCGCCCTGTGCCAGCCGCTGAGATACATCGAAGGCTCAGATATACGAAAACTGCCGATCGAGTCATAGTCATGATGACGAGGTGTCGACCTCTTTCTTCACAAACTTTGTTGGAGGAACGTTTGCTGTCTTGTGGGAAAAAAACATTTGAACGAAGTATGTCTAATACGCTCGTCTTGTTCAATGTTCGAAATCATCGAAGGCTTTAGAGTATGAAATAAAAAATGGAATCACTTACTGGAATATTAAATTGCAACAAGATACGTTGCGACCTTGCGACCGATATTGTTGCAATTTAATATTCCAGTAAGTGATTCAAGATTTTATTTCATTTTACCGACTCGATGATTAATAATATTCACGCTTTACAACTATGCTCAGCGGTCTCTCACAGCGTATATAAGGGCTGAGTAACCATGCCCCATCGTCACTCGATAGTAAGCGTTGAGTAGCGAACAGTGTCGTCTTCACAAAGCTCTACATTTAATGCTTCTACCAGTTTATGGCTTCCCAACGTCCTGCTCCATAAATTCAAGTGCGCAACCCTTCTGAACTTCAAGTCGGCGATGTTCGTGGCTTTTTCTCTTCGTTACTTTCAACTGATCCACTGCTTTCCCCGCCAGCTCAAGGCGCTGGCCTCATGTCAAGGTCAAGATTCTTCACATTCGCTCGTCCAGGCTCTGAAGGTTCTAAAGGTGCGGTGTTCATTCTATTAGGGAATACTTGGACTTGTAGGTAAACGGTTTGGTTCTTATCGCGGTTTTATTTGCTTCAGAGTTTTACCGTTCTTGTGTTTGCTCCACGTGGCCGTGTCAGTCATTATTCCTGGTGGCTTCCGCCCAATTCTTTATATTCCCCTCACGCGGATTGCCTGGTTATTTTAATCGTTTATTTCTGCATGCTTTTTTGTCTCGGGTCTCTCTAACATGGTTATTTCCAGGTTATTTTACTTTGCTTTAGTTTGGGCTGCTTGGCATTTGCATATTTGTTCTCGACGCCTTTTCATTCCACGTGTAATGCTCGCGTTCACATGCCTTCATAATTAGTTTCCATTGTGTTTCTTTTCTCACTTAAGGAATGTTTATCATGGGTTGTCAATATTTGCTATTCAAACTCAATTTGAAGTAAATTATGCCCATGGGAATTAATTAATGCGTATTTAAATATGCACTTCTCATTAAATATGCACTTCCATCAACCCACAAAGCTACGAGAGTCAGTCTTTCGTTGCTGAACTCATTCGCACTGCTTTGGGTGCATTCTCGTTCCCAGAGCTCCTCGGTTTCGGTCCTCTCCCGAGAAGGCTCTGGTCACAGCCATTTGAGGCTCGATGCTGATTGGACGAAATATAACGCATGCGCATTTGAAAACATATATCAAGAACAATCCAGAACAATGAGTCCACAGGTAACCCAGGTAACCGCAAAGCAAACGCCTGCGGATGGACACGGCAGATTTTTATCCGACTTGTCGACCTTCAAAAAATTATTTTTCCGGATAGAGTGGACAAAAAAATGCGACTAAAAGCTCATTTAAAAGAGAATTTATTTGAGAATGTGTGATTATTTAAGCTATTTGAGTGTTTGGATGCTTTTGGAGCTAGCGACAGTTGTCGTAAACATTTGGTGGCCGGAGTTGCAAACCTTTCCTATTTATACGGTATGTTCGAAACGAGTGAAATTTTCGAATCGCTCAAAACCACTCAAAAATACAATTTCTTGCTCAGATTTCTGCTGAATATGTTTTCAGCTATCTCAGCTAAGGCAGTGTCTGGTTTGCTTAAAATTGGTTCCATTACCACTAGTTCTTCATGAGGAGAAGATGCAATTGACTCGCGTGGTCTACCAAGAGTCAAAATATTTATATCGCCACATGACTCAAGTTGTTTAACGTAGCGATACACAGTTATATTTGAAACACCGAGATAAAATGCAGTCTCGTCTATAATCAGTAGGAAGACAACTATGACCACGATCAACAATGCATTTCGGTCTTGGAATACATTATTCAGTATTCAGTATTCAGTTTTCAACGTTTTTTTGAAATAGCTGTATATTATTCTACAAGCTTTATCATTGATATGGGACTTTTAAACATCTAAAAATAACTAAAAAGGAAAACGACAATTTCAGCGACCAAAAATGGTGAACCAGAAAATATTTACCAGAGCTCACCAATCATTTTCGGTTCATTTCTCATTAGCATACGTACATCTAATTATGCGGGATTAATCCTTTATTAATAATACTATATATAAAGAACTGATAATTGTAGCGACCAAAAATGGTGAACCAGAAAATATTTTACTTTATTTTAATAGTATTGTATTCATCTTCACATACAATATACAGTCCCAACAACAATCAAACACGAATGAAATTACAACGGTGAACATAGAAATTCAAGAACATATAAATTCAAGTTTGCCAGAGAGTTGGAGTGTCAAATTCCGGAGCAAAGGCTGTTATAAAACTATTTATAAAATAACATATATACAACGCGCGCTCTGATTGGCTAGAAGCTCCCAAAAACCGTGTTTGTAAAAGTGAATATAAACATGGTTTCTGTGGCCTTGACAGACCTTGAAGAGATGCAGTGGATTCAATTCGACAAATATATTTTTTCTGTTGTCAAACATATTTTATTTACTAAGCAAAAGCCATAGAATTACATCATTTCTTATTTTCTCAAGTTCAACTTCTATCTAAATGTGATTTTGTTGTTTTGAAGCTGAAAATGTGCATGAATTGAGCTTGATTATAGGAAATGACGAGTGACAGATAAGTCGTCCTATTTTGTCCAGAACATTGAATAACGAAGAAAACTAAATGGAACTCACATACTAACCGTTATTTGAGTTCTATAGCTACAATATTTTATCAAGTGTACGACTGAAAATAACAAGAAACAATAGCCGTATTACTCTATTTACTCACAAAACAGAGCAATTCTCGATTCTTGTAGCTAAATTCAAATTCAAATATTCACCATAACTTAATTTTAGTAAAATGTGTCATAGAGAAAAATATATCGTCGTGTGTCTCAAAAACATCCATCGTTTTTATACATTGAAATGATTTCAAAGTCCAAGGACTTTGAAATGATGGATTTCAAAGTACTCTTTCCTGAGTTCTTATCCCTCATATAACAATCATCGGGACCTTGGACAGAGTACCACTCTGTCCGAATGAGATTCAATCTGAAAGCAGGCTCTACTTCATGCTACTCAAGAGTCCAACACATATGGGATATTATTTATATACGATGTACTCGACTCTGCGCATGAGCAGAGAATATGCAGACTGGAATTCTTGCTTTTCCGGGCTAAAATCTTGCAACTCTTTATTTATTGCCTTTAGGCCATTGCATGTAATAATTAATGAGTATGAGAAGTCGTTCCAAAACCTCGAATTCGGACTAGACGGGGTTTCGAAACCCCGTCTAGTCCTCATTCTCGGCTTTGAAACATTACTTGAAAGGCTCCCCAGACGGAGTTAGTTTTTCAAATTTGAGCTGAAATAAAGATTAGAGTCTATTTAAAGAATGTGGGATTTTCCTTGTCATTCTAGTTGAGTTGTTATTTTTAGGCTATTTATTTGAGCTAAAACAGAATTGTTTTCATACCGTGATGTAGTCACGGTAGTTTGACCTTGCGGGGTCATGTTGCTCGTGTTAGTTTACATGGAAGTTTTTATAGCTTTTTCGAATACCAGCTTTCAAATATAACAAGAGTTCACCACAGGCGAGTTTGTAGACCCTGCTAGTGTGCTAGCAAGTAGTAAGTGCAATAAGAAGACGAAGAGCATGGAGACAAACTTTGCATTGATGTACACTTCACTACGTCAAGCTACAAATGACTAGTATTTCAAGAATTAGCCATTAACAAAACGAGCAGGGGACTGGGACCAAGTCCGTAAAACTAATTAAATAAGAAACTAGCAAAAATGGGAATCATTTTCTGAGAGAGCAGATCAAACTTATCTAGTCTGGAAAGTTTGGCGAACTTCGGCTTAATATTGACGATGCTAGAGGGCACCAAATATGTCTTTTTCCCCATACAAACTCTGTAAATTTTTGACGCTGTCCATCCGAACCCAGGAGGGAGGGGGTGACTCTATTGTTCAACAATGCCTTACTCATACTTGCCAGTGTGACGTCACAGCTAGCTTCAATATGGCGGGCAATCCGGTCTTCTTGATACCGACTATAAAACGCTCAACATTCTGTTCAGATCTACATGTACAGTCTACATGTATATATTTTTAGTATCTAGAGGTATTAATGTATAAGAATATCTCTACCGAGATAAAAGTAATGCAAGGATTAAGTGTTTGTTTCGGAGTTTTAGTCTTGATGGCTAAATGGAGATCGAAATCTTTCGACCGGGTAAAGGTCTCGGCTTTCTAGAGAAACTAAATTAAGCAATGGTTACTTCAAAAAAGGAGGTTCTGCTTAGAAGGTAATAATCATCGACTGTGTGGAATATGGTGGATGTACATGCTCTGAATCTTTGTATCTTTGTCTCCAAACTTGTTGTGTTTCGTAATTGCATTAATTCTAATAAACTCATTCCCAGTCCCCTGCTCGTTTTGTCAATGGCTAATTATCCGCGACGCTTTGCGGTCGTAGTGCGCACACCGCCTGGCTCGCGCTCTACCATAGGAAATCCATCAAAAAAGTCGACCGGGCCGTTCTTAGCGGGACTGCCTGTTAAAATATTTTATCCATTCATTATCAGGTCTAATACGAGGTACCTGGGGACCATGGAGCTCCTGTTCATCAAGCTGTGACGGCAAACAGGAGAGGAGGACGCGAGCTTGCTCGACATTTTCAGGAGAGACCTGTCGGGGACTAACCACACAAACAAGATCTTGCGAAAAGGATCATTGTGGTGAGTAATTATTGCAGTTAAGCCGTGTTTATAGATATGGATTTAGAGCACGTTGTCAATTTGAATTATTGAGGTCCATTTCAAACGGTTTCTATACGTTTTGGTTTCAACGTTCGTTCAACTCCGTCCACATATCACATAAAAACTATTTATTAAGGTGGCCCAATCCTATTTCGTTGAACGATGGGTCTCATTTTAAATCGATGATTTGAGCAGCAAAACGTTAACCGATTTCGGATATTTTTCATCCTGATTATCAGGTATTCTTAAATTTCATAAAAAGCACAATTTTATTGTAATAAAGACAACATTTGTTGAGTTACAATCGATATTGAAACACTCCATTTTCAGGGAAAATGCTTATATTGTCCAAACTCCACGATGGATTTTTTTTAAGTTACCTCAAACAAGTGGACAAGTGTACAAGTGTAAAGGATTACTGGTGCCAAGTTTCAAGAAAATCCGTACCTTGGAAAATGCTGCACAAGCGACTGCTAAATTTTAGTATAAAATACTATACTCGCACACATTGTCAGCGCTTCCGTACAAATTTTAAAATAAAACTGAATTTGAAACTATCACCTGAAAGCTGCATATCA
The DNA here is from genome assembly GCA_033675265.1 of Actinostola sp. cb2023. Taxonomy (NCBI): domain Eukaryota; kingdom Metazoa; phylum Cnidaria; class Anthozoa; order Actiniaria; family Actinostolidae; genus Actinostola; species Actinostola sp. cb2023. Next base: position 201,566 of record JAUJYZ010000647.1, read on the forward strand.
CTCGCAACTGTAGGGGAAAATTCACGCAAATCGGAAGCATACAACAAACTTTATCAATGAGCAAAGTGCAAAAGGTTTATGTTGTGTATTATATGAAAATCCAAAATATTGTATTCTGCGTATAAAAACATTTCTGTCGATTTTTCCCCCCATAATTTTTCAATATGATATAGAGCAACATATTTAAAAACACTTCACCAAGTTTCAGCGTGTTCTTTACATACAGTTTAGAGAACTTTGGCAGCAAACCCAGCCACTTCAAAGTCTTCCGTATTCGAAACTGTTTTGAAAACCTCTCGTGTTTAGGACCGCTGGATGTGTTTTTAAATTCATCACGGGTTTCTGCCGCTTGGAAATCACGATACTCCAATCAAATTTTCAATGATAATGTCACTATGGCAGTACGTGATTTCCAAGCGGCAGAAACCCGTGAAGAATTTCAAAACACATCCAGCTGTCAGTAAACACGAGAGGTTTTCAAAGCAGTTTCGAATACGGAAGACTTGAAGTGGGTTAATCATTACTGAGTAGGTGATGATAGGTAATTGTTAAAGTTGACACTCTGTCATTGAAGACAGCAAGCTAGCGTACTTTGACCTCAGTCATACCCTCGTTGTGCTGAGAACAACTTCTCGATTTGTTTAAATCACGCTCTCCTTGTTCCTATGCAAAAAAATCATGGCTGAAGCTCCTCGACGTTCTGCTCGAAATCCAAAGCCGAAGTCAGATCCCGACTTCGTCTGCACCGCACGGCAAATCGCCGAAATCGATAGGCAGGTAGAAGAATCACTAGAATCCTTATCGACTCCATTGTCTTTAACTACAAGAGCGACGCCCACACACACAATGACTGCCTTCGCGCAAACGGCCCCGGCACCATTAGTTAAGCAAGAATCAAGTCCAACGTCCGACAAAACACGATTGGTTGAGGCGGAGAGAGACAAATTAGCCCTTGAACTCGAACTTCTAAAGCTCAAGAGCTCGATCGCCCTGGGTAACCAAGGCAGCGAAGGGGCGGATTCCACCACACAGCCCAAGAAACAAGGCAGGAAGAAGAAAACGATCGACTGGCCGCAAGAATTCTGCTCAGGTGCCAGCACAATCGAATTGAGAAGCTGGAAATGTCGGACTTTGTAGCAGGGTACTTAGCGATGATTAAGACGTACGAGTCCCAGCTCAAGGAAGACATGCTCCAAATTCTCGAATTGTTGATGCTAAAAGCGTCCAGTTATTCATGAAAAAGCGTGCGCGGGTTTTATGCCCACATCGCCAGACAAGGCGAATTGTGCCGCTTGGAATTTAAAGATCACGGGGGTGTCATACGCGACTCAGCGACAACCTACTTCAAGCACTCTGATCTGCGTTCCAATCCGCAACAGCGGGAAACAACAAAGCAGAACAACCAAGGTTGGCAAGGATCAGGCGTGTCTGGGTCTGCCAGCGAAAAGTCAGCTTCCTCCAAGGCTTGTCGTCAGTGGAATTACACCGGTACATGCAAGTGTGATTCGGCATCAATTTCGTATTCTGGTATTCACAAATGTAGAGTTTGTTCAAAAGAGCATCCAATGTTGCATTGCCCTAAGAGACGCTCGGCAATTCTAGACATCACCCAGTTCCAAAACAACGACTCGTCCTGACTGCATGATGGAACAGATGCATCTTCGATTTTGACCACGGAAGTATCCACGGATTCTCGCTTAACTACGACAGCTAATTTTAAAACAACAGCGATTGTTCAACACATGTTGGTTTCTAAAACGGGTTTGCCCAATGCATACGGTGCAAGACTGCCTGTCCAAACGAATCTAAACGTAGAAGCTTGGGATTTTTATCTAAAGGACTACCACGATCAACACGTAGCAGTTTTCTCGCGCTATGGTTGGCCCATCAGTTACAAGGCGGATAAGTTACCATCTTCAACAATCAAGAACCATCCGTCAGCTGAGCAGTTTTACGAACATGTCGAACATTACATTAACACTGAACTAAGTTATCAAGCCATCGCCGGACCTTTCAAAGAAAATCCTCTGAATCAGCCTTTGATTTGTTGTCCTCTTCAAACGGTACCTAAACGGGGTTCTACAAAGCGTAGAGTAGTAATGGATCTGAGTTTTCCCAATAACGAATCTGTTTAACAGTGCATGGAATTCCCAACAACGCTTATTTGAACGACCCTTACAAACTTCGACTCCCTGGTATTGATAGGTTGTGTCAATTTATTTTACAACATGGACGGGGTTGTCTCATCTACAAAAAAGATCTCAGGCGAGCCTACAGACAACTCCCAATCGATCCCAAGGACTATAATCTACTGGGATTCGTTTTTAATGGAGCATACTATTTTGATCTTCGATGCCCTTTTGGCTTACGGTCCAGCGCCATGATTTGTCAACGAACAACTTCGGCAGTGATTCATATTTTGAAAAAAATCGGATTTACTGCAGATGTTTACTTGGATGACTTTTATGGCGCCGAGGAGTCTACACGCTCAACAGAAGCTTTTAACACTCTTCAATCTTTGTTCGATCCACTCGGTTTGCAGTCATCACCAGAAAAGGACTGTTTCCCTTCTACGAATATGGTATGTTTAGGGATCGAAGTCGATACCGTAAATTTCTCTCTTAGCATACCACAGGAACGGGTAGACGATTTGCTACAAGAGCTAGCCACTTGGAAATCAAAAGCCCTCTATAGTGTCAAAAACTTACAATCTTTATTAGGAAAGTTATCGTTCGTGACAGCTTGTGTTCAATCGGGGCGTATTTTTATGTCTCGTTTGTTGAATAACTTGCGTGCATTTCCTTCAAGCCAACGCAAAATCGCAGTTACGCAAGCGATGAAAGCGGACATTGACTGGTGGTTAACCTTTCTTCCACAATTTAATGGCACCTCAATTATCAAATCTCCTACTTGGAATTATGAACACTTACATTTTACTACTGACTCATGTTTGCAAGGCGGAGGAGCCACCTGCTTGGATCAATGTATGCAATTTCTTCTCCCACAAGAAGTTATCAATGATGCCAAACATATTTCAGCGATGGAGCTTTATGTCATCGTGGTGGCAGCACGGGTTTGGGCCTCGGTTCTGGCACACCGACGTGTGTTAGTTTCCTGCGATAATCAGGCAGCAGTAATCACCATTAACCCAGGAGCTGCCAGGGACATGTTTATGCAACGTTGTCTACGTCAACTCTGGTTAACAGCGTCTCTACATGACTTTGAACTTCGAGCTTCACATATTCCAGGCGTGCACAATTCACTTGCAGACGCGTTGAGCAGATGGAACAATGACTCTAGATACCAGGAATATTTCTATGCATAGTGCGCGAAGCTCGATCTTCAGTATAATTTTATCCACGTCCCCACTGACATATTTAAATTTCAGGTAGATTAATAAACATGATTAATTTATCTAATCTAGGTTGTTTTGTTCTTTTCTCTTTTTTTGTCTTGTTCTTAGGAGGAATGGAGTCAGTACTGGATAGATTGCGCTATCAACTTATTCATCTGGCTTTCGCGGAGTCCACGCATACAAACAGAAAATCGCATCTTAAAACGTATCTTAAGCTCATTTCCAGTGCTACCCCTGGTCGCTTCGCGCTATGTCGCTTTTTTAGCACACCTCGGTAGGAAATATGGTACTATTCAAAATCATTTTGCAAGTTTAAAGCATTTTCACCAATTTTATGGTTTCGAATTGGGATGGGAAAAGGATTACTATTTTTCTTTGACCCTTCAAGGTCTTAAACGTTATTTAAGTACCTATGTTAATAGAAAACATGCAATCACGCCTGTCATGTTGACACATATGGGGGCGTTTTTTGACCTGAGCATTCCGCTTCATGCGGCGATGTGGTCTCTTTTTCTTGTCGCTTTCTTTTCTTTCTTGCGCAAGTCTAACTTAGTCGTTAGTAGCACTATAGATTCAAATAAGGTCATCCGTGGCTCGGATTTAGTGTTCACTGAGAACGGGGCACGCTTGTGTATCAGGGAAACTAAGACTATTCAACATCAACAACGTACGCTCTCTATTCCTATCCCTAGTATTCCGGGTTCTGCACTGTGTCCAATTGCAGCGTTACGTAATCATCTACAGTTGAATCTAGTTGCTCCTCACGAACCACTTTGTTCAGTATATTCAATTAGTGATAGGTTATCTCGCCCTGTTACGTATTCACAATTCTCTAGTTTCCTCAAGCAGGCCATAGCAGCCCTCGGCGAAGATCCCAGTCACTTTTCTCCGCATAGTTTTCAGACGTGGAGGCGCAACTTTTGCCTTTGATTCCGGGTTCCCAGCCGAGCTAATTAAGATGCAAGGCGACTGGCGCAGCAACGCATATTTAGTTAATCTCGAGTTGACAGATACTCAAAAACAAGAAGCTGTAAGACAATGGCGCAAAATATTCGCCAACAAGGATTCTAGTTATATATATTCTTTAGTTTACAAGTTTTATCTTAACTTTTCATAGTACGTTCTTTCTTAAATACCTTTTGTCTTACCCTTTTCTAACCTCCACATACAATTTCCCCTTGGGTTTGGGCGCTGAAGTTTTATTGTCTTTCAGTCATTAAGTCAACAGTTGTAGAGCGAAAACAATAAAGCTCCAAATTTATCCCAACTCGACTCTTGAATGTGTCTAGGGTAAAAACAATTGCTGGGTTTGCTGCCAAAGTTCTCCAAACTGTATGTAAAGAACACGCTGAAACTTGGTGAAGTGTTTTCGAATATGTTGCTCTATGTCATATTGAAAAAGTATGGGGGAAAAAAATCGACAGAAATGTTTTTATACGCAGAATACAATATTTTGGATTTTTCATATAATACACAACATAAACCTCTTGCACTTTGCTCATTGATAAAGTTTGTTGTATGCTTCCGATTTGCGTGAATTTTCCCCTACAGTTGCGAGTGATATGCAGCTTTCAGGTGATAGTTTCAAATTCAGTTTTATTTTAAAATTTGTACGGAAGCGCTGACAATGTGTGCGAGTATAGTATTTTATACTAAAATTTAGCAGTCGCTTGTGCAGCATTTCCCAAGGTATTGTTTGAGGTAATTACAAAATAATCCATCGTGGAGTTTGGACAATATAAGCATTTTCTCTGAAAATGGAGTCATTTTCTCTGTCATTTTCTCTGAAAATGGAGTGTTTCAATATCGATTGTAACTCAACAAATGTTGTCTTTATTACAATAAAATTGTAACTCAACAAATGTTGTCTTTATTACAATAAAATTGTGCTTTTTATGAAATTTACGAATACCTGATTATCAGGATGAAAAATATCCGAAATCGGTTAACGTTTTGCTGCTCAAATCATCGATTTAAAATGAGACCCATCGTTCAACGAAATAGGATTGGGCCACCTTAATCGAGCGCGATGTATGTGCGAAGAAATATATATCAGACCGATGTGTCTTGAATGTATGGGCCGATCCGTAGGCGATCGAGAGCAGCAAATGTGATTGGTTAATTCAGTATTAACGGTCCATAACTTCCCGTACGGACAGTAGTGAAGATTTTGATTTCATACTGAACCAGACTGGAACGTATTATCAAGCAATATCTTTAATATTGAAAAATCATTACCATTCAAGAGAACTCTATATTGGCAACAATAAGATCAGATTAATCAGACTTTTTATTAACCTATTAATTAACTAAAGATAACATTGCTGTGGGCAATGTACACTCGTGCCTTTTTATTAACCTATTAATTAACTAAAATTAACATTGCTGTGGGCAATGTACACTCGTGCCCTTTTTATTAACCTATTAATTAACTAAAATTAACATTGCTGTGGGCAATGTACACTCGTGCCCTGTTGGGAATGAGCTACAGGTATGACATGCTTCAATAATTGGGTGTGGATTTCGAAATTTGTGTACGAGTTTGATCATATACACTCAATTGCAGAAAGGTTGTAGTATACATTTATACAAATATCTAATGAGATACAAGATATCTAATGAGATACAAAGTGTGAAACATCGCTTATTTTCTTCTAATATATCAGAACCATCAATATTCTAGATTAGAATCGCATCCAACAAGGACAACACAATAATTTTCAGTTCTATTTTGTGATTAAACAGTTGTATTTTAGCATGTCTAACATTTTGCATCTCATTAGATATTTGTATATTTGTATAAATGTATACTACAACGTTTTTGAGTGTATAACCCTAGAAATACTTTTTTATCTACTACTGCGAAGTCTATTAAACGCGTGATTTATCCACTTATCACAGATTTTAAGGTATCAGGGTACCCCTACTGACCAGTATGCATTCAAGTCGCTTTAACACAGAATCCGTCCATTTAAACCCCAATAAAGTATACATTTTCTGAAAGCTAAATAAATGGAGATTCCAACTAATGGTCTATTAACAAAAAGTACATACGCGTTTTAGATATAAGTCAAGATCAACGAATTTTCATATAGCGTTATACGGCGAGGTCCCAGACAGCCGCATTTTATCGGAAATTCAAGATCATTATCTCTATGCACTCTAGAGATATCAATTATCAAAACAGTGTCTCCGTTTATCGATACGTTTCCCCGTTGCTTTTTTATCTGCCGCGAAACTTTCGGTACGCTAAAAATACATTGTTCTTTACTAATCAGTTAATAACTCATGAAATATTTAAAATATCAAAAATCGGAGAAATAGTTTTGAAGAATGATAATCAGAGATGAAGTTCTAAAAATCTCAGCTGAATCGAATAAAACCCGTTTGTTTAGGTGCTCAAAATAACACCCGTAGTTTCGTCAATTTGCTCTTTGAGAAAAAGCCCAAAATGTTTTTCAAGTAAAGTGGCGCCTTTGTTTACACAAGCGTGGATAATCCACCACAAATATGTGATCCAATACCTGATGACATATGAATGGCAGTCAAAAGAAGATCGCCTTACAGTTCGGCACAACGAGGCAGGAAAACAAAGTTACTGCTGGCGGGAAATACGAGGACTTTGACCGTAAATAAATAAATAAACTAGTCGTTTCTGGTAGAAAGTGAAGTGCTGCGAGTTGTGCACTGCCGTACAGTACATGGTAACACATAAAAGTGAAATGTAGCTTTCAATGCATACATGTGGCTGTCCCTTAATTTTCAGCAAGGTGCATTAATTGTAAAATAAAATAATAAAATGCAGTATAATAATAATAATAACTTTATTACTGTGTCATGTGTTTCTAGCTTACAAGAAACCTATTTCCCTCCCATATATCTACTGATTCTCATTCCAACCCTCGTCCCATTGTTCCCATCCCACATCTCCATTGATTCTCATTCCCATCCCGGTCACATTGTTCCATTCCATGTCTCTATTAATTATCATTCCCACCCGCTATAATAATCTGGTCATGGACAGACAGCTATAGACATGTACCAGCACTAAAAGCATGCAATACTTTGCACTATTTATGTTATACGCTTGTAATACATTTTGTACTCTACTGATATGCAGTAATAAATTAATACAAATATGGATTCAATGAAATAGAGAATTGTGTTTGGTGTATATTATATACAATGTTACTGCCAGATATCAGGAAAGATGTCGAAGCCTCATAGCACACTTGTAGAAGATAAAAGTACATCAGGATGGATCGTGATAATTTGATTCAGTAGTTGCCTCAATGCCAATGGCAATGGCATGGGCCGGATTGGTTTGACGAAGACCAACGAGCTCGATCAGGTAGATAGGTCAGCGACAGCATCGGGGATACTAACTGTGTCTTTCAAAAGCATTCAAGTACATGCTGTCTCCTTCGGTCAACTCTGATCGACTCACTGTAGAAGTAACTTAAGCTTATGTACTTCATTGTGGAACTGGACGTGACTGAGCACACAACCATAACAGCGCTGAAAACTCATAAAAGAACATGGTCTTCCCCTTGAAATGTCACACTAATTGTTCATGACCCTGATGAATGCTTCCAGCAATGATAAAGTTGCATTTGACATCATGGATTTGTAGAAACGAACACTTTCCTGGCTTGAATCAGCGAAAAATAAACGATACTCAATATCGATTGAACGTGTTGCGAGTGTGCGCTGATCAAAAGTACCGTGGGCTCACAAATCATCTCCACAAACTCCGTGAAATGCAGTCGAGATTCTCGTTGCATCCACATAAGTGCCCAGATCCCACACGACCACACATGACACAGGAACTCCGTCAAGATTAGTTTCGCTGCTCGCCTGGCGGCTCGCAGCAATAACTTTATTTATATAGCGCTTTTACATGGACAACTTACAAAGCACTTTACAACTGATACAAGTAAAATAAACGTAATCATAATCCAACAAAAAAAAAACACTTAAATCGTAAACCTAATCCTAAGTGTTAAAAATAGACCGTGAGTGGTTTGGCATCGTTATTCAAGGATATTTTGAGTGAGCAGTTACGATTTTTGGATACTTTCTTCGCATCTGAATCTTTGTGGAAAGTATGTTGCGTGAGTGCTGTTGACAGCATGCTTGTCAACATCTTTTTGCATCAAATGAAATCCAAAATTCGTTTTTTGGTTCTAAAATTTTTAGGGATTTTTAGATTCTGTTTCTTGGAGATGATAGATAATATTCAATTTGATTTGATTGTCAAAAAAAAATCAAAACCGGTGGTTTGAAAGGTTTTTGGGGTACCCTGATACCTTAACCCCAGGGTTCCAAACATCGACAAGCTTATCAGGGAGCATGGCCAACAATTTCATACAGTCAGCGGATGACATTGCTGGCGCGTAAATGAGAGAAAAAATATATAATAAATACTTTTTTTTGGATTGGTTTGTCTGTGTTGTCAAAAGGGGTGGTTACTAAGCTTAGAACGAAGCAAAGATGGCGTACAGAGCGCCAAATTCAAACTCTATTATAAAATGAAGTGTAGCACCAAAACGGAGCGGAGCTGGCCCTTTAAACTTGGCGAGGACAACAATGGGATAATCACCGATAAACTACCAAGTTGTAAATGATTTTGGAACAATCAAAGAGGACATTTTAAGCGGTTTTACCAAGGAGTTATTTGAAATGGACACTTGAACTTTCGAATTAGACTTGTGGAAATCAGCTCGAACACCTGAAAGATGTTCTGAACTACAATAACTGTACGGCATCTCCGGTCAGTTACAAAGACAAGTATGGCGGATGCTTTTTTACCTATTTTTCATCGGACTTGGGAACACTTTTACACATATTCCACATGAGAGAAACACGAACCATGGGCGAGACGAAATATGTGTAACGCCTAGCCAACTGACGCGAACTGAACGAGGCGATGATGCCACTGGCTAAGTGTTTTGTGGACTATTTTACTGGATCGGCGTGGCTTCAGGAATTTACGCAACCAAACGACGGCGAACGTAGATTTATTGAAGATTCGATACCAATACGTAAACTGAAATACAACATTGTACAATTCCAATGAACAACTATTTACAAGAATATGATTTAAATGCAACAATAATCCACATTTCATGAATACATAACATTTCAATGTAACTACATGTTGGCGTTGACGTCGTCGAATTGGTTCATAAAATCAACTAAAAATACTGCATCGATAAGACATAAATCTTTCAAATAGGACTATTCATTTAACGACATGTTGCTAACATTAGCAAATAGATTCTCTAGGAATCTCAATCAGCATTTAAAACGTGGATTTTCATACAATCGTGGAAACATGTAACTTACTAAAACTTGAACTATATTACGTTCTCTCAACTTAGGAGATAAAAACTAACTTATTATAGCGAAAGGGTACTTACATATCGGTCCCGCTTGCCTCTAAAAGTCAAAGATTTACCAAAGAAGTACCAAACGAAGTTTAACGAATTAACACACCATGAACGAATTTATACTACTAAAGAACTAGCAAAAAGGGACGCTGACTCCCTTTTATATGCGCGTGGTGATGCTTAAAGGTCCGATTGCAAAGTGCACAAACAAATATAAACATAATGTAACTAGGTATTGTAACTAGGATGTGGCTAATTTATCGACTAATTAATGAATCAATCAAACCACAGACAATCGTCCTTTACATGGCTCCCTTGAAATATCTATATTTCACTAATCTAAGCTAATCTATAACAATTATCACTAATGTTCGTATATATGTCAATCATGAGATTATTATCACAGTTCAATGTTCGTCCATTATGAACAGGAAGGCTCCTCGGCCGGGACAAACCCCGGTTCTCAGTCCTCAGCACGCATCAGTAGTACCAACTTCTGCACAGGACGCTCCAGATACCGCAGTGGAGCGGACCTTTTGCCGTCTTTGTACAAGCAGCTATCCGCAAGAGCTACTTGAACCTTGCGCACCAGTCCATCTAAACTTGGGTACGTCGCTGATACTCTAGCTAGCTGCCAGCAGTTTCGTGCTGCGTTGTCATCCTTGACGATCACGATGTCGTCGACTCGTAGATTTCGACGCGAGTAAGTCCACTTCTGACGTTGCTGCAAGCTGACGAGGTACTCCTTTCTCCAACGAGACCAAATTTCGTTTACTAGGTGTTGCACTCGTCTCCAGCGCCTTGTGCAGTACAAGTCTGCTGATTGGAAGGAGTTAACAATAGCTTCTGCCTCGCACATCAAGGTTCTTAGGGATTCGTCGTCTAACTGGGCGCCGTTGTCTTGAAGCAGGGATGATAATACATTACGCACAGTTCTGATCTGACGTTCCCATGCTCCTCCCATGTGGCTTTGCTGATGCGGACATTCATTTTTGAACTCTATCCAATCGCAGTTGTCTTTCAACAGCTCTGCTTTGACGCTCTCTTGGTCCATCTCTGCTAACGCTTCTTTCAGCTGTCTGCGAGCACCAACGAAGTTGGTCCCTTGGTCGCTCCTCCAATTGACGAATTGGGCCACGACGACTGACGAAACGCCTGTAAGCGTTTTATAAAGGAGTCTGTATCTAGACTGTTGGCGATCTCAAGATGTATGGCCCTCGATGCCATACATGTAAACAGGACACCATAAACGTTTAACTTCTTTGCGACCTACTTTGACCAGGAAAGGGCCAAGTAGTCGACTCCGCAGCTTGTGAAGGGTGGGGCACTCTCCAGACGATCCTTGGGGAGATCTGCCATTCTTTGTTCTTGAACCGCTCCACGAAGCCTTTGACACTTGACGCACAATGCAATTGTGTTACTGACAGCTGACGAACCGCCAGTGGATCCATTGGAACTGATTTTCATTCAACGTCATTCCTTTTCCTTGATGCTTTACGCGCTTGTGGAAATGCCTGATGATCAGGGACGTGACATGACTCTTTCTTGGTAGGATAACTGGGAACTTTATTCCATCCGTCAGTCTTGAATACCTCAAACGTCCCCCGACACGTAATATTCCATCCTCGTCTAGGAATGGGTCTATCTTGAATATAGAGCTGTGAGCCTTCACAGTGGTTCTTCTTGCAGTGGCGAAACCTCTCTCTTTGGGATCTTCATTTTTCATCTTCTTCAGCTCGGCTATCTCGTCTTTGAAAGCACTAGCTTGCACCTCTCGGACTATTACACGTTCAGCTACTTCTAACTCATTCACGATTTTAGCTGACTGGGTTCTTTTGCTTCAAGCTGACGTCGTCCTTGTACCCTGTCTTTAAGCAATTTGACATAACGTGTAGGCACAGGGCTATGGCTCTTTTTGCACGATACCAGTCTGAGAAGTACTCTAACCTACGTTCTAGGCTTGCTCGTTCTTCACCTTCTGTCGAAGTTTGCCATAGCAACAGATTTCTAGACGTCTGGGTCGTCTTCAGAAATTGCACCTCCTTGACTATCGGTGGTTGGCCATTTGCTCTTTTCTTCCCACAGGAATGATGGTCCAAGAATCCATCGAGACATTGGAAGTTCTCGAGCTTTCATTCCAAGTGATGCCTCGTCTGCAGGATTCTGCTTTTGTGTCGACGTATCTCCATTGTTCCGCACGAGTACTCTCTTGAATTTCTTGAACTCTGTTTAGCTACGAAAACATGGAAACGCCTACTCTCGTTGTTTGATGTATCCAAGTACTACCTTGCTGTCCGTCCAGTAGAAGTCTTGGTCGATAGGATATTCTTAATTCTTGATGTAGCTGTTGGCTTATCCTTCGCCTGAACATAACTGCTGCGGTGAGCTCGAGCCGCGGTATAGTCACGGGCTTCAAGGGTGCTACTCTAGATTTACCCCGTCACGAAAGCACAGTGAATCCTTTGATTCCTCAATCTACTAGTCTCAGGTAGCTACACTGGCCATAGTCTTTGGTACTTGCATCAGAGAAATGATGTAGCTCTGTGTTCACGATGCGACCCAAGTCGTTGGGCTTGAAAACACCTATGGAATGGGAAAACTCGTTTAACTGTACGAGCTCTTTTCTCCACTTCTCCCATTTTGCTTTGACGTCTTCAGGGATAGGGTCGTCCCAGTCTAAGTCTTGGCCGCATAATTCTTGTAGAATCGACTTTTCCTCTAACATAAGCGGTGCAAACAAAACCAATTGGGTCGAATACTGTGAACTAACTGTCGACAGTAATTCCACGTCTTGTACACGGCCTTGTCTTGTAATACAATGCTAAACTTGAAACAGTCAGACTCTACACACCACTAAACGCCGAGTGTGCGCTGCTAGGGGAGAGAGTCGAGGTCTAGGTTCAGCTCTTTAAAGCCATCTGCGCGGGCAGCTTCCTGGATGCTCTTAAATGACATCTTTGCTTGTTGGAGATGAATTTGTGTAGATTGAATCCTCCTTTAGCGCATATTTCCCTTAC
>JAUJYZ010001488.1:0-112500 GCA_033675265.1 Actinostola sp. cb2023
TCGGACCACGTGAGAGAGACCGCTGGCTCGCAGCACCGAAAGTACGCGTTGTTTAATCGTCATGACAGAGATGAGGATATCAAGAGGCTTTCCATACGTAAGCCAACCTCGTCCCCAGGGCCCCTCTCTTCTCGCTATTTTCAAATGGCGGGCCTGCCATGCATGGTTCAATTCACGGACCGGGCTATACAGTCATTCTCAAAAAGGTTGTCTAGACGAAAAGATTACGATACTACAATAAGTCACGTGATTCATTATGTCTTCAATTTCCTCGCGTGGAATTTCAATTTGAGATTCAAAAGTATATATTTTTTATAGCGCATGCGCATTATTTCCAATTATGCTCTATGGATGAGAGTGGGTCCATGATTCGCGGTGATGATATGATCGATAATGATAGTGATGATGATGGTCCAGCGTGAAGATGAAATGATGACGGCAATGATGTTGATGCATGTGCAGCGTGATGATGTTAGTGATGATGATGATGCATGTGCAGCGTGATGATGGTAGTGATGATGGATGATGATGGTGGTGCGCGTGATGATGGTAGTTGATAATGAGGATGATGGTGTAGCGTGATGATTAATGATGGTAAAGTGTGATTATGATGATGATGAATGTTGGTGCAGCGTGATGATGATAGTGATGATGATAATGTTGGTGCAGCGTGATGATGAGAGTGTATGATGATGATGATGGTGCAGCGTGATGATTGATGGTAGCGATGATTGATGATCGTTTCATCCATGATAACGGGGGATACTCCTCTTAAATTGTAGTAAGCCAGATGCATCGTCAACATTTCGTGGATAAAAGTGGTAACAGTAACCCGAGTAGAGTTCTTCGTTACACCTACTACATGGAAGACCAGACATGTTGGCCTCCCTATTAAGAGCAAACTAAAAGATACGACCACGATCCAAGGTGAGCGCGAACCTTTAAAGTGCAACTAACCCCTATGAGATTGTTTAAAAAATCTATTCAATATATAAGCTGAATAGTTGGTGGGTTTTCAGTATTTTGTGATTTGAACCTCGGCGTTGAACATTACATCTTGAAGTAATCTCGAAAAAACTGATAGGCAGGCTCTCACATGTGGAAGGGGGAGGAGGACAGGAGTGAGAGGGAACTGGACTCGCCTCCACTGCGAAAGCCTGGCTACGACGGCTAGGACCAGCGGAATCCGTAGAGATCGTGCGTCGATGTGAAAACGACTATATACAAGGGAGCACATCAAAATTTTGTCTGTCGTCTTTTTTACGTATTTTACGTTGTTTCGTGACCCGTATCAACACAAAATTCTGATGTTCTCCCTTGCTCTATGCGTTAGAACTGCATGGTAGTTACAGGCCGGGCTATACATGAATGGTCACTGACGAGACTTGCCGATCCGAGCCCGTGACTTTACTAGTCCAGCGGATTTCCATACTAAATTGACTGATGTTTTGGCACCGGGACGTTAGTCCTACGTCGGCCGGTACACTTTTATATATTTATAGAGTTACTAACATACGGTCCTCACTAATTAAATTATAAAACAATATAAGGAGAGATTGGATTATCGGAGTGCACGTGACGTCATGGCGGCCATGTTTGGATCGTTCATCCAACTTTGTTATTTATTTCTCAAGGGATTTTTTGGTCACGCCGTACGTGGTTACACACTAAGAATATGGAGTCGGGGTTGTAATACGTATTCCATATATGGTACGAGCGTATAGCGGCCCCTAACAAGCGAGTAGAAGCACTTAACAAGCGAATGGCGGACCCTTTTTTTATTTCCTAGGATTGGACTTAGAAATTTTTTTTCATCCGATTATTAAAAACTTCTTAACCTTTTAAAACTTTATATCAAATTTGAAACTCGAATCATCAAATTAATCACTTTATAGTCCCATCCCTACCCCTCCGCTTTAACGGCGCACTTGACCACGAGGGATTACGCTGCCAAACTCTGCATTTTTTCTAGCTTTTGAAAATATTTTTGCATTGCAAATACCTATTAACCAAATTGGGGCCGCTATTCGCTTGTTAGGGGCCGCTATAACGCTTGTTAGGGGCCGCTATAACGCTTGCACGCTTTTACCATATATGGAATACGTATTACAACCCCATCTGAGAATATGTCAGTAGTGCACTAGGTTCGCAAAGGATTACTGGGTAAAATGTAGTCACTTTAATTAAATACTAAAACTGCCATTGTTTTTTATCAGTTACAAAGACCAAGTGTCCATGTGGTGTCCCTTGTGTGGCAGAAAGGCGCCGCAGACCGTGAACTTTAGGGACTTTATTAGGGAGCACCATACGATACCACACAAATTATGTCCCCCCATGTCAACTTGGAGAGACAGACAACTCAGGGACGTCTATTTCGAGCGTCGATAGACTCGCCGTAAAATCGTCGCTTACACTGGAAGGCAATCACTCATTAGAAATCTGAACGAGTGCGTCCGGAATTTAAACGACTCTATTCGGAATTTAACGGTCACATTCGGAATTTCAACGAATGTGGTCCGTAAATTACGACTGTATTCGGAAATTCAACGATTGCGTTCCGAATTTAAATGATTGTATTCGGGATCATTCGGGATTAGAACGACTGTATTCGGAATCGACTGTTTCCGGAAACCAACACCAAGTGTAAATAAAAGTACAAATTCGACTGTTTCGCTGTAATCTCATATATTATCCTTTATTGGGGTTACATTCCCGGGTTGCTTGATACCCGGTACCCGGTATACCGTAACCAGATCATCATAAAATCATGGGGTCAGTCACAGTCAGCTGTCCATCACGGCATGTCTGTCTGTCCATGTCTGCCTGTCCATCACGGCATGTCTGTTTGTTTGTCCGTGTCTGTCTGTCCATGTCTACCTTTCTTTCTGCCTGTCTGTCTGTCTGTCTGTCTGTGCTACAGCATGAAATCCTTTTCTTCGTCACTGTCCGCTACAATAACGAAAGGCTTATCGATGGAAGGAGTATTTTTGGGTTGTTTGTCGTCTTTTCTCCTCTTTTTACTTGTCGTAGCCGTGGTTACCAACCGTTAGACATGGGATGATTTGTGGTGACTTCAGGGTTTGACTTACGTTTGAGTTTTACTCTTGGGCTTCGCCTGACAACAATAACAAAGCACTTTTACATGCAGGAAAATAATTTAGAGGAGAAGGGATGTAATGAGACGGAGATAAGCAGGCTAGGACTCGGAAAGAATGAAGCAAGCACGGTATAGGAGGATGCAGGAAGGAAGCAACGAACGAACGAATGAAAGAAACAAACAAATAAAGGACGAACGAACGAAGAAAGGGAGAAAGGAAAGAAGGAACGATAGAGTGAAGGAACGAACGAACGAACGAACGAACTAGCCTGTGTAGCTGGCTCTCAAGACGATGAAGGAGGAGGGTAACAACGGGAGGGGACAAAGAGGTTTATCGAACGAACGAAGGAACTGGTAGGAACAACATACAATACAATCCTTGGAGGATGAAGGAAATAAAATAGGAGTAAAACGAGAAAAGGAGAAAATTAAAGAAAGAAAGAAAGGAAAAAAGAAAGAAAAGAAAGAAAAGAAAGAAAGAAAGAAAGGAAGAAAAGAAAGAAAGGAAAAAGAAAGAAAAGCAAGAAAGAAGAGAGGAAAGAAAGAAAGAAAGGAAAGAGAGGAAGAAAGAAAGAGAGAAGAAGAAAGAAAGAGAGGAAGAAAGAAAGAAAGGAGAAAGAAAGAAAAGGAAAAAGAAAAGAAGAAAGGAAGAAAGAAAGAAAGAAGAAAGAAAGAAAGGAAGAAAGAAAGAAAGGAAGAAAGAAAGAAAAAGAATTAAAAAGAAAAGAAAGGAAGAAAGAAAGAAAGGAAAAAAGAAGAAAAGGAAAGAAAAAAGAAAGAAGAAAGAAAGAAAGGAAGAAAGAAAGAAAGGAAAAGAAAGAAAGAAAGGAAGAAAGAAAAAAGAAAGGAAGAAAGAAAGAAGGAAGAAGGAAAGAAGAAAGAAAGAGAGAAAGAAAAGAAGAAAGAAAGAAAGAAAGAAAGAAAAGAAAGTAAAGGAAGAAAGAAAGAAAAAGGAAGAAAGAAAGAAAGAAAAGAAAGAAGAAAGGAAAGAAAGAAAGAAAGAAAGGAAGAAAGAAAGGAAGAAGAAAGAAAGCAAGGAAGAAAGAAAGCAAGGAAGAAAGAAAGCAAGGAAGAAAGAAAGCAAGGAAGAAAGAGAAAGCAAGGAAGAAAGAAAGCAAGGAAGAAAGAAAGCAAGGAAGAAAGAAAGCAAGGAAGAAAGAAAGCAAGGAAGAAAGAAAGCAAGGAAGAAAGAAGAGGAAGAAAGGAAGAGAGAAAGAAGAGAGAAAGAGAGAGAGAGAGAGAGAGAGAGAGAGAGAGAGAGAGAGAGAGAGAGAGAGGAGAGAGAGAGAGAGAGAGAGAGAGAGAGAGAAAGAAAGAAAGGAAGAAGAAAGAAAGGAAGAAGAAGAGAAGGAAGAAAGAAGAAAGGAAGAAAGAAAGAAAGGAAGAAAGAAAGAAAGAAAAGAAAGAAAGAAAGAAAGGAAAGAAAGAAAGAAAGAAGAAAGAAAGAAAGGAAGAAAGAAAGAAAGGAAGAAAAAAGAAAGAAAGGAAGAAAGAAAGAAAGATCAAGGAAGAAAGAAAGAAAGGAAGAAAGAAAGAAAGGAAGAAAGAAAGAAAGGAAGAAAGAAAGAAAAAGGAAGAAAGAAAAAAAGGAAAGAAGAAAGAAAGGAAGAAAGAAAGAAAGGAAGAAAAGAAAGAAAGAAAAAAAAAAAAAAAGAAAGAAAGGAAGAAAGAAAGAAAGGAAGAAAGAAAGAAAGGAAGAAAAAGAAAGAAGAAAGAAAGAAAGGAAGAAAGAAAGAAAGGTAGAAAGAAAGGAAAGAAAGAAAAGAAAGGAAAGAAAGAAAGGAAGAAAGAAAGAAAGAAAGGAAGAAAGAAGAAAGGAAGAAAGAAAGGAAGAAAGAAAGGAAATAAAGGAAGAAAGGAAAGAAAGAAAGAAAGGAAAGAAAGAAAGAAAGGAAGAAAGAAAGAAAGAAAGGAAGAAAGAAAGAAAGAAAGAAAGGAAAGAAAGGAAAGAAAGAAAGAAAGAAATAAAGGAAGAAAGAAAGAAAGGAAAAAAGAAAGAAAGGAGAAAGAAAAGAAGAAAGGAAAGAAAGGAAGGAAGAAAGAAAGGAAGAAAGAAAGCAAGGAAGAAAGAAAGCAAGGAAGAAAGAAAGCAAGAAGAAGAAAGCAAGGAAGAAAGAAAGAAAGAAAGGAAAAAAGAAAGAAAAGAAAGAAAGAAGAAAAGGAAGAAAGAAAGAAAGGAAGAAAGCAAGGAAAGGAAGAAAGCAAGGAAGGAAGAAAGCAAGGAAGAAAGAAAGCAAGGAAAAGAAAGCAAGGAAGACAGAAAGCAAGGAAGACAGAAAGCAAGGAAGACAGAAAGCAAGGAAGAAAGAAAGCAAGGAAGAAAGAAAGCAAGGAAGAAAGAAAGCAAGGAAGAAAGAAAGCAAGGAAGAAAGAAAGCAAGGAAGAAAGAAAGCAAGGAAGAAAGAAAGCAAGGAAGAAAGAAAGCAAGGAAGAAAGAAAGCAAGGAAGAAAGAAAAAGAAGAAAGAAGGAAGAAAGAAAGAGAAGAAAGAAAGAGAGAGAGAGAGAGAGAGAGAGAGAGAGAGAGAGAGAGAGAGAGAGAGAGAGAGAGAGAGAGAGAGAGAGAGAGAGAGAGAGAGAGAGAGAGAGAGAGAGAGAGAGAGAGAGAGAGAGAGAGAGAGAGAGAGAGAGAGAGAGAGAGAGAGAAAGAAAGAAAGAAAGAAAGAAAGAAAGAAAGAAAGAAAGAAAGAAAGAAAGAAAGAAAGAAAGAAAGAAAGAAAGAAAGAAAGAAAGAAAGAAAAGAAAGAAAGAAAGAAAGAAAGAAAGAAAGAAAGAAAGAAAGAAAGAAAGAAAGAAAGAAAGAAAGAAAGAAAGAAAGAAAGAAAAGAAAGAAAAAGAAAGAAAGAAAAAAAAAGAAAAGAAAAAGAAAGAAAGGTATAAAATAACGTTGAAAGAAATGAAATGATTACGGAGATTTACAAAAAAATATATCATCTCCACTCACCACCGATTTGTCGTCTTCCCGAAGGTCCATCTTGACCCGCATCCCGCGGGTCACCATAGCAGCCCGCGTTCCCTTGACAACATAACAGATCGTCGAATACGGTGTAAAATGAAACTCCTCTTTAAGAATCCCTTTCAATAAGAGATGGACTATCAGCCTCTCGCACTGGTCTTGAGACAGCTTGGGTGGCGTCACAGCGCGCACGCGCAGAGATGGCTGGCCCTTTCCTTTCCAGGCCTCGGCGAGTTTGTTGGGGGTAACGCGTTCGCCGAGACTTGCCGCTTGTTCTAGTATCTTGAGTAGACTGGTGGTGTAGTCTGAAATGTCGGTGGGTTCAGCTGTGGCTGTGGCCAATAAGAGTGCACTACAGTCAAACCTCTATTAAGCGGTCACCCTCGGGAAATAGCCAACTGACCGCTTAATAGAGGTGACCGCTTAATAAAGGTCAAGTTTACAGTAAGTATGGGGACCGATTTCCGGGAATTTGAGCGAAAGTGACCGCTTACAGTGACGCTTACAGTGACACTTACAGTCAAACCAGGTCACACGTGCCCCCCCTAGAGTCCATTATTGACTTTGTTATTTTGAAAATGGATTTAATTTTTCGTTTTGAACTTCGATTATTGCGAACGAACATTTCAATATTCAAAACAAGAATAATTTGAAAATTCGATTGCTGATTGGATTAATAAAACAAACGTTACCCCTAATATGGGCAGACACACAACACGTACGGGCTGCCTGTGTGTCTGCCCATATTAGGGGTAATGTTTGTTTTATTAATCCAATCAGCAATCGAATTTTCAAATTATTCTTGTTTTGAATATTGAAGTGTTCGTTCGCAATAATCGAAGTTCAAAACGAAAAATCAAATCAATTTTCAAATAACAAAGTCAATAATGGACTCTAGGGGGGCACGCGTGACCTGGTTTGACCGCTTAACAGAGGGCCGCTTAATAGAGGTTTGATTGTAGTTGTTAATCAGGTTGTGGGAGGAGTACAAATAGTACTCCAAATGAACACTCCCTCCCTACCCTCCCTACCCTACAATGGGTTGGGGTGGTGAGGGGTAGGTGGGGTTGTATTTCACGTACCGTTATCATCACTCTTCACACAGTGATCACACATCTCGCGGCAGTGCAACGGATCCCACTTTTCACCAAAGTACTGACCAATCAAGGCTCGTCTGCACATCTTCTCATCCTGACAATATCTTAGAATGTTGTATAGGTTTTGAAGTCCTTGGAAAAACGAAAAAGGTGACAATCGATCAAGCTAAGAACAAGGAAGCAGGGAAGCTGGGAAGCAAGGAAGCTGAGTAACAAGCAAGGAAGCAGGGAAGCAAGGAAGCAGGGAAGCAAGGAAGCAAGGAGGCAAGGAAGCAAGAAAGCAGGGAAGCAAGGAAGCAAGGAAAAAGGGAAGCAGGGAAGCAGGGAAGCAGGGAAGCAGGGAAGCAGGGAAGCAGGGAAGCAGGGAAGCAGGGAAGCAGGAAAGCAGGGAAGCAGGGAAGCAGGGAAGCAGGGAAGCAGGGAAGCAAGGAAGCAAGGAAGCAGGGAAGCAGGGAAGCAGGGAAGCAGGGAAACAAGGATGCAAGGAAGCAGGGAAGCAAGGAAGCAGGGAAGCAGGGAAGCAGGGAAGCAGGGAAGCAGGGAAGCAGGGAAGCAAGGAAGGAAGAAAGGAAGCAAAGAAGCAAAGAAGCAAGGAAGCAAGGAAGCAAGGAAGCAAGGTAGCAAAGAAGCAAAGATGTAAGGAAGCAAGGAAGCAAGGAAGCAAGGAAGCAGGGAAGCAAGGAAGCAAGGAAGCAAGGAAGCAAGGAAGCAGGGAAGCAGGGAAGCAGGGAAGCAGGGAAGCAGGGAAGCAGGGATGCAGGGATGCAGGGAAGCAGGGAAGCAGGGAAGCAGGGAAGCAGGGAAGCAGGCAAGCAGGCAAGCAGGCAAGCAGGCAAGCAGGCAAGCAGGCAAGCAGGCAAGCAGGCAAGCAGGCAAGCAGGCAAGCAGGCAAGCAGGGAAGCAGGGAAGCAAGGAAGCAAGGAAGCAGGGAAGCAGGGAAGCAGGGAAACAAGGATGCAAGGAAGCAGGGAAGCAGGGAAGCAAGGGAAGCAGGGAAGCAGGGAAGCAGGGAAGCAAGGAAGAAAAGAAGCAAGGAAGCAAAGAAGCAAGGAAGCAAGGAAGCAAGGAAGCAAGGAAGCAAAGAAGCAAAGATGTAAGGAAGCAAGGAAGCAAGAAGCAAGGAAGCAAGGAAGCAAGGAAGCAAGGAAGCAAAGAAGCAGGGAAGCAAGGAAGCAAGGAAGCAAGGAAGCAAGGAAGCAAGGAAGCAAGGAAGCAAAGAAGCAGGGAAGCAGGGAAGCAGGGAAGCAGGGAAACAAGGATGCAAGGAAGCAGGGAAGCAGGGAAGCAGGGAAGCAGGGAAGCAGGGAAGCAAGGAAGCAAAGAAGCAAGGAAGCAAGGAAGCAAGGAAGCAAAGAAGCAAAGATGTAAGGAAGCAAGGAAGCAAGGAAGCAAGGAAGCAAGGAAGCAAAGAAGCAGGGAAGCAGGGAAGCAAGGAAGCAAGGGAAGCAAGGAAGCAAGGAAGCAAGGAAGCAGGGAAGCTGGGAAGCAAGGAAGCTGAGTAACAAGCAAGGAAGCAGGGAAGCAAGGAAGCAGGGAAGCAAGGAAGCAAGGAGGCAAGGAAGCAAAGAAAGCAGGGAAGCAAGGAAGCAAGGAAGCAAGGAAGCAAGGAAGCAAGGAAAAAGGGAAGCAGGGAAGCAGGGAAGCAGGGAAGCAGGGAAGCAGGGAAGCAGGGAAGCAGGGAAGCAGGGAAGCAGGGAAGCAAGGAAGCAAGGAAGCAGGGAAGCAGGGAAGCAGGGAAGCAGGGAAACAAGGATGCAAGGAAGCAGGGAAGCAGGGAAGCAAGGAAGCAGGGAAGCAGGGAAGCAGGGAAGCAGGGAAGCAGGGAAGCAGGGAAGCAGGGAAGCAAGGAAGAAAAGAAGCAAGGAAGCAAAGAAGCAAGGAAGCAAGGAAGCAAGGAAGCAAGGAAGCAAAGAAGCAAAGATGTAAGGAAGCAAGGAAGCAAGGAAGCAAGGAAGCAGGGAAGCAAAGGAAGCAAGGAAGCAAGGAAGCAAGGAAGCAGGGAAGCAGGGAAGCAGGGAAGCAGGGAAGCAGGGAAGCAGGGATGCAGGGAAGCAGGGAAGCAGGCAAGCAGGCAAGCAGGCAAGCAGGCAAGCAGGCAAGTAGGGAAGCAGGGAAGCAGGGAAGCAGGGAAGCAGGGAAGCAGGGAAGCAGGGAAGCAGGGAAGCAAGGAAGCAAGGAAGCAGGGAAGCAGGGAAACAAGGATGCAAGGAAGCAGGGAAGCAGGGAAGCAAGGAAGCAGGGAAGCAGGGAAGCAGGGAAGCAGGGAAGCAGGGAAGCAGGGAAGCAAGGAAGAAAAGAAGCAAGGAAGCAAAGAAGCAAGGAAGCAAGGAAGCAAGGAAGCAAGGAAGCAAAGAAGCAAAGATGTAAGGAAGCAAGGAAGCAAGGAAGCAAGGAAGCAAGGAAGCAAAGAAGCAGGGAAGCAGGGAAGCAAGGAAGCAAGGAAGCAAGGAAGCAAGGAAGCAAGGAAGCAAGGAAGCAAAGAAGCAGGGAAGCAGGGAAGCAGGGAAGCAGGGAAGCAGGGAAGCAGGGAAACAAGGATGCAAGGAAGCAGGGAAGCAGGGAAGCAGGGAAGCAGGGAAGCAGGGAAGCAAGGAAGCAAAGAAGCAAGGAAGCAAGGAAGCAAGGAAGCAAAGAAGCAAAGATGTAAGGAAGCAAGGAAGCAAGGAAGCAAGGAAGCAAGGAAGCAAGGAAGCAAGGAAGCAAAGAAGCAGGGAAGCAGGGAAGCAAGGAAGCAAGGAAGCAAGGAAGCAAGGAAGCAAGGAAGCAAGGAAGCAAGGAAGCAAAGAAGCAGGGAAGCAGGGAAGCAGGGAAGCAGGGAAGCAAGGAAGCAAGGAAACAAGGAAGCAAGGAAGCAAGGAAGCAAGGGTATAGACAAGCACCTGTTTGCTCTGTGAAGACCATAGTCAACTGTCTAAAAGCATCGAATGGTCGATAATACAGTATACAAGATGACAGCTTATCATCTCGGCCTGCTCGTCCACTCTCTTGATAGTAGTTTTCCATGGATTTACTCAGACTGTGATGGATTACAAAGCGTACGTCTGGCTTGTCGATGCCCATACCGAAGGCTACTGTAGCAACAACAACCTGGTGACAAACAAGAAAGAGAGTGAAGAACCACTGAGTGAATGAATGGATGAATGAATGGATGGATGAATGGATGAATGGATGAATGGATGAATGGATGAATGGATGAATGGATGAATGAATGAATGGATGGATGGATGGATGAATGGATGAATGGATGAATGGATGAATGGATGAATGGATGAATGGATGAATGAATGGATGAATGGATGAATGGATGGATGGATGGATGGATGGATGGATGGATGGATGGATGGATGGATGGATGGATGGATGGATGGATGGATGGATGGATGGATGGATGGATGGATGGATGGATGGATGGATGGATGGATGGATGGATGGATGGATGGATGGATGGATGGATGGATGGATAGATGGATGGGATGGATGGATGGATGGATGGATGGATGGATGGATGGATGGATGAATGGATGGATGGATGAAGGAAGGACTGGCTGAATGGATGGATGGATGAATGGATGACTGAATGGTTAGATTCATATTCCTTTTTGCTACCTCATTTTGATCCTTTTTGCTACCTTTGTTCCTTTTTGCTACCTTAAGTAGGTAGCAAAAAGGATCACATGTTCCTTTTTGCTACCAACTTAAAGTAGCAAAAAGGAACAAGTGTTCCTTTTTGCTACATAAGCAAATTCAGACCTAGTTTAAGTTTTTTTGTCTGAATAAATGCTTTTTAAAGCTTTGTTCATGCTCAGTGTATATTGAACAGTTAAAACGTTTAACAAGTTAAGATAAGTGCCTAACAGTTAACGAGAAAACGCATGCGTATAGATTTGTCAAATCCATGCATGGATGGAGTACGAGTTAAGATATTTAAGTGCCTAATAGTCAACGAGAAAACGCATGTATAGTTTTGTCAAACCCATGCATGGATCGAGTACGAGTTAAGATATTTAAGTACCTAACAGTTAACGAGAAAACGCATGTATAGTTTTGTCAAACCCATGCATGGATCGAGTACGAGTTAAGATATTTAAGTACCTAATAGTTAACGAGAAAACGCATGTATAGTTTTGTCAAACCCATGCATGTATGGAGTACGAGTTAAGATATTCGTATGTTTGGCAACGAATATTGTTGTTGCTTAGTTTATCTTGTTTCCAATAAATAATGATACCAATAGTATATAATATAATGCTATGCAAAATATGGTCATATTGTGTCCAAAGAGGGGCCGATGCCCGCAAAGCTTTAGAGGAGATTTCGTGTACTTCTTTACTATTTTACGGCATTAATGATCCAAACGTTTAGCCTAAGATGCTTACATAATGCGTATCGAAACGTTTGTTCAGGAAAATAAGAGCGAAAAACAACTATGAAACTTAGCATGCGCGGTAAAGTTGCGACCAAATTGCAGATTTTGACATAGCTACATCAAAGGAGCTGTTGATTATCACACAATACGATACATATATTCACTAAAATATGACAGCAAAGCTGTTATACACATAATAAAAGGAAGTAAAGTATAGGTTAAAACGTTAAATTATTATTAATTCGGTTTTTAAAATCGTTTTTTTAACAAGCAAGCTCAACTAAGTGTCTTTAAGTGTGCGAATTCAGTCAAAGGATAATATCATCAATTATTGGCCTCGTCTTCCAATTTAGACTACTTGGGACGATCCGCTGCACATTCTTGGATACTACGAACTTTGTATATTGTTGTATCAATGCGAGTTTAGTGCATTGGTTAGCGTTATTTAAACGATGCCGCAACGAAAAGTACCTGCCGTAACTTAGAACATTTTGACACCATGTTCCTTTTTGCTACCTCACACCGACAGCTATTTTAAAACCTACATAAGGTATCTGAGAAAATCCTTGCATGTGTGAAGCTGAAGCAGTTTGTGTTTTCAGAATATGCAATAAAATCCAAAAACAGAATAAACGAAAATAATGAAAAAAAACATACCCTCTCCTGTTCCTTTTTGCTACCTTTTTGTATTTTGACAGTCCTCAGGAAAAAAATTAAAATTCCGAAACCCAGTGATAATTTGCTTTGATTCTTTGTCATCGTGTTCACAGATAAATAGACTTTATGTGGCATCACAATCGGGTGCCATCCATAGTGTGTGAAGGCCAGGAAATCAGATCACGCGAAACCTGATAGATTTGGAAAAAACGCACGATTTTTCGGTTTTGTTAGAAAACAGAATTTCGTACAAAATGTGCTCTAATTTCCAAACAAATGTCTCAATAACCTTCAAATTTACACTGTACCACGTTTGTACCTTTTAGTAAACGCTCTGTAAAGGGCATTGAGATTACTTGATAAATAACGGAGTTATATCAGTTTTAAAAATTAGATATGATTTTGGCATATTTTGAAATCTACTGAAACGCTAGTCGGCTATAAAGTTCATGTAGCTACACTATAGACTTGCCGAATTCGAATTTCTAACTGATTTTAAAACGTATCTGGTTACTAGAGGGCCAAAATGCATGTCTATAAGGGTGATATATCCCCTTGCTTCCATATATTTTGGAAATTTCAAACAAATTCCTGACAGAAACCAGAAGGGTGTTCCTTTTTGCTACTTTCGTACACTAAAGTTAATCGTAATTCGTCGATAAAAGCGATTGGCTCTTTGTTTTCCAAGTGGTGATTGAGCACCATAATATCTAGCTTTTCATGCAAAAATGGCTGATTTAGATCAACTTAAGGGTAAGAGGGCCATCTTTGAAAAAAGGGAGCAAAAGGGAGCACAGATGAATCTAAGGGTGGATGGATGGATGAACGGATGGATGAACGAATAGATGGATGGATGAATGGATGGATGACTGAATGGATGGATGGATGGATGAACGGATGGATGAATGGATTTGGATGGATGGATGGATGGATGGATGGATGAATGGATGAATGGATGGATGGATGAATGGATGGATGAATGGATGGATGAACGAATAGATGGATGGATGAATGGATGGATGAACGAATAGATGGATGGATGAATGGATGGACAAATGGATAAACAAACAAATAAACGAGTGAATGTACATTTAAACTTTATTTTTAGTAGATTGATGCATAGAAAATTAATTGGCATTAAAGGCTACATATTTAACCTTATGGTGGAAATGTTGTGAAGAGAATACAAACGAAAAACTTTGTACCTGAATCCTATTTTGTGTCCAGTTATAGTGCACACGACTACGTGATTCAGCCGTCATGTCAGAATGGTAACAGGCTGCATGAATGCCCCTGGATGTTAATTCCTTAGCGACATCCTCTGTGTCTTGTCTGGACAAGCAATACACAATTCCTATAGATCATTAATAATAATAATAATATCATGCATTTATATAGCACCATATTATACAGATTGGCTCTTGGCGCTTTACATAAACAATATGAAATAAAAATGAACGGTGTACAAAGACAGTCAAACCTCTATTAAGCAGTCACCTCTATTAAGCGGTCACCTCTATAAAGCGGTCACCACTATTAAGCGGTCACCTCTATTAAGCGGTCACCTCTATAAAGCGGTCACCTCTATTAAGCGGTCACCTCTATTAAGCGGTCACCTCTATTAAGGGGTCACCTCTATTAAGCGGTCACCTCTATCGATGAAGGGGTCACTTTCACTCAAATTCCTGGAAATCGGCCCCCATACTTACTGTAAAGTTGACCTTTATTAAGCAGTCACCTCTATTTAGCGGTCACCTTCGATCAATGAAGGGGTCACTTTCACTCAAATTCCTGGAAATCGGCCCCCATACTTACTGTAAAGTTGACCTTTATTAAGCGGCCACCTCTATTAAGCGGTCAGTTGGCTATTTTCCAAGGGTGACCGCTTAAAGTGTATATGACACGAAATTTTTTCTTTTGAAAATCGATTACATATGAAGTGAATAGTGGGATGTTTCAGTATTTTGTGATTTGAGCTTCGCATTGGCGAGTTATAAAGGATTGAAATCGTGATATGCTAATTTGGTGACGTCAGAGTGGGTTTAATTTATTATACAAAAGCGCCATTATATTGTGCAAATTATTGAATTTTTTTAATCTGGCAAAAAGTTTTCTACAATTGATATCCATGATGTTAATTTTGTTTTTCTATTTCAGAAAAGAGTACTGCTTGGAAAAATACAAATAAGTTTCGGCAAAACCCACTCTGACGTCACCG
Organism: Actinostola sp. cb2023; assembly: GCA_033675265.1. Taxonomy (NCBI): domain Eukaryota; kingdom Metazoa; phylum Cnidaria; class Anthozoa; order Actiniaria; family Actinostolidae; genus Actinostola; species Actinostola sp. cb2023. Next base: position 14,390 of record JAUJYZ010001488.1, read on the forward strand.
AATTAGCATATCACGATTTCAATCCTTTATAACTCGCCAATGTGAAGCTCAAATCACAAAATACTGAAACATCCCACTATTCACTTCATATGTAATCGATTTTCAAAAGAAAAAATTTCATGTCATATACACTTTAAGTGAGGTTTGACTGTACTAAGAAATGGATACAATTGAGGGAGAGTTGATGTGCTTTAAAAATTAACCATAAAAAATCTTCTGGAGAAAGGAAAAAGGAGAGAGAAAAATTATCTGACTCTGATGAGATTTGAACCCACGACCTCTAGAACTGATCATAGTTGAGTTGTAAATTAGTCCAGTTGAACCTCTATTAAGCGGCCAACCTCTTGCAATTCCATCAGGGTGGCTGCTTAATAGAGGTTTATATTTTAATTACCTGATTGATTAGGAAACTTGGAGGAAATCAGCTGATGCATGTCATTTATGCAGTCTTTATTGGCAGGGGGTTTGTATCTTACCTAGTAAATAGTAGAACAAATGAATAGATGAATGGATGGAAGGATGTGTAATTAAGTGAATGAATGAAAGAAAAATATAATGGATGTATGAATGAATGAATAAATTAAAATGGATAGATGGATGAACGAATGAATGAATGGATGGATGAATAAATGGATGGATGAATGAATGGATGAACAAATGAATGGATGAAAGGATGGATGGATAAATAGATGAACAAATGAATGGATGAACGAATGAATGAATGGATGGATGAATAAATGGATGGATGAATGAATGGATGAACAAATGAATGGATGGATGGATGGATGGATAAATAGATGAATAAATGAATGGATGGATGAAATGATGGATGAATGAATGGATGAACAAATGAATGAATGAATGAATGAATAGTGGAATAAAATAATGTACTGAATGAATGAAACAATAGATGGATGGATAAATGCATGAATAGATGTGAATGAATGAATAAAAGAATGAAATATATGAACAAACAAACAAATAAACAAACAAAATAATAAATAATAAATATTGATGTACAGGGAGCTTCTGTGAAATTATATTGTTTTATTTCTTTTTCCACACCTCATAATATAGATTCGGCCTGTTGAATGATGCTTTCAATAGCAAACAATCTGACTGCAGACCAATAATCTTCTTGACATCTTCAACAACCTTTGTAGTAGCAGTTGCCGTCAGTCCTAATATCGGTACTCGTGGATACTGTCTTTTTAGAATTCCAAGAATCTTGTAATCGGGACGAAAGTCATGACCCCACTGGCTCGCACAGTGGACTTCATCTATGACGATTCTAGCAAGGTTACCAGCTAGAAAGAGGATAAACCATGGAATTAAAATGGTTTATATTGTCTAATGTCAACATTTTTTGTGTGTTTTCATTTTCATATCACTCACTCACACTCCTTACTAGGGGTTGCAAATGGTTATTGCGAGACGGCGAGACTTGCGGTTTTCACTGCCAGCTCGAGACTCTTCTTTCAATATACACTCGATTGCAGAAATGTTGTAGTTTACATTTATACAAATATACAAATATCTAATGAGATAATGTTAAACATGCTAAAATAAAACTGTTTAAGCAAAAAAATATTGCTGGAAATTATTGTTTCAGCCAGTTGCTGGATGCGATACTAATCTAAAATTGATGTTTCAGATGTATTAGAAGAAAATATTAAGCGATGTTTTGCACTTCGCATCTCATTAGATTTGTTGTATCTCATTAGATATGTGTATAAATGTATACTACAACCTTTCTGCAAGCGAGTGTATATATATATATATAGTTTTATAGACTCTGTGACTATGAAAACACTGAAAAAGTGAGACTGCGAGACTCTTCAATAGAGGGACCATTCGCCACCCCTCTTACTACATTCTATAACACCGTAAAAAAGTGCCTATGAAACGAAAATGTTGATCCTTGTTTTATTGTAAATTATTGTTGTTTGGTCTTTCTCTGAACATTTGCTGTATTTAAACATCGACTTTGAGCATGCGAACATTTTCTTTTCGCGGTTCGAAAATTATCATTTTCAACCAAAATGTACGACAGGAGACTGGGCCCTTGACAATGGCTCGGTGATGTCATAAGTTGTGTATGCCTTTGTTTGCACAACTCTTGACGTCACATTTCTATAGTTTGACCGAGCGGGAATTGTCGCATTTTGAACTTCGTGCCCAAAATAAAAAATGTTCCCGTAGCTCAATTCACTTTTTATTAATGCCATGTAAACAAGCAAATAGTAAACTTTCGTAGTAGCAAATAAAAACGGGGTCTGTTTTTTCATTTCATAGGCACTTTAACTTTACTGACGTTTTGAACCTTTAATAGCCCTTATAGTCAAAGTAGAAGGGCTCCAAACATCAGTAAAGTCAAGTACGGTGTTATTGGATACTGTAACGCTGAATCCCTACCATCATAGCTTTTCTCTAGCTTTGCCATAAACCGTTTACTCTTGGCTATCTTCTCAGGAGTGACATACAGTAGCTTGAGTCCAGATTTCTTATCCAACATCTCAGAATGAACAGAATTGACTTTCTCTCTTGAACAACTTGCATTCAGCATTTCACTTTTGATCTGAAATCTCTGTAAGGCCATCAACTGATCCTCCATCAAGGACACCAAGGGAGACACGACCAAAGTAAAACCTTTGGATACCACTGCAGGGAGTTGAAAACACAAGCTCTTGCCCCCTCCCGTTGGCATAATCAGAATGCAATCGCAGCCAGACATTGTAGCGTTGATGCATTCAAGCTGTAGTGGTCGAAACGTGTCCATTTTAAAAACGCTTTCTCGAGCGATTTCAAGTTCTGTAGACCAAGAAAAGTTTGTACCTTCGAAGTTCTGCTTTAATTGCGCCAAGACAACTTTGGAAGTTGAAGGCTCTGCAGAGTTGTTCAAGCGATTCTGAATGTCGTTTTTTCTCTCGAGGAGATACTGTTGTCTCTCTAGTAGCGATGCTATTTGGACCTCGATTTCATCAAGTTCTTCTGTTATTTCTTCCAACTCTTTGGCGTCCGCCATTTTTTTTTCATCCATTCTTGCTCGTGGATGAGTAGGAGTGGGGAAGATTGTAACACAGGGAACCCAATTCCTTCAAGAAGAAGTCTAAAAAAAACCCCCAAAAAACCCCAAAACACGGATAAACGATGATGATGATGATCTACATCTATTTTATTACTTTGCAATGATGATGATGATGATGATGATGATGATGATGATGATGATGATGATGATGATGATGATGATGAGTATAGTAGGAGTGGGGCAGATTGTAACACAGGGAACCCACTTCCTTCAACTGAAGTCTAAAAAAACATTGATAAACGATGATGATGGTGATGATGATGATAATGATGATGCTGGCGGTGTATACATTGTGTCCTGATCACTTGTCTCTCCTGACTAACATCCGATCATGACACATCTACATCTACATCATACTACGAGTATTAAAAATGACGACGATTATGATGATGATGATGATGATAATGGCAGGATGATGTGGTGATTGTTACACTGGTATCATTCATCCGTCCATCAAATCATAATAACATCCAAATCATAACAATTGACAATGATGATGATGATGATGATGATGATTGTGCGACTGCTTTGGTACAGCGGCTACCGCCATTACCGTATGCTCCGACCCGTACCACGCATGTGTGTTGCGCGCGTTGATTTCTGAGCGTCGTTGCACATGGAAAGAGGTTTCTCTGTAAAGAAATGACTTCTTTACCACAAATAACCTTCTCCTGACGCCGATTCCACGTTTCGTTGGTTTGATGGGGGAGATAGGAGCCATGGTTGCAAGGCTTGAACAAGAAGGGCTCGATCTTGAGCAGCTAATTGACTACGAGTTGGAAGCTGCGGGCTTTTTGTCGTTGTCTGAAAGGTACACAAGAACCATTGATTGATCAAACATTCTTACTACTTTTCCTCGACTTTTAGACCCTTATCTAACAGTATATTTTGCAGGAAAGCTCTACAGAGTATCTCAGTTAAATTCAGAGTCTAACTGGGAACGCTGAAGGAGATTTCGGCTCAAAACGAGCTCTTAAATCACAGAAGAAATGAATCGTCTTTGTGTTTTTGTTGGGCCAGTTTTGTTAATTTCAACGTCAATAAAGTTCGAAGAACTTCTGTTTTTTGAAGGCGGGATTGTTTGCGATGCTCCCTGAAGGCAAATTATAATATTTAGGTGGAGTTTTGGAGCTTTAGAATTTGGGCAAGTTGAGGAGTTATTGTTTAATAACAATGACAATAGTCCCAGGTTGTTTATTGTCTTTTAGACTTAGAGTCACTCCTCTTCAAGTAAGCTTACTTAAGTTATTAGTTACTATCAACGATTAAAATAGTGATTTTACGTGGCTGAGAAGTTTATACATTAACGTTTTAATATCGCGTTTAGTTATATTGAACAGTTTGTTTAACCACAAGTTGAAACAATTATAAATTTGTGAAACATACAATAATAATTAGGCTTAGTTATTACATTTTCTGCTTGAGTTGAGTTGACCGTCCAGCAGACCATAATTTTAGCTTCGACGTTCGTGATAACGCAAGCTTCACACCCCAGAGGCCTTTTGTCTGAATTTAGTTTACTCCAGGGGTAGATTCACTGTCAAAAGAGAACACAAAACTTGACTTAGGAAGATAAAAATATCGAAAAATTAAGTTAACATTTTTTTTCAAATTTGATGATGATATTTGCTCTGATTGGCTGGTGACTATTACATTTATATTTAAGTATATATACTGTAGAGGTTAAATATTTCTATAGCTAATATTCAGAGAAACTTTATGGGTATCTTTATAGCACTTTAACTTTCCCTCGATTTCTACATTGTATCTGTTTCACTAGTGCTACGTGGCCTCCTTTCCTAGTATTGTGAACTTCATGGGTAACTTTATAGCACTCTAACATTCCCTCAATTTCTATCTGTTTCACTAGTGCTACATGGCCTCCTTTCCTAGTATTGTGAACTTTATGGGTATCTTTATACATGTAGCACTTTAACTTTCCCTCAATTTCTATCTGTTTCACTAGTGCTACGTGGCCTCCTTTCCTAGTATTGTGAACTTTATGGATATCTTTATAGCACTTTAACTTTCCCTTGATTTCTATCTGTTTCACTAGTGCTATGTGGCCTCCTTTCCTAGTATTGTGAACTTTATGGGTATCTTTTATAGCACTTTAACTTTCCTGCAATTTCTATCTGTTTTTGTTTCATTTTGTGTTATTAGTATCAACTATAATTCCTATTTTTTAATGATTTTCCTCTTTGCTTCACAGATCCACTGATTCTCTCTCAGATAGAGTTGACGCTATCTCTGGTAAGCAGTTCTGTTCTTTTACCATTTAATAAAACAGACAAACCTCTGTTTTGGTATGAGTGGGAAGTAGTTACGGTATGGTTCGTGTGGTGACCGTGCCGTGACCAAGCATTCTGATTGGTTGAGCAATGATTTTGCGTGCTGTGATTGGTTGAATAGATGTCTTCGATTCCGTACCGTGAACGCAACCCTGTGCCATAGATATATCCCACTCATGTGAAAACTCATGATATTTCTTGTGAAAATTTATCTAAGTGTCTAAGCAAAATTCTCACTCAGTTGTAAAACGCACTGGGATAGTTATTTAGTGCGTCGTTTAAATTAAGAACATTATTATTATTATTATTAGCCACTTCGGAGTTGATGTTTGCGGGGCATTGTGGGGCTGTTTTGAGGGACGCTTTATGTTCAATACGGCGACAAGTTTGAATAGTGATGTACCAAAGTTTGAAGTAAGTGGGTTTGGTACACAATAATTATGTTTCCCAGTCGTTTCCTCGTGTTTTACAGTAAATAGACAGCAATGGCGTCCCTCAAAACAGCCCCACAATTCCTTTGAACATCAACTCCGAAATGGCTAATTATTCAATGCATCTCTAGGCAATCAAAGTGAATTGAAATGCCTTCTAAAGTCTATTGAAGATCAACTACGCATGGTTCAAACAGAGGAAAACATACCAGAAAAGTAAGTCTTGTGATCAAACTCCAAATTCTCCTTTGGAAAGAAGCCACATTCATCTCTGGTAGAACAGAGCAGAAAAACGTTTTATAGCCTTTTCTAACAAGGATGTAGATAAAGTTTAAGATAGCAGGGCCAATGATAGTTATAGAGGGGCCACAAAAACCGACCGCCGAAAGGTGGGAGTTTGTAGGGGGGGGGGGGGGTTGGGGGCCCCCCCCCCCCCCCCAGAAAATGTCGAATGTAGAGGCTCTGAGAAGCCACTTTCTTGTCATTTCCAGTGGTAACGTTTCCAAAATAGTTTCAAATAGCAAGCCCCTACACTAAGAACTACTAATGTTAATTTAAACCATCCACATGACAATAATGAATGCAGTTATAATTTAAGACCAAATAACTTCATTTTATCACCCTACATCGCCATGTTGATGTTCGGCAAACAAGCAAGCAAGCACATCCGGGACTTTATTACTGACTTACCACAGGGATCCCATATTGGAACACATCCGCGTGCTTGTCACATGTTCTAAACAAAATGGCGTTACACGCTGTGTTCGTATTCAGTTACCATCAACCAAAATAATGATGTTTTAAAGAATTAGAGCAGAAAAAAATAGAGGACTCGGGTTCCAGGTTTCAGTATAACCAGTTCTGAGCAAAGATTTGTTTTCATAAAGGATCTCAACTGTTTCAAAGCCGGCCCAAAGTCGAAAACAGCCGGGGCAATGGCCTGTTGCTCGGCTATTGTCTACATGTACATCCCTGTCTAATAAGGATACCTATAGGTTGTTAAGCTCAATATTTTGTATACAAGCCCTTTTATGCTCAAATAACAAAATGTCAAATGCCACCAAAATTCGGTGAATGGGTCTCAGAGATATAAGGACTTGTACTTTGGGAGAGGTGGCATTTTGATCAGCAGAAAAACCATCTGAGGGCCACAAGTTTATAAGTGTATTATACTTTTACGTGCTACCCTCGTTAAATAAAGTCTTTACTTTACCTTACCTTACCATCATTTTCGTAAATATCTCCAAGAAGCTTTACTGTAACTTGATAAGATTTTGCCACAAGTTTTGAGTAATGGCAGCACAAATGTATCAATCGCAGTTTTTGATGTATCATTGCCAGTTAGTGAAAACTGTACGAAAACAACAGCTTTGCAGTTTTTTCTCTCTGTCCTCTGGTACTCAGAGTGGAAACACAGAGATTCAATAATATTAATTTGTATTTTCTATTGATCGTTAGTCTCTTGGACGACAAGAAATTTGCAGATGATGATAATGGAGTTAAACACGTCATAGTTATTGAGGATGACGAAGAAATGAAAAGAAACGACATTGGTTGCCAAGCGAACATGGAGTCTGACCTACCACCCATTACCGCAGCAACCACTGGCCCATTGAAGCCTTCAGACGAACAACCTACGTCTCAAGCTACAACTACGATCACCAAGACAGCAAATCATAACACTCCAACTGTTGCAGCTACTAAAGTTTCTTTTAACCAGAAGAAAACTCCAGTACAATTACTTCCAAAACCAAGTATCCAAATCACAAAAACTTTACCAATATTACCTAAACTTGTAACATCGTCTGCCGAGAGCACGTCCAGGAGCACAGGCACCCCTCTGGGTGTTATTGCGTATAGGACATTAAAGTCCCCTGCAGAGACGGGACCTGCCTCGGTCGTTAGCGTAGTGACTGTGAAGTCCTCGCAACCTGTTATACACCCTGAGCAAATAAGGGGTGCAACTGCACCCACCACGCCTTCTGCGTCTACTATAGCTGCTGTGAAGTCCTCGAAACCAGTTATACACCCTGAGCACATAAGGGGTGCAACTGCACCCACCACGCCTTCTGCGTCTACTATAGCTGCAACACCAGTTACTCAGTAAGTCAGCAATGATTTTGTGTAAATATTGGTTCAAATATATCTTAAAAAGTCGAATAAATATGCGCAATACAAATAAATAAATAAATATTATTATATTATTTATTTTGAAGAACAAAGTCAAGCTCGCAAGTTGAAGCCGCAGCGGCTGCTATAGTTACTATGGTTTCCTCACCTGAATCTCAAGGGTATTATTATTAGTATTTATTATTACTATTATTATTACTATTAATAATTTATTTTTATTTCCATTTACTGACGAGTGGCTAGTATTTGTGGGCTTGTATTATTGCCTAATTTTGCTTACATAATTATATTAGGGACCTTAAGCACCAGGACGACGACGTCGAGGACAACGAAGTTCGAATGAAGTGTTTTGTTGTTTATTCTTTTAATAGTTGTTTCATTTCCTAAATTTGCGTCGCCTCTCACGAATGACATCGTCTTTTTGTGGTCCAGTTGACTGAAAACAACTATCTGCACAAATAACGAACTGACGTTTTCGTTCTCTTTGCGTCGTCAAACATAGGCATTTCACGTTGTAGTTTAGCACAGAACGCCTGAAGTTAAGACCAAATCGAGCTCATTTCATACATTCCAACAAGAAGTTATTGAATGTTGTAATTGGTGTTATTGTTTCTCTGACGTCGTCGTCGTCCATTCCGTCCTCGATGCTAAAGGTCCCTATTATTTTCCCATTGACAGGGTCATTACTCCTATTATTTCCCCATTGACAGGGTCATTACTCCTATTATTTCCCCATTGACAGGGTCATTACTCCTATTATTTCCCCATTGACAGGGTCATTACTCCTATTATTTCCCCATTGACAGGGTCATTACTCCTATTATTTCCCCATTGACAGGGTCATTACTCCTATTATTTCCCCATTGACAGGGTCATTACTCCTATTATTTCCCCATTGACAGGGTCATTACTCCTATTATTTCCCCATTGACAGGGTCATTACTCCTATTATTTCCCCATTGACAGGGTCATTACTCCTATTATTTCCCCATTGACAGGGTCATTACTCCTATTATTTCCCCATTGACAGGGTCATTACTCCTATTATTTCCCCATTGACAGGGTCATTACTCCTATTATTTCCCCATTGACAGGGTCATTACTCCTATTATTTCCCCATTGACAGGGTCATTACTCCTATTATTTCCCCATTGACAGGGTCATTACTCCTATTATGGTTCCCCATTGACAGGGTCATTACTCCTATTATCACCCCCAGGTACTAGTTTATTACTCCTATTTTTCCCCATTGACAGCTAAAAATTACTCCTATTATTTCCCCATTGACAGGGTAATTACTCCTATTATTTCCCCATTGACAGGGTCATTACTCCCCCAAAGTTTGACGAGTCAACAAGGATTATTGGCAAGCGAAGCGATGACTTGTGGTACCCAGGAGAGATTTTCAAAGTAATCACAGATCGCTACAACCAGGTACTAGTTTAAATGTGATTTTTAAACATGAAACCGAGCTAAAAAGGGACTGTGTCAGGCAGCTCTCACATTCAAATGTCAGTCGTCTGTCAAAGTGTTGAATATTAAAGTGCTACTTAGACAAAATACAAAGAAATGTATGGAGCTGAATGTTGGGTTGAGTAGATGACTTCACTGACACCTCTAAAGATTCATGAAAATATAGTACTTCCCTCTGGAATATCGAAAAAAGATTTTAATTAGTTATTATTAGACCCTTGAAGAATTATTCAATGAAGTTTCAGCTAAATTAAACTTCGATCGATTTTTGTCTAAGTAGCACTTTAAGTTCCAGTCTAAAAGGCACTTATGTTGTTCTTGCAGGGAGCCCTTCAATTCATCTTTCCTTCCCTTCCTCTCTCCCTCACTTCTATGCTTGCTTTTTCTAATGTCTTTGTACACACAAGAACTCATAATTAAAATGGTTTATTTTCAGGTCAAATTCAGAGTCAAATTTGACCAAGGAAACAGAGGCCTTTTAAGATCAAATCACATTGCATTGGAGGCATGCGCACCAAAGGGTGTATTAAATGTTGGAAGCAGAGCAGTGGGTAAGCCGGTCATTATGTACTGTTATACATTCATGTACTGTGTCTGTAAAACCATGCAAGATTATGGGGCGAAACCCGAAAAGAATATAAGTTCCTAATATTTCCTCGAGTCCTAACAACACAGTACACACTGTGCGGGGGCAGGTCCAAGCCACAACTCACTTTATTCCATCAAATAAATTAAACTTACATCACGCAAGCAAGGACCACAATGGCCTCAATGTGACACTTCACAACATATATACCCTAATTTACATAACTCGCTCCAGGACATCTTGTCCATGTAGGAAATCATTTCCCTCTCCATTACCAACTCTCTACGATCGTTGTCCATTACAAGAAAAATATATAAATGTGGTTGAATAATGACTGTAACAAACCTGCATTTAAATTTGCATTTTTGCATATTATAATTTTTTTGCAAAATCTGTTCATAAGTAAGAATTTATGCATATCTTTCTACTGAAAAGGGCCATTCAAGTTTTTGTTTATAGGCTAAAACACATACATTTATAGGCTAAAACACATAAATTTATGTGTCCTGAGATATATATCAAAAATTGTGCTATTTGTTTGCAAGATTGAATAAATGAAAAACTACAAAACAGTAATTTTGAACAATTGTACATGATGGAAATTAACTCCAAATAATGAAATTGCCCTGTTTGAATGAGCAGACCTGTTAAATTCTAAAAACATGTGCAAAATGGAAATAATTTCAGCAAAATGCAAAAATGCAAATTTAAATGCAGGGTTATTCTGTGTTTTCTCGATGAAAACACCAGGTATAACGGCCGCATTTTAAGTAAATTGGAACCTTGTTTGGGGAAATCGGTGTTAGGTCCATAGAGAGATGGGAAGGAAGGGGCAATCGAGCGATACTAGCAAGCTGACTTCAAGCAATAGATGACCACGAAGGAACAATAGGGGACTTGCACTAAGAGGTTACGTGACCCCAACCCTGTTAAATCGAACAGTAGTGTCAAAATGAACTCCAGAAATGAAAAGAGCAGCTCAAAATTAGTAAAAGGGTGAATTTTCAGCTCATGCTGTTTGACACAGGAAAAATGTCACGAAAAATCAAATCAAATGATTTCTAAGAATTTGTATGGAAGATGCATTGGATGGCAAGAGCTTGCAATCCAGCACATTTCCCCTTATGAATCCTAATAACATTTTGGATTTATTTTTAAAGCAATATTTCAGAGGTTTCTTGGTGTTGCAGAACACCAGATGACGTTAGACAATGAACACAAAGGACGAGAAGAATGAACTTGAACCAAAACAATACCCTGCATACAAAGAAACCTAACCAAGAATACAATGCAGACTGTAGCACCAAGAAACACCCAGTATTTCTCATGTTTCAAACAGTATGAGCTAAACATTCTCCTTTTTACTAATTTCGAGCTGCTCTTTTCATTTCTGGAGTTCATTTTGACATTGCTGCTTGATTTGAGAGGGTTAGAGTCACGTGACCTATTAGTACAAGTCCCGGCCTATTGTGCAAGCAAACCTGTGCATGTGCACTTGCGACAACCACTGACATCTACTGATTAATGAATAATGTCATAAAGAGTTAACATAAATATCAAGCATTATTTCTTCTATGCTTCATCTTATCTTCATCTTTCTTATCTTCTGTTTGTTCTTCCTGTTCATTGCTTATGACTAAATCCATCCCAATAATCATTTTCGTAGCTTTACGGCCCAGAGAGACTGCAGACGAAAGCGCATCCTGGCGGCAAGCTCAAGAAGGTTACTGGAATTCTACTTGTTTTGATAGTCGTTTATACAATAATTGCATGCGCTGGATAAGTAGTACGCTCTAAAAATGCCAAAGTCAGTATGTGTACTGTTTACTGTCTCTCTCAAGTTGATACAAGTTGATACAGTTAAACCTCTCGCGTAGGTGGTTATGTTACTTTTGTGATAGATTTAGGGCAGGTTGGGTTAAACTCGTTTACAGAAACCGGTTTAACTGGTATATGGAAACTGGTTTAACTGGTTTACAGAAAGCTGGATTACAGAAACTGGTTTAACTTGTATATGGAAACTGGTTTACAGAATGCTGGTTTACAGAAAACTGGTTTACAGAAACTGGTTTACAGAAACTGGTTTAACTTGTATATGGAAACTGGTTTACAGAAAGCTGGTTTACAGAAAACTGGTTTACAGAACTGGTTTCAAAAATCGAAATTTTATATGAAAACCTTTGGAAATTTACGCTGGTAGGCAACTCTTTGAAAATTCATATCTTCGCAATTTGTGAAGCGATCTTTTCCTAACTTCACATTTTTACTCATTTCAACGAGCTCTTTCCAGCTATGATAATCATTTTTTTGTCCTATGAGTTTTGAAATTACATGATAAACCCTCATTGACGCCAGTGTAGAAGTTATATCCTGGGAGGCTTTAACTGTATCACTTGTGGATGTTACAAAAAGTAATGTACTAACATCACTAACCTGTGTAACGGAAGCTTGGTTTTCTAACTGCTAATTGATGGGCTGAACTTATTCTCTGATATCTAAATGAGTTAACCACGCATTCATGAAGGTAAAGGCCTCTATAAATACAGCTTAAAGTGTATATAAATTTTAAAAACAATATTTTGAAAATCGATTACATATGAAGTGAATAGTAGGATGGTTCAGTATTTTGCGATTTAGCTTGAAGAGTTTAAGGTTTAAAAATCATGATACGGTATGCTAATTCTGTGATGTCAACTTGGTTGTTTGACCGTAATTTATTTATATTTTTTCAAGCAGTACTCTTCTCTGAAATAGAAAAAAAAACTTAACATCATTTATATAAGTTGTAGAAAACTTTTTGCCAGATTAAAAAAATGTCAATAATTTGCACAATGGCGATTTTGTATAATAAATTGCAACCAAAATGACGTCAAAATGACGTCGTGATATTAGCATATCACGATTTCAAACCTTTATAACTCGCAAATTCGAAGCTCATAATTTCACTTCATATGTAACCAGTTTTTAAAAGATTTCGCTTCATATGCATTTTTATCATAAACTTTATACCTATGTAAGCAATACTGTACATAAAGTGTGGCTATTACAGTTATACATGTATAGTAGTATTTATCAAAGTGTTATTGACTTCACCGTTGCAGGTCCTTATGGGAAACTCGATGTACTTTATGCTGGCATTGTTGCTGAAAAATGCTGCCCTGAAACTAAATATAGGTAATGGCTACCTTGCAAAACACAGTCAGTCAGTCCGTCAGTGAGGGAGTCAGGCAGTCAGTCAGTCCGTCAGTCAGTCAGTCAGTTAGTGAGTCAGTCAGTCAATCAGTGAGTCAGTCAATCAGTCAGTGAGTGAGTGAGTCAGTCAATCAGTGAGTCAGTCAATCAGTCAGTGAGTGAGTCAGTCAATCAGTCAGTCAGTCAATCAGTCAGTGAGTCAGTCAGTCAATCAGTGAGTCAGTCAATCAGTCAGTGAGTGAGTCAGTCAATCAGTGAGTCAGTCAATCAGTCAGTGAGTGAGTCAATCAGTGAGCGTCAGCGAGTCAGTCAGTCAGTCAGTCAGTCAGTCAGTCAGTCAGTCCGTCAGTCAGTCCGTGAGTCAGTCAGTGAGTCAGTCAGTTTGTGAGTCAGTCAGTCAATCAGACAGTCAGGTGATTGGTCAGTGAGTGAGTGAGTCAGTTGGTTAGTCAGTCAGTGAGTCAGTCAGTGAGTCAGTTGGTCAGTCACACAGTCAGTGAGTCAGTCGGTCAGATGATTGGTCCGGTAGTCAGTCAGTCAGCCATCAGTCAGTCAGTCGATCAGTCAGTTAGTCAGTCAGGTGATTGGTTGGTCAGTCAGTCAATTGATATTTATTCACACAATATTTTTATTCATTTAATTATTTACTTGTAGATTCTTAATATTCTTTGATGATGGTTTTGCTCAATACCTGCCAGTCCACAAACTGCATCACGTGTTCCATACAGGTAATTACAAACCAATCATACATTTGTTACTGCGATTATTTACGGTGTTCAACATTCTCTGAAAGAGTAATAGCCTGTACCCTACAATTATTATTATCGTTTACATTTTGTATTTTTTACAAATGTATCATTTAGGTGACAAAGTTTGGACAGAAGTTGCTGAACATTCGCAAGAATTCATCCAAGAATACCTAGAGGAATTCCCTAATGTACGCATTTTATTGATTGATTGAATGATTGATTTATGTCACTTATTAATTGAGAGTATCACAAGAAAAATAACTTACAGAATTAGTTATCAAACAGACAAATTAAAGCCCATTTACAGTGCGAATCAAAAAACCGTGGGCACCAGAAATAGTTCAGAAATCATTTATCATTTGTTGAACAATCAGAAACGACTCTCAAACTGCAAGAAGTTTATCTGACTACAAATCAGTCAAACTTCTTGCAGTTAGAAAGTTGTTCCAGATTGTTCAACGAACGATAAACGATTTCTGAAATATTTCTGGTGCTCACGGTTTTTCGATTCGCAATACCACAAACCTTCTTTTTTTTTTTCAAGATTCGCCCATAAGGCAGGTGTTGTACAATAGGACACGAAGTCCCCTTTAAAATACATTACACCACGTCCCACCCAATAAGAATATAACCCAGTATACCCGACCCCTGATTAATTCCCAATACAATCACATCCATCTGATCAGAAACAGTGGATAGTAATGTAGTTTGTAGGTTTTCTATTATTTACGCTTACGAACTACCTTATTACCTTATAAATAGATAATTAGTTTGGTCTAATTATGTTTAATATAGCAACAATATTATGCACACTCTGATTGGCTGGATATCTATGAACTACTGTATGTACCCATGGGTTGTACACTCACGACATCTTGACTTTTTCTGTGATGATTACATAATGTACATCTCGTGCCACTCTTACGCTTGTTAGAGTTCTTTATTATTATTATTATTATTATTATTATTATATTTTCTCTTGTGTATCTATAACACTATAGATCGACATCACGACATCTTGACTTTTTCTGTGATGATTACATAATGTACATCTCGTGCCACTCTTACGCTTGTTATAGTTCTTTATTATTATTATTATTATTATTATTATTATATTTTCTCTTGTGTATCTATAACACTATAGATCGACATCACGACATCTTGACTTTTTCTGTGATGATTACATAATGTACATCTCGTGCCACTCTTACGCTTGTTAGAGTTCTTTATTATTATTATTATTATTATTATTATTATTATTATTATTATTATTATTATATTTTCTCTTGTGTATCTATAACACTATAGGCACATGGACGTGCATTGACTAATTGACATGTAAAGCAAGTGTTAGGAACTAATATTTATATTCTTTATCTGTCTGCTATGCAGAGGCCGATGGTTGTACTCAAGGTTAATCAATGGGTCAAGACAGAGTGGAGAGGAAAGTGGTATGTTATAACAAGCCATTGATGGGAGGGATAGAAGGAATGGGAGGGATGGGGTAATGGTATATTCATACATTACTGAGCAAGCAAAGCAACATCTATACTAACTGCTAACCACGAGGGACAAATTATGACAGCATACATGTGCACTTTTAAGTTACAATAACCATGGAAATATCACTTGAATGGATTCAACATTCTTTCTCCAGCACATTGGATAGGTTATACAGTTTTTACATTGGAGATATTATTGTCCAACTCTTCATAGAAGGGACGCTAGTAGGCCTGGAACGAGTAAAGATATCCAGCAATAATTTTACTTGTCTATGCTACGCTAGTAGGCCTGGAACGAGTAAAGATATCCAGCAATAATTTTACTTGTCTATTTTGCACACGCTTTTATATAAATATCCTTCATGGGATGAGTGTATTTTTCGCATCACAAAAGGGTTGGATAATAAATAACTTGTTTGACATTTTAGTGTGGAGTAAGGCTGGAAATTTTTACTCATAAAGTTGTATTTGACTCGTAAGAATATCCAGCCGTACTCCATACTAAAATGTCAAATAAGATTTATATATAGTCAAAATATAACAACTCCTATCTCAATTGTTATACAATGTAAAACTCATACGCAGTCTTCCAATATTTTTTTTTCTTTTTTTTTTTCTTCCAATATATTTGCCATAGACTGGGGAAATTATTCAATATGCCAGAATATTGACGCGATTCTCTCTTCACTCTTCTCTTGTATTTTTTGCAGGCTTAAAGCAAGAGTACTTCAAGTAGACTGTAGTCTAGTGAAGGTAAATTGAAGACCCCACCCTTGATTGTTTCAAATCAAAACCATTTGTGTTTGTTAATGTGTGAATTGTCTTGGGTAATTTCTCTAAGGGTAGCGTTTTGCTTTTGCAGATGTTGTTTCAAGTTGATAACAGAACCGAATGGATTTACAGAGGATCAACGCGATTAGAGCCACTGTACAAGGCTTTGGTAGGTTTTATTTATTTATTTGTTCATTTGTTTATCCATCCATTCATTCATCCATCGATTCATCCATTCATCCATCCATTCATTCATCCATTCATCCATCCATCATCATTCATCATCCATCCATCCATCCATCCATTCATTCATCCATTCATCCATTCATTCATCCATTCATCCATCCATTCATCTAACATCCAAACTGTTCCATTCACGTTCAGATTGATGGAAAAATCTCCCGAAAGAAAAACAAACGCCAGCGCAAAGTTTCCCAGAATCCAGATGAACCCTACGTGGACTTCAGTGCGACCAAACGAGAGTTTGGATTCTCGTTATACAGCAAAACTGACACTCAAGGTGAAGTAACAGTCTGAAACTAAACGACACTTGTCTAAGACCTGATAACTCACATACATGTAATTCACATGACTGAAGAAGACTGTGACACAGTTGAAACATAGAGTCGTTTTCGTATGAGTGGGAAACCTATGGCACAGCAGTCATGGTTGGGGTGGAGAGCCTTGTTCATGGTTGGGGTGGAGAGCCTTGTTCATGGTTGGGGTGGAGAGCCTTGTTCATGGTTGGGGTGGAGAGCCTTGTTCATGGTTGGGGTGGAGAGCCTTGTTCATGGTTGGGGTGGAGAGCCTTGTTCATGGTTGGGGTGGAGAGCCTTGTTCATGGTTGGGGTGGAGATCCTTGTTCATGGTTGGGGTGGAGAGCCTTGTTCATGGTTGGGGTGGAGAGCCTTGTTCATGGTTGGTGGAGAGCCTTGTTCATGGTTGTGGAGAGCCTTGTTCATGGTTGGGGTGGAGAGCCTTGTTCATGGTTGGGGTGGAGAGCCTTGTTCATGGTTGGGGTGGAGAGCCTTGTTCATGGTTGGGGTGGAGAGCCTTGTTCATGGTTGGGGTGGAGAGCCTTGTTCATGGTTGGGGTGGAGAGCCTTGTTCATGGTTGGGGTGGAGAGCCTTGTTGGGTACTTCCTGTCCTAGTGCTTTTTCACCTGCCTTTTGGCAAATAACTAACTAACTAACTATTCTTAGATTAGATCAAGTAATTCTTTGCTGGTTGGTGTAGACATAATGAGTTTGTTCGTTTCTTCAACCAAAACATTTTTATTTTAAAACCAAGCTTTCGGACACATGGTCCATCTTCAGGGTGTAAAATGGTAGTAATTCGTCAAAACTAATGCCTATTACGTTGAAAACAAATAGCGTGCGCAAACAAAAACAAAGCAAAGAGGACAATATGCGCGAGCAAGGAAACTAGCAAGTTAAGAATGTGTAATAGATGACAGATTAAAATTTCTTAAATAGAGCAGTGTAATTTTGTAATTTACACCCTGAAGATGGACCATGTGTCCGAAAGCTTGGTTTTAAAATAAAAATGTTTTGGTTGAAGAAACGAACAAACCCATTATTCTTAGATTATTCGAATAATAATTGCAAATTTGTAGTACATTGTAGTTTATTCCAGTGTTCTTTCACTCAACCCTTAGATCAGCTCTTGATTCTAAATATTGTTGTGTTAAGGTGTATATGAAGAAATTATTATCATTTCTTTTGAAAATCGATTACATATGAAGTGAATAGTGGGATGTTTCAGTATTTTGTGATTTGAGCTTCGCATTTGCGAGTTATAAAGTTTTGAAATCATGATATGCTAATATCAGTGACGTCAGATTGTTTTTAATTTATTATACAAAAGCGCCATTGTGCAAATTATTGACATTTTTAATCTGGCAAAAAGTTTTCTACAACTTATATAAATGATGTTAAACTTTTTTTTTCTATTTCAGAAAAGAGTGCTGCCTGAAAAATATATATAAAAGTTACGTAAAAAAAAACCTGCCAACAAAATTAGCATATCACGATTTCAAACCTTTATAACTCAAAAATGCGAAGCTCAAATCGCAAAATACTGAACCATCCCACTATTTACTTCATTAATATTATGTAATTGATTTTCAAAATAAATAATAATAATTCATATGCACTTGAAGGATGAGAATGTCAATTAGAGGTTAAGAGTATTACAAAGAAGAAGCTGAATGACGTCAATATATAATTATTTTTTTATTTTATTTTTTGAAAGATGTTGATGTTACTTTGTGAATTCAAGCATTAGCTTGTTGAGCTACTCTTGTTTTTGTAATGTTCTACTTTGGATCACAGACGTAGTAAATTAGTATCAATAAAAAACCCTTCACTCTGATTCTAATGCTCTCGTTTTATGTATGATAGTTGAAGAGTGTTGTGGAAGTATGCTGTAAAAATCTACATTTCCCTTGAAGCTCTTTGAATTCAACCGGTGTCTGCTTTAGAGAGGGAATATATAGTAGAACAGTGTAGCAGGTACCAGACAGATGTGTCTGTCTTAGAGAGAGAATTTAGAATAAAACAGTGCAGCAGGGGCCAGACAAAGGTGTCTGTCTTAGAGAGAGAATTGATAATAAAACAGTGCAGCAGGGGCCAGACAAAGGTGTCTGTCTTAGAGAGAGAATTGATAATAAAACAGTGCAGCAGGGGCCAGACAAAGGTGTCTATCTCAGAGAGGTGTCTGTCTTAGAGAGAGAATTTATAATAAAACAGTGCAGCAGGGACCAGACAAAGGTGTCTGTCTTAGAGAGAGAATTGATAATAAAACAGTGCAGCAGGGGCCAGACAAAGGTGTCTGTCTTAGAGAGAGAATTTATAATAAAACAGTGCAGCAGAGACCAGACAAAGGTGTCTGTCTTAAGAGAGAGAATTTATAATAAAACAGTGCAGCAGGGGCCAGACAAAGGTGTCTATCTCAGAGAGGTGTCTGTCTTAGAGAGATAATATATAATAAAACAGTGCAGCAGGGACCAGACAAAGGTGTCTGTCTTAGAGAGAGAATTGATAATAAAACAGTGCAGCAGGGGCCAGACAAAGGTGTCTGTCTTAGAGAGAGAATTTAGAATAAAACAGTGCAGCAGAGACCAGACAGAGGTGTCTGTCTGAGGGAGGTGTCTGTCTTAGATAGAGAATTTAGAAAAAAACAGTGCAGCAGGGACCAGACAGAGGTGTCTGTCTGAGGGAGGTGTCTGTCTTAGAGAGACAATTGATAATAAAACAGTGCAGCAGGGGCCAGACAAAGGTGTCTGTCTTAGAGAGATAATTTATAATAAAACAGTGCAGCAGGGACCAGACAAAGGTGTCTGTCTTAGAGAGAGAATTTATAATAAAACAGTGCAGCAGGGGCCAGACAAAGGTGTCTGTCTTAGAGAGAGAATTTAGAATAAAACAGTGCAGCAGAGACCAGACAGAGGTGTCTGTCTGAGGGAGGTGTCTGTCTTAGATAGAGAATTTAGAATAAAACAGTGCAGCAGGGACCAGACAGAGGTGTCTGTCTGAGGGAGGTGTCTGTCTTAGAGAGACAATTGATAATAAAACAGTGCAGCAGGGGCCAGACAAAGGTGTCTGTCTTAGAGAGGGACAGCAGGGACCAGACAAAGGTGTCTGTCTTAGAGAGAGAATTGATAATAAAACAGTGCAGCAGGGGCCAGACAAAGGTGTCTGTCTTAGAGAGAGAATTGAGAATAAAACAGTGCAGCAGAGACCAGACACAGAGGTGTCTGTCTGAGGGAGGTGTCTGTCTTAGAGAGAGAATTGATAATAAAACAGTGCAGCAGGGGCCAGACAAAGGTGTCTGTCTTAGAGAGAGAATTTATAATAAAACAGTGCAGCAGGGGCCAGACAAAGGTGTCTATCTCAGAGAGGTGTCTGTCTTAGAGAGAGAATTGATAATAAAACAGTGCAGCAGGGGCCAGACAAAGGTGTCTGTCTTAGATAGAGAATTTAGAATAAAACAGTACAGCAGGGACCAGACAAAGGTGTCTGTCTTAGAGAGAGAATTTAGAATAAAACAGTGCAGCAGGGGGCAGACAAAGGTGTCTGTCTTAGAGAGAGAATTGATAATAAAACAGTGCAGCAGAGACCAGACAAAGGTGTCTGTCTTAGAGAGAGAATTTAGAATAAAACAGTGCAGCAGAGACCAGAAAAAGGTGTCTGTCTTAGAGAATTTAGAATAAAACAGTACAGCAGGGACCAGAGAGGTGTCTGTCTCAGAGAGGTGTCTGTCTTAGAGAGAGAATTTATAATAAAACAGTGCAGCAGGGACCAGACAAAGGTGTCTGTCTTAGAGAGAGAATTACAGTGCAGCAGAGACCAGACAAAGGTGTCTGTCTTAGATAGAGAATTTAGAATAAAACAGTGCAGCAGGGGCCAGACAAAGGTGTCTATCATAGAGAGGTGTCTGTCTGAGAGAGAGAATATTTAATAAAACAGTGCAGCAGAGACCAGATAAAGGTGTCTGTCTTAGAGAGAATTTAGAATAAAACAGTGCAGCAGAGACCAGACAAAGGTGTCTGTCTTAGAGAGAGGATTTATAATAAAACAGTGCAGCAGGGACCAGACAAAGGTGTCTGTCTTAGAGAGAAAATGACGATTAAGCTGAGAGGATATTGTTTCTAGTTTGATCACTTATGCTGTTATTGTATGGATCAATAGACCTTTTTACCGATACGGCGGCCATGTTGAATTATGGGATGCCTAGGGTGAAAGCTAGTAACCATTTGGCCATGAAAAACTACGAAAACTTAATTTAAAGCAATGAATTTGTACAAAATTATGTACTGTTCAATAAACGAGCAGGAGTGTTTTATCTGGTCTACCTCGTGGTTTTAAACCCGATAAAATACGATCTGCGAGTTTATTGGACAGCTTCATAAACGATCTTCCAAAATAATACATTTTCGGATGATTTCAGAAAAAAAAACAGCAAGGAAAACACAAACATAGCAGTATCGTGTTGCTTCTAATGCCTCCCACATGCGCACCGATACTACTGATACTCAAAAAGATCCCACATTTGGACGATGGGCTGAAAGTGTGATCAAGGAGCGATCTTTCACATTTTCAGACCTTCGTGTTAGTGATTCATGAATCATTCAATTTGAGTCAGGCCCATTTTCACGTGACACACCTTTTTTTCTTTTTCTTTTTTTTCTTTTTTAACTTTATTTTCACACGGTGTCTACATCATTAAAATTCTGACCTGATGCTTGCTTTAAAGTATCGTCTCTATCTACTTGTACAGACCTAATGATATCTAAGTCTCTTTGATAAACAATAGGAAGAGAAGAAGAACAAAAACAGCAAGAACAGCAAGAACAGTCAAAGAAAGATGGTCCGTCTACGAAAGGAAGATTGCAGCCCCAGGTATGATTTAATTGCTGCATAAGCAGCCAAGACAGCTCTGTGGCACAGAAATATTGAACAAGAGGCACAAATTAAACCACAATACACTGAGTTTGTTGTGGTTTGAAATTTTCCACTGGTTTAAATTTTTTAGTCCATTGTTTTGGTTTCTTAATTCACTTCCTTTCAGTTTAATCCTTTACAACTAACCTAAACACATAACTTACCCACCATAAAACACTAAACCTAACCTTAGAACAACCCTCAGAAAAATGTAAACCACAACATGTACATGTATTGTATTACAAAGGTGTGAAGCAATTTTATATGATCTAATATTTATACAGCAATATGCAGAAATTCTGATCCTTTTGACTAAAATACACATATATCAAAAACATACTTAAAATTATGGGATGGCTACAGTGATATTTTTTTCTAGTTGTCTGCCAGCGAGGCTTTATGAAAAAAATATCAGTGTAGCCATTCCATGGTTTTAAGTAGGTCTTTGATATATGTGTGTTGTAGTCAAAAGGATCAGAATTTCTGCATATTGCTGTATATGATCTAATATTTATATATGATCTAATTCGAATTCTCTCTTTGCTTCTGATATATGTATTTCAAAAAACAATTTTTGTTTTCTTTTTCTGTGAATTAAGACTTCAAGCAGCCGTGTTTCAACTGTTGGCTCCACTTTAGCAGTGAAAGGTCAATCTACAGCTATGACAACACAACTAAAAACCCCGACATCAGTACCAGCAACGCGAGCTACACCAGCACTGGCAGCACTACCCACCACAACATTATCTACCACTACACTACCTACCACGACACCAGTAGCACTACCTACCACTACACTATCCACTGCAACACTACCTACCACAACACTACCTACCATGCCACTACCTACCACGACACTACCTACCACGACACCAGCAAAACCAGTAGCACTACCTACCACGACACTACCCACCACAACACTACCTACCACGACACTACCAACCACGACACTATCTACCACGACACTACCTACTGCAACACCAGCAAAACCAGTAGCACTACCTACCACAACACTATCCACTACAACACTACCTACCACAACACTACCCACCGCAACACTACCTACCATGACACCAGCAAAACCAGTAGCACTACCTACCACAACACTACACACCACAACACTACCTACCACGACACTACCAACCACGACACTACCCACCGCAACACTACCTACCACGACACTACCTACCACGACACTACCTACCGCAACACTACCTACCACGACACTACCTACCACGACACTACCTACCGCAACACTACCTACCACGACACTACCTACCGTAACACTACCTACTGCAACACTACCTACCACGACACTACCTACCACGACACTACCTACCACGACACTACCTACCACGACACCAGTAGCACTACTCACTACGACACCAGGATCAAGTGGCATTTCGCAAGCTTCAGCTCCGACAGGGAGTAGCCGAACGCGGCCATATACGTCTAGTCGAACGTCATCAGGGTCTCCAACTTCACAGAGCTCCGGTACGCAGACTACGAGCAGCACCAAAACCCCTTCTACTGCAATAAACACTTTAAAAAGACTCGCAACAACTGTGAATAATACAAGCACTTCGATAGGTACAAACACAGGTACAATAGACCTTATGCAGAATGACGTAATGTGACTACAACTACCAGAATGCTTTGTGAATTTTCGTTTTTTTTCTAATTCAGTTTTAGCTGCCAAGTAATGTTTAATAAACAGTTCACAATGGGGAGTTTGCAGGTGTGACATTTTGTTGCGTGACATTTTAAATTTTAATCCAACAAAAACAAAAATAAAATATTTGAAAAGAGCACACCAAAATTTATAGCAAAAATTGAAATTTTGAAGTAATTTCGATGAATAGAGCGAAAGTTATGAGCGACCGAAGTTGGCTTTTTTCTTAAGAAACGTACGGTGGTGGGCAACAGCTTTGTTGGATTAAAATTTAAAATGTCACGCAACACCTGCAAACTCCCCATTCACTAAGACAAAGGGTACTAATTATCTCACAAAAGAAGATGCGCAAAGCATTCTGGTAGTTGTAGTCATATGACGTCATTATGCATAAGGTCTATTATTACATTATTACAAACTTATTCAAATCAGCCTTTAAAAAAAAATGTTCTTTTTTCTTTTTTTTCTCTCATTTATTTATTCAATTATTTAATGTGAAGCGCCTAGAGTAAACCTTCATAGCACATACAAATTACATTTATTATTATTATTACAAACACAGAAAACACACTCAATATCAGGCAACTTGGTTCAAGTAAAACACAACAGACTACAAAACTTTCAAGGATGTCAAACTCTACGCAGACGAATTCTACGCAGACGAATTCTATGCTGACTAATTTGAGTAAGAATTTACCTGCAGAACCAAGGAACAACAAACGATTCATTGCTCAGCCAAGTAAGTAATTATTGTGTCATGGATATTTACAATAATTTAAAGCGGAACTGAAGACAAATATGTTTTCTCAAGAAAGGTATCATTGACATAATGTGTCTTGTGCGGCTGCTGGTGCTTGCCACTTGTGCTGTTGTGCTTGTGCTTGCAATACTGCTTTTTACAGTTCCTGGCGCCATCTTGACAGGTAGCTGTGCCTTTGCATCGAAGCGAGACCAACGGTGAACTTGCAATGATAGAGACATGTGAATAATTGTCCAAGGTGTTAAAAAAGGTCTCTATCATTGCAAGGTCACCGTTGGTCTCGCTTCGATGCAGAGGCACAGCTAAAAAAAAAGGAGTATTGTGTTTGTGCTTCACATAAAGTGCACCTTTGTTGACCTCATCAAATTTGCATATTGAGATTTCAAACCTCTATAACTCATAAACGCAAGGTTCAAATCACAAAATACTGAACCCACCAACTATTCAGTTTATATTGAATAGATTTTTTAAAACAATCTCACAAGGGTTATAGGTGCACTGACCATCAACCACATAGAGTGTTTGCTGAATATCTTTACAAAATAACACTTAGTTTTAGATATTTTTTTTGAATTGTATATAATTATGTAAAGCGCACTTGGGCATTTCTGGAGAGTGCGCTATATATTAAATAAAATATTATTATTATTATTATTATTAACACTTACAATTCCATATATTTCCAGTCCATACCAACAGTTACACCACACCTGACAGTACTGTGAGCGTTGGCTGGTCTAGTAGCAAATATGATGGCAATGTAATGATCAATCATTTCTCTGAACACAATCACCTTGACGACAGCACTGCGTCAATCATCAAGGCGAGCACGATGAGAAAGAGAACCACTGCTGCGCTGGGTATGTAACCTTTACTACCAGAGAGTACACGACTGTCTTAGTGAGGTGTCTGTCTCAGAGTGGTGTCTGTCTTAGTGAGGTGTCTGTCTCAGAGAGGTGTCTGTCTTAGAGAGGTGTCTGGCTTAGAGAGGTGTCTGTCTTAGAGAGGTGTCTGTCTCAGAGAGGTGTCTGTCTTAGAGAGGTATCTGTCTCAGAGAGGTGTCTGGCTTAGAGAGGTGCCTGTCTTAGAGAGGTGTCTGTCTCAGAGAGGTGTCTGTCTTAGAGAGGTGTCTGTCTTAGAGAGGTGCCTGTCTTAGAGAGGTGTCTGTCTCAGAGAGGTGTCTGTCTTAGAGAGGTGTCTGTCTTAGAGAGGTGCCTGTCTTAGAGAGGTGTCTGTCTCAGAGAGGTGTCTGTCTCAGAGAGGTGTCTGTCTCAGAGAGGTGTCTGTCTTAGAGAGGTGTCTGTCTCAGAGGTGTCTGGCTTAGAGAGGTGTCTGGCTTAGAGAGGTGCCTGTCTTAGTGAGGTGCCTGTCTTGGTGAGGTGTCTATCTCAGAGAGGTGTCTATCTTGGAGAGATGATTTATACTAAAACAGTGCAGCAGGGACCAGACAAAGGTGTCTGTCTTGGAAATAAAATACATGACTAATTTTGGATCTGTTTGTATTATTTTCCAGCCAATCGAAACGTTATTCGTGTCCTGGATGTTGGTTCCAATAGCACGATGATCATGTCTGATGTGAACAATGGTGCCATCCCTGCAGTAAGGTCATCTCCCAAAAAGATGGTGAGTAAAAGAGATGATACTTTGAACTCTTCTCTTCTCCTTTCTTCCTCTCCTCCCCACCTCCTCTCAAACACTCCTCCCGCCACTTCTTCTCTTCTCTTCTCATTCTCTCCTCTCCTCTCCTCTCCTCTCCTCTCCTCTCCTCTCCTCTCCTCTCCTCTCCTCTCCTCTCCTCTCCTCTCCTCTCCTCTCCTCTCCTCTCCTCTCCTCTCCTCTCCTCTCCTCTCCTCTCCTCTCCTTTCATTCATTCGTTCACCCATTCTTTACCTTACACAGTGGCAAGCGCCATGGAAGCGTAACCACCACACTGATGCCGTCATCCTAAAAGAACCTGACCTGAAGGTCAAGGTCAATCATTCCATGCATGATCCTGCTGCCCTCATTCAAGAACGCTTGCAGGCTCAGAAGGTAGTTCGTACTTTAAAGACTATGCCTGAGCTGCAACCTCTGATAACAAAACCACCAATACTAGGTAAGACAACTACTGGATTCAACTTTCTCGTAACTGGCAATGCAATGATCGCAAAGGCAAAATGTTGCACTCTGGATGCTACATGCTGCAACTGATGATTATGATGACGGTGATGGTGATGAACTGATGGTGATGATGATGATGACAATGATGATGATGATGTTTGTCCCACCATCATCATTGTCATCATCATCATCATTGTTATCATCATTGTCATTGCTCTGTAATGATTGTAATCATAGTCGCATGTGTTTCTCCTTCCAGGTCCTCACAAGTGTGACAAACAGTGTGGCCAAGTCCAGCATATTGACAAGAAAGAAAAGTCAAAGCATAATGTGCTTGCCTTGCCGTTGTTGCTGAACTGGAAAAGGTACATGGTGATGATGATGATGATGACAGTGATGATGATGATGGTGATGATGATGATGATGATGGTGGTGGTGTTGATGATGATGATGACAGTGGTGATGATGATGATGATGGTGGTGTTGATGATGGTAGTGGTGTTGGTATGATTGATGATGACAGTGATGATGATGATGATGATGGTGGTGGTGATGATGATGATGGTGGTGGTGTTGATGATGATCATGACAGTGATGATGATGATGATGGTGATGATGATGATGATGATGGTGGTGTTGATGATGGTAGTGGTGTTGGTATGATTGGTGATGATGATGGTGATGATGATGATGGTGGTGGTGTTGATGATGATGGTGATGATGATGATGATGACAGCGATGATGATGATGATGATGATGATGGTGGTGTTGATGATGATGGTAGTGGTAGTGGTGTTGGTATGATTGATGATGATGATGATGGTGGTGGTGATGATGATGGTGGTGGTGTTGATGATGACAGTGATGATGATGGTGATGATGATGATGGTGGTGTTGATGATGATGATGATGGTAGTGGTGTTGGTATGATTGATGATGACTGATGATGATGGTGATGATGATGATGGTGATGATGACAGCGATGATGGTGATGATGATTGTGCATGGTGGTGATGATGACAATGATGATGATGAATCAAATATTTTAAGCATACTATTGTACAGTTATTAGGTGGCCATGGTTCATCTCACACTGTAAATTAAAATTGTAAACTTTTGATATATTTATTTACAGAGAGATCTCACAGAGGCACCCAAGAAGCAAAAAGGAGATATACTACCGTGCACCCTGTAACAAGAGATTAGTAAGTTATATTGTTATACCTCTCAACTAAAGCAGCTCTTTTGATTGGTCGACAACGTGACAAAACTCGGGAAATAACACCTTGAATTTTGAACTCGCCTGTGATCAGATCGTGCACCTTGAAAGCGAGGCAAATTTTCAGTCATGTCCACAACAAAATGTTTTGCATTGAGAACAGAAGAAGAAATTTAAACCTAAAGTTTTATTTTTGAGTTGAAAGGTGTAACAAAACACTATGTACTATAAAAAGTAATAAAAAAATAAAAAAATAAAAAAAAAAAATAAATAAAATAAATAAATAATAATAATAAGTTAGTTCTTATATAGCGCATTTCACATTGTCTCAATGCACTTTGCAACCGATGGAAGACTTTTTCGGGCTGCATATGAAAGTGCCTTATGCACCTCTTATTTTATTGGCGCGTAGAAGTTAGGTGATAGGTGATATGAAGGAGCCTACGGCAGCTGAGCAGCTTACAATCATGACTGGAGTTAGTATGTTAGTGTGTTATGCCTCCAATTTGAAGTAAGTTTGGTCACAACAATTAATGCAGAGGTGGATACGCTGCAATCCTATTGCCAACAATGTTACGTGTAAAGTTGCTCCACCTTTAGTCACAACTGAGTTGTTCATTTACCGCCGATTCCGATGAAACGCGATCACCTAGACTTTGATTTGATGGTTTGTACTTTGCATTAGGTGGTTGTCAATCACATGTGAATCATCGAAGTATGCAAAATTTTCTTTCATTAATTCAATTGTATCGTTTATTAGTCATTTCCTGCAAGTTAAACCAATATGAAAATTATTCTAGCAGTTAAAGCTTAATCTAATTCCTCGAAGTTTAGGTGGTCGCGTTTCATCAGAATCGGTGGTAATAAGATGATGTTTGTTTGTTTATTTATTGATTTGTTGTTATTCAGAGATCAATAGAGGACGTTGGGAAATATTGTAAGTAAATTCAATCATATTATTAATATTTTTTTACATCTGCAATAGTTGTTTAATATTTATTGCAATAAAGTATTGATATTACCTTTTGTTTAGTGACGCTAACTGGGACAAGCAACGTCACCATTGATCAGTTTTGTTTTGACTTTGAGACCACTTGCAGTGATGTGCTTATTAATTCAGATGTAAGTCATTGTTATCTTCCTTCCTTCTTCCTTTCCTCCTGTTTGTTCCTTTCATCTCATATTCCTTTATCCCTTTCTTCCTTGGTTGTGTGCTTTCATCCCTTCAACCCTTCCTTCCTCTCTTTCTTCCTTCCTTCCTCTCTTCCTTCCTTCCTCTCCTCCTTCCTCCCTTCCTTCCTTCCTTCCTCCCTTCCTTCCTTCCTTCCTTCCTTCCTTCCTTCCTTCCTTCCTTCCTTCCTTCCTTCCTTCCTTCCTTCCTTCCTTCCTTCCTTCTTTCCTTCCTTCCTTTCTAACTTCATTTCTTCCTCCCTTCCTTCCTTCCTTCCTTACTTCCGTCCGTCCGTCCTTCCTTCCTTCCTTCCTTCCTTCCTTCCTTCTTCCCTGCCTTCCTTCTTCCCTGTCTTCCTTCCTTCCTTCCTTCTTCCCTGCCTTCCTTCCTCTCTGCCTTCCTCCCTTCCTTCCTTCCTCCCTTCCTTCCTCCCTTCCTCATTTCCTCCCTTCCTTCCTCCCTTCCTCCTCCCTTCCTCCCTTCCTTCCTTCCTTCCTTCCTTCCTTCCTTCCTTCCTTCCTTCCTTCCTTCCTTCCTTCCTTCCTTTTTTCCTTCCTTCCTTCCTTCCTTCCTTCCTTCCTTCCTTCCTTCCTTCTTCCCTGCCTTCCTTCTTCCCTGCCTTCCTTCTTCCCTGCCTTCCTTCTTCCCTGCCTTCCTTCCTTCCTTCCTTTCCTGCCTTCCTTCCTCTCTTCCTCTCTTCTTTCATTTCCTTCATTCCATTTGATATTTTGCATTTTGTTTCTACTATCAACAGAACATTCTTTTACGGGACATCTCACATGGAGAGGAATCAGTCAGTATATCAGTAAGTGTTCATTGTCGCTCCTGTTACTCATAATGTTGTTAAAATAGTTATTCAAAGCATAATCACCAACACACGAGTTCCTGTTGCTTTCGCCTTGTATTTGAGCGAGAGATTGTAAATCCCATACAATATCGGACGCGAATATTGTATCTGACTTATCGAATCCAACGATGTATAAGTGGATGTCTTACTGTAATTTGGATGATAGGAAACAGTTTGGCCGAGAAAATCCAAGTTACAGTTGAATATATGCGCCAATTACGAGGTTCAATGGCGCTGTTACAATTAATAATAATAATAGTAATTAATCAGAAATTAAATGCTTGATTATAAAAATTAGTTTTCAGTTCTTTCTTAAAAGTTGATGTTTTACTGTAATTTGGATGATAGGAAACAGTTTGGCCGAAAAAATCCAAGTTATGAAAGTTGAATGCAAATGAGGACGATTCTGTATCCGATTTACAAATGTCTGCTACGCTTATGATTTCTATTGTATTTCCCTCATTAATTATTCATGATTTTGATAAGTGGTGATGATGGTGGTAATGATGATAGTGATGATGATTGCAATGATGATGAATTGATGACAACAATGTTGTAGTACCTTGGACCTCTGAACCCTGACAAGTTTCAGTGCAAAAAAAAAAAAATTAACAAATGCAAGCGGTTTTCCATTGCCATGTACTCAATATTATTGACAATGGAAGTTTGACGTCATGGCAAAATGTTCAAAACTCAAGTGGAACCACGAGTACGTAGCATGTTGTTATTGTAGAGACAATAACAAAGTCAAAAAAAAACATCCAAAAACAAGGATAAAGTTTGAGAGAAAAACCGTTTCAAGCGCGCGTCTGTATCCTTAATAAAATCTAGTGCTCGACTAGCGATTCGTCATAAAGCATGTGTGATGATACTCTTATTGACCTAAATGGCTTGAGAGCCAATACAGATTGCAAGATTACGCTAGGTTATTTACTTAAAATAAAAAATTCATAATAATAATGAATAATGAACAAGTTCTTGAGAACGCATCATACATTGTCTCGATACTTTTAGCATATCCTGCACTAGCTTGTACCTCTGTTACAGTGCAATGAACAGTACAGTAACACATAGAGTGACGAATCAATAAGCTACGACACTGTTACGGAGCCAGCGCCGCTCGAAACAGTTTTTATTTCAAGCTTTTTCCTTGTTTTTGGATGTTTTTTCTATACTTTATTATTGTAAAAAACAAATTGTAGATGTTTTTTGTTGTTGTCTGTACTCTTATTAACACAAACTTGACATCATAAAATGTCCAAAACCAATTGCCTATTTTTTTTTTTTATTTAAACATATTTACTCTCTACGTTTGCCCCAAGAGTAGTAAGTCTACTCGTCTAGGGGGCTCACATAGTTACAAATACAATAACTAATTACGCCGATTAGAAAAAGAGAGGAAAGAAGAAAAAAAGCAAATCAAAACACACACACACACACTCACACACAACAAGCCTATATTGCTTTAAAAGCAATGATGTTTCGGCCCGTTTTGAAATATGCAGACGTTTTGGGGGGATGGGAAAATTGTCTCCACTAATCACACGGTTTAGGATTTTTCTCTTGTGTTATAAAAGTATTGTTCTATTGAATTTTTAGAGGCAATTTCTCTTGCATGCTTCGTTTCCTTGTCCTTTTGAAACTGAAGTGAAATCATATTGTTCGGCGTGGCACGTTGAAAAGCATATTTGATCGTAAAGATATAAGTCCTGTTTCGGACCAATCAGAGAGCCGTTCTCACAGTAATTTGCATATCCTCAGTTTTCTTTCGTAACGTGAAAAGAAAGCCGCATATGACAGCTAATTGACAGGCAGTGCTGGTAGTATTATGTTTATGAGAAACCAAATACAGTAAGGCCGAAAACAAAAACAAAAATAATTAATTCAGAATGAAGCCTTGAATCTCCCAGTGTCAATAATACAGCTCTTAAAATCTATAAAATTGTCACCGAGACCATGAAGAAGCAACGTCAACCGATGAGATTCAGTAGCTTCATTCCAATATTTACCTAAAAGTCGAGCAGCTGAGGTAATTAAAGAGCGAGGTACGATTTTGTTACCCAGCTGTCTCATTGCTGGAAGGCTCGCAATCCAGGTGGTACATACCATTATCCATACAACTTATATATAGCTAATTGCATAATCGTTGTCGGGTTGAAAATCATAAATCATAGAAGCTGAGACCGCAATGATGGATGGGAAATCAGTTCATAACCCGCATTACATACAGATATATTCAATGTTCTCGTAGTTTTGAAGGAATATGAGCTATTTAACTAAGATCCTACAAGTCTGGATGAAAAGGTCGATGATTTGACGGTGTTATTTGAGAGTTTTAATTTCCCAGAATTCCTTTTGGTCATAGCTTTCATGATTCTCAACCCGACAACGATTATGCAATTAGCTATATAGAGGTTATTAGTCGGTTAAGCATCTAATACGGCTGTGTATTTTTACGAGTCATTTGGTATTTATACATGACGAGTAAAAATTCACAGCCGTATTAAATGCTTCGCCGACTAATAAGTTGGTTATTATATATTTTGTGAAAAGAAAGCCGCATTTGACAGCTAATTGACATGGGCAGTGCTGGTAGTATTATGTTTATGGAAACCAAATACAGCAAGTCACGAAAACGTCTATCAGGTTTCAGGCTAAGCGCACACGTTCAAGGCCGATCAAGCCTTTGATTTCATTCCCACTATTCTTGTCTGGCTTTCAGCTTTTCCCAACTTCTATCACTGCCTTGTTGGTCAGTGACCGCGAAGCAACGTCAACCAATGAACTAACTAAAGCATTCATGTCTCTCTGATAGCTAAAACGTGCCGCTCTAGGTTTACTTTAGTAGAGCGAGGTAGCATTTTGTTACCTAGGTCTTTGCTCTATTGCCGGTCTGGCTTAAAATCCAAGTGGTACATACCATTCTCCATAGCCAACTGCACAGTAATATATAGTTAATTGCATAATTTTGTCGGGTTGAAAATCATAAATCATAGAAGCTGAGACCGCAATGATGGATTGGAAATCAGTTCATAACCCGCCTACATACAGATATATTCAATGTTCTCTTGTTTTGAAGGAATATGAGCTACTTTAACTAAGCGATCCTACAAGTCTGGATGAAAATGGTCGATGATTTGACGGTGTACGTTATTTGAGAGTTTTAATTTCCCAAATTCCTTTTGGTCATAGCTTTCATGATTCTCAACCCGACAACGATTGAGGCTTTAAAAGCTATATAGTTTATTGTTCGGTTAAGCACTAAGGGAGTCGTCTAATACAGGCTTTACACGTCATCAGTATTTATACATGACGAGTATTATATTCACAGCCGTATGTGTAATGCTTAGCCGACTAATAAGTTGGTTATTAAATATGTGAGAAGTGACAAGAAACTAGCTATTTTGGTGAAAGAAAAACAACAAATTACAGTGAAATTTCTGTACGAGCGCGCGCTAGCCAAAACTGTCAATTTCTCGCACGCTGATTGGTTAATTTTCATCACACGATTCTGCATGAATGATTGGAAAGCCAGTTTGAAGTAACTACCCAAAATATGGTCCCATATTTCGAGCGTTCTTGTGCATATTTCGTGCGGTTTTTTTGTTTTTTTTTGTTGACAAAAAATATAATAAAAGTGAGTATCATCTATTCGTAACAACGTGTTGATATATTTTAGGTTGTGAATGAACATGACAGTACTTATCCACCTCCTGTCGATTACGTCGGCGACAGGATCCTGTCGGATGGTGTCCATATTAACACTGACCCTGGCTTCCTTGCTTGCTGTGACTGTACAGATAACTGTCAGGTACAAGAATATGTCATACTAAGCTTCAATTATTATTGTTGTTGTTATTATTATTATCATCAACATCATTATCACCACCATCATCAATCATCATCATCATCATCAATCACCACCATCATCATCATCAATCACCATCATCATTACCATCATCACCACCATCATCATCACCTCCATCATTATCACCACCATCATCAATCATCATCATCAATCACCATCATCATCAATCACCATCATCATTACCATCATCACCACCATCATCATCACCTCCATCATTATCACCACCATCATCAATCATCATCATCATCATCAATCACCACCATCATCATCAATCACCATCATCATTACCATCATCACCACCATCATCATCACCTCCATCATTATCATCACCATCATCATCAATCACCACCATCATCATCATCAATCACCATCATCAATCACCATCATCATTACCATCATCATCACACCATCACCATTACCACCGTCATTACCATCATCATCATCACCATCGTCATCACCATCATCTTTATCATCATCACCTTTTATTGTAGTTATTTACATCCAGTAAATGTTTTTGTAGTGAAATAAAATTATTGATTAAAATAAAAGTCACTAAATACAAATGTTGTTGTTCGTTTTCAGGATAAGACGAAATGTTCGTGCGCACAGTTAACGATATCAGCGTCTGCAGCAGTCGATGGTAAAGTAGATAACACAGTGGGATATGAGTACAGACGGCTGATGGATTGTGTACCAACTGGGTAAGTAAATAGAAAGAGATGGATGGGTAAGAAAAGGAATGGAAATGGGAAATATTGAAATACTGGTCATTTTACAAAAAAATTGCAACATACACTTGACGATACATAAACAGCCAATCAAAACACTCGCACTCGGTCTTCCAACATTTGCCACAGATCGGTAATAAAAGTTGTCTTGTTTGTTGTAGTATCTACGAATGCAACCAAAACTGTGCCTGTTCCCATCAATGTTTCAATCGTATGGTGCAACATGGGATTCAGTTGAGGCTGCAAGTTTTTAAAACTGAGAACAGGGGCTGGGGACTGCGGACTTTGGATGACATTCCAATAGGAACCTTTATTTGTACTTACTCTGGGCAGATCATGAACGAAGATGTGAGTATAATGAATTCTGTCTCATCCATCTATTCACTCCTCCATCTATCCATCCATTCAGCCATTCATCCATCCATTCATCCATCTATTCATCAATCCATTCATTTATTCATCCATTCATCCATCCATTCATCCATCCATTCATCCATTCTTCCATCCATCCATTCATCCATTCATTCATCCATTCATCCATTCTTCTATCCATCCATTCATCATTCATCCATCCATTCATCCATCCATTCATCCATTCTTCCATCCATTCATCCATCCATTCATCCATTCATCCATCCATTCATCCATTCTTCTATCCATCCATTCATCCATTCTTCCATCCATTCATCCATCCATTCATCCATTCTTCCATCCATTCATCCATCCATTAATGTTCCACATTATTTTCAAAGATGGCCAACAAAGAAGGGCGAGACTTTGGCGACGAGTACCTTGCTGAGCTTGATCACATAGAAGTCGTTGAGAAGATCAAGGAAGGCTACGAGTCTAGTGTTAGTGACTTGGAAGACGACAGTGTGATACTCAAGACACTAGAGACGGGGCATTCTACAAGTGACCTCAGTGATAATGGGTGAGAGAGAGAGAGACTAGACTAATTATGAGCATAAGACGGGGGGTAGAAAATTGCAGCCCTGGGCAGCATCCTTTTATACCAGAACTTCCTAATATTTTCTCGAGTCCTAACAACACAGTACACACTGTGCAGGGGCAGGTCCAAGCCCACAACTCACTTTATTCCATCAAATATATTAAACGTACATCACGCAAGCAAGGACCACAATGGCCTCAATGTGACACTTCACAACATATATACCCTAATTTACATAACTCGCTCCAGGACCTCTCGTCCATGTAGGAAATCATTTCCCTCTCCATTACCAACTCTCTACGATCGTTGTCCATTACAAGAGAAATATATTTCATGTTTAATTATAATACTGTAAGTAATACAATATGTTCAATGTCGAGTCACAAGTGAGATATTTTAACTTTCCATACATTTACACCGAATTGAAATATGGTGAATAATTTGAATAACTATTGTTCTTTGACTGACCAACCTCGTGTTCACGTGGCAACACAAAAGCGTTTTCACATGAATGAGAGGTTGGTCAGTCAGAACAATAGTTATTCAAATTGGTCGCCATATTTCGATTCGGTGTATGGTTGTGAATATTGCATATCCACAGATGTATAAAATCATGTTCTACTATAATTTTCAAGATACCAGTAATTGAGTTTGGCCGAGAAAATCAAAGTTTAAGTTTATGCAAATCAAGACGATTTTGTATCTGAAATACAAGCTCTTCCACGACTATGATTTCTATTGTGTTTTCCTCATGAATTATTATAACTTTATATATCATCATCATCAAAATCAAATATTTTTATAGTGGTCTTTTAGCTTAATAATAATAATAGTAATAATAATAATAGTAATAATAATAATAGTAGTAGTAATAATAGTAGTAGTAATAATAGTAGTAGTAGTAATAGTAATTAGT
Organism: Actinostola sp. cb2023; assembly: GCA_033675265.1. NCBI lineage: Eukaryota > Metazoa > Cnidaria > Anthozoa > Actiniaria > Actinostolidae > Actinostola > Actinostola sp. cb2023. The sequence continues at coordinate 50,278 of JAUJYZ010001488.1, forward strand.
TATCATAGCTAGTTTTCAGACATGCCACACACGCTCTTTGCTATATTGTATATTATGTACATCATCATCATCATCATCAATTTATATTTCTAGGTCAGTACTGGGTAGTGATATGTCCGACAGTGATTCAGACGATAGTGATTCCTGTCACTCTAGTTTCTATATGTCACATGTCAAGAACAACGACAAATTAACAAGGTAAGAGCGACCATCAACTAGGTGTGGTACTTCAGCGGCAACATAATGAAAGTTTACATCCGAGTGAGTGAGTGATCCCAAAATTGTCCCAATGTCATCCCTATAACTCGTGGATTACCACCCCCTCCCCTCAAAGTAGTGAGCCTGCAATGTAATTCAACGGCAACGTAATGAAAGTTTACAGCCGAGTGAGTGAGTGATCCCAAAATTGTCCCAATGTCATCCCTATAACTCGTGGATTTCCACCCCCTCTCCCATAGTTGTGAGCCTGCGATGTACTTCAGCGGCAACGTAATGAAAGTTTACAGCCGAGTGAGTGAGTGATCCCAAAATCATCCCTATAACTCGTGGATTACCACCCCCTCCCCCCAAAGTTGTGAGCCTGCGATGTACTTCAGCGGCAACGTAATGAAAGTTTATTTACAGCCGAGTGAGTGAGTGATCCCAAAATTGTCCCGATGTCATCCCTATAACTCGTGGATTACACGCTGGTCATACTTTTATTTATATATCCAGAACAATGATTAGCTAATATTTTTCTACAGCAAATCGTCTGCTGATGACACAGTGATGATCAAAGAAGAAGGTGGAACATCGTTTAGTGTGACAATGGCAGATGCAAAGTAAGTGTTTTGTTGTCTCTGTGTTTTTCTCTCCTTCTCTGCATCCACACGTCTGTCCAACTACATTTATTTATTTGTTTGTTTGTTCGTTCGTTCATGGTAAACAGCGTAGGAATTTGTTCTGCAGAACTGTCTTAACACAATAGCAACACATTCATTCATTATTTTCTTTGTCCATTCGTTCATCTTATTTGACTGAGTGAGAGGTCGGACAGGAAAATATTTGGCTTGAGGTCATGGCCTGCACAAGGTATGTGCTGAATGACCAAGAGCCAAATATGTTCCCGTCCGGCCCGACCTAACTCGGTCCATAAGCATTTTATCATATGAACCACACGACCCTCTTTTTCCAATGGTTTTATTAAAGTCGAAAAATACGGGTCATATAAATATCTTTATTGTTTTATGAACTCATATCTTAATCTGATATTTGTGTAGATGTGTGATGGCCACCAGCAGTGGACAGTCCATTGTACTGAGAAGAATTAGCGAGTTAGGTGACGTTCAGATGAAAGACGAACCCAACTCACGTGAAACAGCAATAGGTAAAACACACTGCGTTTATTGTCTCAATGATTGCAATGCTCGATTCCCTAGTCGGCCTATTAATGGATGCCATGTGTTTCATGGTGTTCTATAGACTATAGTTGATTTCTCCATCTGATCATGTATTCTATAGTTGATTTCTCCTTCCAATCATATGTTCTATAGTTCATTTCTCCATCTGATCGTGTATTCTATAGTTGATTTCTCCTTCCAATCATATGTTCTATAGTTCATTTCTTTTGTTCGTTTCTTATAGCGAAAGAAGAACATAACCAAGGCAAGGACGCTTACTCACTGAAAGACCCTCCACCGATGCCAAAACCCACAGTGATTGACCTGACAAGTGACGATGACGACAACGCTCTCATCAACTGTTCTTTGGACAAAACTCTGTCTGATCAAACACTCGATTCTCCCAGGGATCCCAACAATGCAAACGAATTAACAAAGAACACGAAAAACAATATTGGGAAAGCTACTGGCATTATAACAGAAGCTGCAATCGATTCCAAACCGTTTACAGATTTTAAAATTATAGACATTTCTACTACGGATTCGAATACTGTCGTCACTGGTGGCTGCCATGACAACAGTGACGTCATTGGTAACTCAAAGAGCTCATCGAAGGACTCTAAAATGAACGTTGATGATAAATGTAGGGGTTCTGAAAACAAGTCTATTGAAGAAGGAGTTCACGATAAAACGAGCGAGAAAGAATCTTCTCCAGCGATAGACATGGAACTAGAGGTAGCGGTTGAATCGATAATGTGTCGGGACAAAACTACAAGCCCGATGGAAATCACTGATGACAGTGTCACGCCCACTCGCGTCACTTGCAGTGTAACCGAAGTAACAAAGCAAGAGTCCATGGAGACCGACCCTTGTTTGCGAGAACAACCACAAAAACCTCGAGACGAGACGAACCCAAGCTCCTCAATACCCGATGTCGATGGAAGCATAATCTCCAATAGTCTCCTTGGTAATGATCACCATGACGATAAGGATAGTATCCTTGGTAGTGATCACCATGATGATAAGGATAGTCTCCTTGGTAACGATCGCCATGGCGATAAGGATAGTCTCCAAGTTGATTGTCATGACAACAAGGGCAGTCTCCAAGGGAATGATCACCATGATGACAAGGATAGTCTTCAAGGCAAGACGGATAATCCCCAAGTTGATGGTTGCCACGACAACAAGGACAGTAGCCAAGTAAACGATTGCCATGACAACAAGGAAAGTCTCCAAGGTGCTGATTTTCGTGAGGAGAAAATCGGTGATAACAAAAGTACTCAACATGAAGACGAAGACAATCTCCATAGTAACGAAAGTGGTCACCATGGTGATACGGTTAAGGAACGAAATGACATCAATATTTGCAGTGGTGATAAAGCTTGTAACAATGGCAATAAAGATGGTTGCCATGGCAGCGATTGCAATAGTGAATGTAAAGATGGTGAAGAAAAAGGATGTGTTATTAATGACAGTGGTAGTCAGGACAACAATGGTATCCACGACAACTGTGGTAGTCAGGACAACAGTGGTAGTCAGGACAACAATGGTATCCATGACAGCAGTGATAGTCAGGACAACAGTGGTAGTCATGACAACAGTGGTAGTCAGGACAATAGTGGTATCCACGACAACTGTGGTAGTCAGGACAACAATGGTATCCATGACAGCAGTGATAGTCAGGACAACAGTGGTAGTCAGGACAACAGTGGTAGTCAGGACAATAGTGGTATCCACGACAACAGTGGTAGTCAAGACAACAGTGGTAGTCAAGACAACAGTGGTAGTCAGGACAACAGTGGTATCCACGACAACAGTGATATCCACGACAACAGTGGTATCCACGACAACAGTGGTAGTCAGGACAACAGTGGTATCAACGACAACAGTGGTATCCATGACAACATTGGTATCCACGACAACATTGGTATCCACGACAACAGTGATATCCACGACAACAGTGATATCCACGACAACAGTGGTAGCCATGACAACAGTGATATCCACGACAACAGTGGTATCCATGACAACAGTGGCAGCCATGTTGACTTTGAGCTACGCATGGAGGTCGACGACGACCCGGAGTTCAACGAATGCCATGAAGAATCCACTGCCCAGAGCAACCGCTTTTCGAGCACATCCTTTACGTCCACAAAGAAGCAACCCAACGACGGAGTACCTCCTCTAATGTCAGCAGACGACTTAAGCCGACTCGCTGCGCAGATTCACCAGCCCGACGAGGAACCACCTAAGCTTACTAAAATGCAGAGTGGTATAAGACTGACAGCGGACCTACACGACACTATAGCCAAGCTCCAGTCTCGCGGCGTAGCGCTCAATAGCATCGGCCCCGAGAACACAGCAGAGGATGACAGCACCCCATCGTTTGAGGATCTCCCCCTGTTTCCATCGACGTCCAGCTGCGAGCTGGATTCCTTCCCCCCGTCACCTGCAAGCTCGCATAGCGATTCGTCGATCAGCGACTCTGTGGACAGATCGTCGGAGGCTTCGTTTGAGCAGAACGTACGACGAGATCGTAGGAGGAACGACGGACGACGGGCACGTAGATTTATCGTGACGCTGCAGAAAAGTGGTGAGTTTGTTTGTGTGTATTTCTTTCTCGTGTCTGCCGAAATGCCTTATCACAATAAGAACACGTTTATTCATGTATTCCTTCGTTCATTTATTTGTTCATTCATCCATTCATTCGTTCGTTCATTGTGGCCAGTGAGGAAAATGCCTTACAACAATAAGAATACGTTCAATAGACCTTTTTACCGATACGGCGGCCATCTTGAATTATGGAGAAATTATGGGATGCCCAGGGTGCAAGCTAGTAACCATTTGGCCATGAAAAACTACGAAAACCTAATTTAAAGCAATGAATTTGTACAAAATTATACAACAATACACAAAACACAACACTATGGCTAGCGTGAAATAGAAAAATAATATATTGACGCGACTCCACTCTCTACAGTTTTTGGGTCATTTGCACCCTGGGCATCCCATAATGTTTTAGCCAAAACAATAGAATCCAAAATGGCCGCCGTATCAGTAAAAAGGTCTATTCATTCATTCATTGATCCATTCATTCCTTTTTGATTTAGGAAGTTTTATTTAATAACTGAGCATTTCGTTTTAGGGATGAAACGCAGCGCAAGTCCTGATGGGATAGATGGGGGTCCTTACAAGAGACTCAGCACCCGAAGCCTCTTTAATGGCGAAGAACACTGCTACGTCATTGACGCCAAAGCGTACGGCAATTGTGGTCGATATTTAAACGTAAGTATTGTTTAACAACAGCAGCAACAATCATATCTTCAGTCCCTAGAAATAACAACAACTGAAACTACTACAACAGCTTTGGCAATACAAGCATCAAGAGTTCCAGACTTCCGGTACGCGCGCAATGCATTGTGAGATTATTACAAAGGAAAAGTGAGCACCAAGTGAGCAAAAACATAGCTTGGGCTCCCTGTGTCTAGAATTGGTGCTCACTTTTCCTTTGTAATAATCTCATAATGCATTGCGTGTGTACCGGAAGTCTGGAACTCTTGATGTTTGTATGACAGCAACATTCATAGATGAGTGGAAGCCTGGGTTCGAATCAATACCGCTAAACATCTAGGGATTGTTTGGGTGGGCAGAATCAAACATGCCGTGCTCCGTTAAAGATTAGGTGCATTTCGTAAGCTGTTGGTGCAACCAGTAACACAGCAGTTGAAATGATGAGGCATTATAAGCTCTAGGGTACATTCAATATGGCGGACCTGTCCTTCCCATAGATGCTTTGCGGTCACGAATCGAACCCAATCTTTCACACGACTCGGTAAAGCTAATGCATTGTTTGTATTTATGATCCACATCTTTCACACGACTCGGTAAAGCTAATGCATTGTTTGTATTTATGATCCACATCTTTCACACGACTCGGTAAAGCTAATGCATTGTTTGTATTTATGATCCACATCTTTCACACGACTCGGTAAAGCTAATGCATTGTTTGTATTTATGATCCACATCTTTCACACGACTCGGTAAAGCTAATGCATTGTTTGTATTTATGATCCACATCTTTCACACGACTCAGTAAAGCTAATGCATTGTTTGTATTTATGATCCACATCTTTCACACGACTCGGTAAAGCTAATGCATTGTTTGTATTTATGATCCACATCTTTCACACGACTCGGTAAAGCTAATGCATTGTTTGTATTTATGATCCACATCTTTCACACGACTCGGTAAAGCTAATGCATTGTTTGTATTTATGATCCACATCTTTCACACGACTCGGTAAAGCTAATGCATTGTTTGTATTTATGATCCACATCTTTCACACGACTCGGTAAAGCTAATGCATTGTTTGTATTTATGATCCACATCTTTCACACGACTCGGTAAAGCTAATGCATTGTTTGTATTTATGATCCACATCTTTCACACGACTCGGTAAAGCTAATGTATTGTTTGTATTTATGATCCACATCTTTCACACGACTCGGTAAAGCTAATGCATTGTTTGTATTTATGATCCACATCTTTCACACGACTCGGTAAAGCTAATGCATTGTTTGTATTCATGATCCACAGCATAGCTGCTCACCAAACCTATTTGTACAAAATGTATTTATTGATACCCACGACTTACGTTTTCCACGCGTGGCCTTCTTCGCCCAACAGTAAGTACACTGTAAATATCTATTTGTGTATGATACAGTCGAACCTCTAGTAAGCGACCACCCATGTTGTCAGGTAAGGTGGTCACTTATGGGAGGTGGTCGATTATAAGAGGTGATAATTACAGTGTTTGACACAGTCGAACCTCTAGTAAGCGACCACCCATGTTGTTAGGTAAGGTGGTCACTTATGGGAGGTGGTCGCTTACAAGAGGTAATAATTACAGTGTTTGCCTGAGATACAGTCGAACCTCTAGTAAGCGACCACCCATGTTGTTAGGTAAGGTGGTCGCTTATGGGAGGTGGTCGCTTGTTGTCAGGTAAGGTGGTCACTTGCAAGAGGTAATAATTACAGTGTTTGACAGTGAGCCAAGTTGGTTCCCGATAACAAAGCATTCCTCATGCACCTTTTCGTAATTTCCCAGAATGCTTCATGATTCTGCGCGTGCAAGCGAGGTCAGGGTACAAAATAGATCGAAAATATTAAGAGAGAATGAAGAAATTCAGTAGAAAACTTAGACTTTTAAATTAAAAGTGCGTAAGAAGAATTACAAAGATAGATGCAAATTCTCAAGCAATAAATTTTTTTTCCTGTTCTTGATTAGATACAGTAGTCATATTTTCCTCAATACACGATCAATTCTAAATATTTCCCCCCCTGACCTCACTTGCACGCGCGGAATCATGAAGCATTCTGGGAAACTACGAAAAGGTCCTTTAGCTTCTGTTGATTGTACCACCAAATTTGCAAACCAGGGAGGGGAGGGTAAGTCCTGATATCTCAACTAACCTTCACCTTGTTATCTTTTCCAGCAACATCTCTGCTGGTTCTGAACTAACTTGGGACTACATGTACGAAGTTGGCAGTGTCCAAGACAAAGTCCTACGATGCTATTGTGGTTCTTCTCAATGCCGGGGGCGGTTGTTATGACGACCACACTCGATCCTCCAGTGGGAGGGAGGGATAGGCATCTCAGTGTATATATTCATTACTACCCCTCCCCTCCCCCCTGAAAATCTAGGTATCTAATATTTTTCTAATGAAGACCAATTAAATACAAATTATTTTTTCTCGATGTAGTAGACCACCCCTCCATCGACAAAACGCCACCCCACCCCACCCTACACATAATCATCTCTTGGTTTAAATATTGAATATTTTTAATTAGAGATGTAAATAACCACCTGCTGAAGCGATGCTTGGGGGGGACTGGGGCAGAAACGCAGTCCCTCTCGTCTTGATTCGTACCCAGACCCCCAAACCGAGCATCCTTTGTTACCCATGGTACTTTGCAGGCATAACCTAATGAATGTGTATTTATAGAGTTTTAAACTGTGTTGGAGCATCGAACTCGTAAAATATGTTATTTTTAGTTACAATATTAATGATCAATAGTTCTTCTTTTACCACACGTCACCCTCGTATTCGAATAAACCTGTTATTTTAAACCTGTTTTGTTGTTTTAAACCTGTTTTGTTGTTTTAAACCTGTTTTGTTGTTTTAAACCTGTTTTGTTGTTTTAAACCTGTTTTGTTGTTTTAAACCTGTTTTGTTGTTTTAAACCTGTTTTGTTGTTTTAAACCTGTTTTGTTGTTTTAAACCTGTTTTGTTGTTGTAAACCTGTTTAGTTGTTTTAAACTTGTTTTGTTGTTTTATACCTGTTTTGTTGTTTTAAACCTGTTTTGTTGTTTTAAAACCTGGTTTTTGAAAATATTTTAAAATAGCTGATTTCAATCAAATTCTCAAAAAAAACACCAAATTAGGGTTGCCTGAATGACTGAATCATCGAATCCGACCCACTCCCCAAAAAGGTCACAGGTCAAAGTGAACGAATACCGTAATTAGAAGTACCTAAAAGAAGGTTATTACTCGGCGGCGGGCTGCCTGTGCCACGCCGAGTTGAAAATGCTGTCTTTTTTATGGTCATAAATCACCAACTGGGTACCAAGGCGCATGCGCTCTGTGCCGCTGAGAAAACCGAAGGCTCATTGCTGAAGCCAGCCGAAAGCATCAAGAGTTCCAGACTTCCGGTACGCACGCAATGCATTATGAGATTAGTGAGCACCAATTCTAGACACAGGGAGCCCAAGCTATGTTTTTGCTCACTTGGTGATCACAATGCATTGCGCGCGTACCGGAAGTCTGGCACTCTTGATGCTTTTATAGATACCCTGTTACGATGGCTCATAAGTGCCATTGAAATCACGACTTCGCATTGTATATTTTTTCGTCACGACTTTTATTTTTTCGTCACGACTTCTATTTTTTTCGTCACGACTTTTATTTTTTTCGTCACGACTTCTTTTTTTTTCGTCACGACTTGTAATATTTTGTCACGACTTCAGATTTTTCGGCCATTGTCTATGTAAGATAATGAAGACCGCTGAGTTAGACCCCTCCCCAGCTCCCCCTCTCCAAATGTTCTAAGCCCTCCAAGAACGAGTGAATATCACGGTTCTACGATATATACCGGCAACACTTTTCTGGCCCACATTTACCCTATTGATGTTCATGCAAGCATCAAAGGGGCCGGGTTGGCATTCTGGATGTTTGCTAAAGGAGCAAGAAATTTGCGCCTTACAAGTTAATAAATTATTATTATTAAATTATTATTATCATTTGTGCTAAGACCGGCTGAACTTAGTAAGTCCAGATAAACGTGCACTGACTGCATGCATCATCCTCGGGAACCCAGGGGTATCGGTACCACTTTCGTCTCTCCCAAGTGTTGGAATATATGCGTAGACTAATCGTGATAGATTTACCTCCTCCATTTTTGAACATGTGCTTATGGCTGCCCGCGTCCTACTAGCTCAGCGGTCTTTCTTATACATAAACAGTGGCCCAAAAAAAATATAGAAGTCGTGACGTAAAAAATAGAAGTCGTGACGAAAAAATAGAAGTCGTGACGAAAAATTAGAAGTCGTGACGAAAAAATTAAATAGAAGTCGTGACGAAAATATATATAATATGAAGTCATGATTTCAATGGCACTTAGAGTCGTATGAGTGGGAAACCTACGGTACGGAGTTACGGTCACGGTACGGAATCGAAGACATTATATTCAACCAATCACAGCGCGCGAAATCAATCAGAATGCTTGGATACCCCACGATGATGGCGCGATACGGTCACCCACTCATACGTCGACCCTATGAGCCACCGTACCCTGTTCTAGACACTTGTCGGACGTGATCTATGTCTAAAGCCGGTTTTTCTGGTTGCGCAAGTTTGCTGCGACACTCGACGTAGTCTGGTCACCTTTTGATTTCACAGCCTAAACCTGTCAAACCTGTCTGGGCGTGGAGAGAGCTGGTGTCATAAGTCACGTGAAAGTTGCAGCTGGGTACGTGGCTAAAAGTTTCTGTCTTTTTAAATTTATGTTATTTATCTCATTTTTATATCTTTTTATTAGTTACAAAAAAACTTTTTTTTTCCTTCCTTTATTTTATCCTTTTAGGTTTTTAGTGATAATAGTATTCACTAAGTCTCACTTGAAAAGCGCATTTGGGCATTTTGGATCGAAAATATGCATGTGTTTTTGGCTTCGAGGACAAAAGCTGCCGATGTCCTCCAACATGCAAATCGGGAGCCTGGATCGTGTGGACGCGTGTCCTGGCTTTTTTTTAATATCGTTTCATACTTTCCACGCTATCTAATTTTAGCAGTGTATTCACTGATTATGCAACGTTAGTAAGAAGCTTAGAGTCTAAGCGGAAACCCTCTATTTTTCTCAGTGGCCTACAAACGTGTGAGGACTGAAGACAGAATTATGTTATCGGCTAACAATGAAGTTTCGGGTTTTAGGGTAGATTCTAAATTACTACTATAATACCCTGAAAGCGGGGGTGGATTGCGCAATTTTTTTCCCCATTTCAAAATGTCTGCTCGCAGGGTACCTCTCTGTAAGGTTTCACTGTACCACGCTGAGCTTATTGAGGCCGCCCGTCTATCAACCAACTGAAAGTAGCCAACTGTAGCACAAGTCCTACCATTAATGGCTGATATTAATGTCAAGTGGGATTGTACTCTGGTGAGCTGGCGTCCCGAGGGGGACGGGGGGGGGGGGGGGGGGGGGGGGGGGGGGGGGGGGGAGATAACTCCCTTTGTCCAAATGGTAGGGGTGATCGGCGGTCCTTTTAGGGTCGAAAATATTTCCTGTGTGTACCTTTTAGGGTTCCGACTCAAAAGTCAGTTACGTAAAACGAGTCCGTACCTTTTAGGGTCAATTGAAAGAACAGAAGAACGATGTTCTCCAGTCACCGATTAAACGATATCAGCACAATCACTTTTTCGCCATATATGGCCGTACCTTTTTGGGGGTTGAAAACAGCTCTTTTAATTTATGCGTACCTTTTAGGGGTCGTTTTCAAAACCGACCGCCGATCACCCCTACCAGTTGGACAAAGGGAGTAACCCCCCCCCCCCCCCCCCCCCCCGGGCTGGCGTGTTGAGTCATGTGATTATAAGCCAGCCAACAGCAGTGGTACTCCGAAAATTCCCAAAAATATCGATGATATGTGCAGTTGAAATTCTCTTGTGTTTTAGGCAATATTCTATTCACGACGATTATTACTATATTGAAATGCAAAACGGAGTCTTAAAACAACCAAAGTTATACGATTTTTAGCAGTTTATTGCCAAATTGAGAATGGTCCTCCCCACCCCCCTCTTTGCCCCCGCCGAGAATCCTGCCACAAATGGGGGGTCTGGGCTTGACTTGTGCCCAATCCTCTTATATATATCGCATGGTCAACAGGTAGTTCATAAGGAAAATTATATCGGGGCTTGCAGCGGACTTGGTGCTCATTTGTCTCACAGGCTTACAGATCGCGTCTCACAGGCTTACAGATCGCAACTACAGCTCAGCATGGCGAAGCTGAAGACGTTGGGGAGGTGTGCTTGTACTTGTGAAGGTTGCTGTTGTAAGGCGTCTGTAAACAGTGTGAAGGGCTCACCAAATGAGCATTCTGTACAGGCGAACGGTGATGTTGTTGAACGTGACCGCCCTTTCACCATATCTTGCGAATGGGATAAAAATAAGACCCATCAATTTTCTGATGATGGCACTAATACGTTCTTCTGGTGAGTATTAAAGAAGCAGGGATCGGTATTTCAGAAAAGATTTCAAACGAGCATTGAAAGGGCTTCATGCACTAAATCACAGTCTAGACTAGAGAATAATTCATGTGCTGTCATTCCGAGGTGCTCGTGAGTTTATTATACTCCTTGCAATGACCTCTTTTAGCTGAACATACATTCACACAACTCGAAAAGTTGAACTTGAAATTTTCTGGCCGAGTTCAAATTGTACATTTGAATTTTAATTGGTATGGAAATAGGTGTCACATTTCGAACCAATTTCACGTGTAATATATTGCGTTGAAGAACAACACATCGCAACGTAAGAATCCAAGTCTTTTTATAATCATCGTTATAGAACACCGTGTTATACATTTTGTGACTTGTAGATTTTCACACCGGCCTCGGTATCAATAGTATCACGACCCGATTGCCGGTACAGTTTACGAATGTACATAAGCTTAATTATGCCCCGTGGTTTTGTTTATAAGTCTTTAGCTTCGAGTAAAACTACTTTGTTTTCAAACTACACGATTTTGGTATGTTTTTCTCTGTAAATACAGGTACCGAATTCGTAATCACCAGTAGTACCCCCCACAGTCTCTCAAAGTTTCGATATTCATGATCGTAGTTTTACTGAGTTTAGACTTTGACTACTGCAGATCTATTACTGCACGCATGAGTAAACAATTTGACGCCTTCTTTTGTCATTTGTTTGTACATGCTTGGTTGGACAATCATTCGAACGTTTATAAATTGTTTGTCGAACAGCAATATTTGACATTTGCATTTAGTTTTATTAGATGACAATGCTGCTGCATGATGGCACATCACTAAGGCAGCTGCATGTGCTTTTGCTATTACGTACAGAATTAAAGTGCAACTAACCCCCATGAGATTGTTTAATAAATCTATTCAATATAAGCTGAATAGTTGGTGGGTTCAGCATTTTGTGATTTGAACCTTGCGTTTATGAGTTATAGAGGTTTGAAATCTCAATATGCAAATTTGATGACGTCTGCTAAGGAATTTGCCATAACTTATTTAGACTTTTTCAAGAAGAACTTATTTTTTGAAATGGGCCAAAAAGTTATAAAATCATTTATAAAGACTGAAAATATTCTGTAAGTTTTCAAATGTTAATAATCAGCACAAGGACGTTTTTGTATAATAAATGAAGTCTTAGTAAACGTCATCAAATTTGCATATTGAGATTTCCAACCTCTATAACTCATAAACGCAAGGTTCAAATCAATGCACAGTCCTCTCAGAATACTAAAAGGGCACTCACGCAATATAGAAATTGTATTTTTGAGACTGACCTTATAAGGCTTGAAGTTGTTATAAAGAATTATTTTTAGAACTTTGTTCACAGCATGTTTTCAAATTCATTTAAAATTCAGGATGACAGAACAAAGAAAGTCACATGGATACGTGGTCTTTTAATTGAAATTATTACTCGGGCACTTCCGAAGGAAGCCTGAGTTATAAAATGCGTTTTTCGGTAGGTATTTAATCGTATCGAGTTTCAAGATTACTCAGCAGATAAGAAAAAAACAAACGACACACAGGACTCAAGTAGATTTGAATCTTAGTTTTGAAAGCAGCTGTAGATCTTCAAGCTATTAAAAGGTCAGGATTCTAGTTCATCGTTCAATGACTAGAAGTGGTAGAAGGACTAGAAGCTCGCTTAAAATATATTTAACAAAAACAAACGTGAGGGCGTTATCAGAACCATCTGACCTATGCAACCTCAAGACGTATCATGTTCGTACTCACCCGACTCATAGTCTCCCTCGTCACTCAACTGTCACTGATTGTCATGACATCAGAGAAATGATATTGTATTGAAGAAGATGTCCTTGTTTTATTCGACGTTCGAACCGTAACTCGAACCCGAACTCGAACTCGATTCCAAACTCGACGTTTCGGGATCTGAAGCTAGAGAGGGGGCCTTTACACAAACTCATCAAAATCAAATCAATTGAACTCAAAGTCAAAAGGTAATCAAATGAACTCAAAGTCAAAGGCAAATCAAATGAACTCGACACATACATGTATATACATAGTCTCCCTCGTCACGCAACTGTCAGTCATTGTCAGGTCTCTCTCCTCACGCAACTGACATTGTCCTTGTCATAAGCCCGAGTGTACGCTCATTGAGCGTCTTGTTTCATTAAAATTAGCATACAATATTAATTTGGTCAACTTTAACTTTGAATTTCTCCAAGAATTATTAATGGTTTGAGAAGCTAGATCAAACACGAGAAAGAGTGTTTCATCTGATATCCAAACACCTCGAAGTTGGTTAATAATAATGATAATAATAATAAATAAATGAATTGCTGTTTAACATGTCAGTGTTTAATATATAGCAGTACTGCTAATGGGGACATGACTCTCACACTCACTTCACTCACAATAATAATAATAATAATAATAATAAGACTTTATTTTAGTGTAATTGTAGTGTAGATTTTTAAGATATTTATATTATATTGTTATTTATTAAGTTTAGTGAGGGCCACAAGTTTGTAAGTGTATTTCACTTTTATGTGTTTACCCTCTTGAAATAAAGTCTTCATCATCATCATCATCATTTATTTAGGGAATAACACTAAACAGTAAAACTGATAAACTTGTAGCCCTCGCAATGCTAAAACAAATAAATCTTTAAAAACTTGGCTGTGCCTCTTTTTCAATCCACTTCTCATTGTTTGGATATTGGAAAGTGTTCAAGCGATTCTGTCAAAAGAATGTGATATTTTAACTATACTGAGTCTACATGTAAATCGGCAGATCGTATGTGTCTTCGTTTTTTCTCTTGTTTTCATTGCTTTCAAAGCTAGAATTAAAAATGAAGCTAGTATATTAGCATAAAGTAGTCGCTGTGCAAATTTTATCCTTAGAGGTAGCACATGTATCATTAAAGTGAAGTGAAGTTAAAAAATGAACAAAAAATGTTTGTTTGTTGTTGTTTCTGCTGAAGTCAGTATTTTAGTGTAGCTCGTTATTTCATCGAGTTGTTCGAAAAAATTGCAAGACAATTTGCATAAGTTACAGACCCAGTCTCAGGGATCGTAGATGTGGATTGCGGATCACTATTGTCCTTTGGGACCAGAGTTAGCAAAATGGGAGGAAATGAGACTTCAAACTTATATCAAAGGATGGAATCCAGGGGGTTACCAGTACTCCTACATGTATAATAATCCAGGGGTCCTATTAGATTCTTGTAGCTGTCTGACTATAACCGGGGCATGTAATGGCGACATGGCAGCTAGTTTCAGTGGCATTTTGCTGGCTACTCAGTACATCCTACTCTACACCACCTTTTTACCATTTTTCCATTCATTTGTTTTCAAATTGATCTGTCGTTATTTCTTCCTTTCTTTAACAGGCAGGCACATACTCTCACAGTTCTCATAGGAATGCTGTGTGTGTTGGTATATGTTGCACTTTTTGAATCTGCTCCTTTTGACTCCCAGTACAACACCAAAAGGTTTGTAACATTAGATAGAGAAAACCATTCAAATGCAAAGAAACTATTTAAAAGTCTCAGATTAATATTAGTTAAGCCATTCAAATACAAAAGCCATTCAAGTAGTTTGAAAGTATATAGAAAACCTTTCAAGTGCATAGTTTATGGATATGTGCATTTTAAGGGAAGCCACTCGAATGCAAAAAAGCCATTCAAGTGTTTAAAAACTTGTATTTCAAGTGCATAGTTTATGGTATGTGGATTTTAAAAAGTGATTTTAAAGGAAGGCATTTGAATGCAAAAGCCATTCAAGTGTTTGTAATTAAAGAAAACCTTCCAAGTGCATAATGTCACAATATATGCATTTAAGGGAATCCATTCAAATGCAAAAGCTATTCAAATGTTTGAAAGTCTATAGAAACCTTTTCAAGTGCATAGGATATGTGTGTTCTTGGGAAGCCATTCCAATGTTGAAAAAGATAGGAATCCATTTAAGTGCATGCTTAGCTATGGTTGGAGCAGAGAGGAATCCATTTAAGTGTATGCTTAGCCTAGCTATAGTGGAGCAGAGAGGAAGCCATTTAAGTGTATGCTTAGCCTAGCTATTTGCAGCAGAGAGGAATCCAGTGTATGCTTAGCCTAAAATGCTCAAGGTAAAGCTGGTTCAAAAAGGCAATTTGGAAAATCACATTTGTTTGAAACTCGCTGCTCTAAAACTTTTCATATTTGCATATAGGTTATATACAAGATTTGAGACAATTTGGGTTCAATTGTGGAAGTCACGTGACCTTATGGAGGAAAATATAGTTTTTTCTTAAATGCGGTCGCGAATTCAATTCACAATGAAATACCTTTTACGTAATAGCGTTAAGGATGTTAAACAAGATAGCGTAGGAAAACCTCGGAATTATATCTAGTTTTACAAGTGCTGATGAAATGGTACGTGCTCCGAAATATTCTCCTTGCAAAAAGCGGGAGAGAGGTTTTCTAATCCATTTTAAAGTGATCATAAACGTGATTAGCCAAGCTATTGCTTTGGACTTTCCTCAAAGAGGCGACCGCATTTTATATTTTGTTTTCAAAATTCTTTGTCACTGGCTACCATGGTGATAGCTGTTTTGGATTTCATTCACTTAAAGTGTATAAAACTTAGCTGTGCCAAGCTATGGTGATGTTTAGTCAAATGAGGACATTAGTCGTTTTTTTTTAAGTGTATGCTTAGCCTAGCTATAGTTTGGAGCAGAGAGGAAGCCATTTAAGTGTATGCCTTAGTGTGCTTAGTCTAGCTATAGTTGGAGCAGAGAGGAATCCATTTAAGTGTATGCTTAGTCTAGCTATAGTTGGAGCAGAGAGGAAGCCATTTAAGTGTATGCTTAGTCTAGCTATAGTTGGAGCAGAGAGGAAGCCATTTAAGTGTATGCTTAGTGTATGCTTAGAGCTAGCTATTTAAGTGTTGCTTAGCTAGAGAGTTGGAAGAGGAATTTAAGTGTATGCTTAGTCTAGCTATAGTTGGAGCAGAGAGGAATCCCATTTAAGTGTATGCTTAGTCTAGCTATAGTTGGAGCAGAGAGGAAGCCATTTAAGTGTATGCTTAGCCTAGCTATAGTTGGAGCAGAGAGGAAGCCATTTAAGTGTATGCTTAGTCTAGCTATAGTTGGAGCAGAGAGGAATCCATTTAAGTGTATGCTTAGTCTAGCTATGGTTGGAGCAGAGAGGAATCCATTTAAGTGTATGCTTAGCCTAGCTAGCTATGGTTGGAGCAGAGAGGAATCCATTTAAGTGTATGCTTAGCTATGGTTGGAGCAGAGAGGAATCCATTTAAGTGTATGCTTAGCTAGCTAGTTGGAGCAGAGAGGAATCCATTAAGTGTATGCTTAGCCTAGCTATGGTTGGAGCAGAGAGGAATCCATTTAAGTGTATGCTTAGCCTAGCTATGGTTGGAGCAGAGAGGAAGCCATTTAAGTGTATGCTTAGCCTAGCTATAGTTGGAGCAGAGAGGAAGCCATTTAAGTGTATGCTTAGCCTAGCTATAGTTGGAGCAGAGAGGAAGCCATTTAAGTGTATGCTTAGCCTAGCTATGGTTGGAGCAGAGAGGAAGCCATTTAAGTGTATGCTTAGCCTAGCTATGGTTGGAGCAGAGAGGAAGCCATTTAAGTGTATGCTTAGCCTAGCTATAGTTGGAGCAGAGAGGAAGCCATTTAAGTGCATGCTTAGCCTAGCTATAGTTGGAGCAGAGAGGAAGCCATTTAAGTGTATGCTTAGCCTAGCTATAGTTGGAGCAGAATTAGAATTGATGACAGTGTAACAATGTTCCTGCAATAAAACATGTTGCATTTCTAGAGGAAGCCAATAAATTGCAGAAAAAAATGTAAATAACAGGAAGCCATTTGAGTGCTAATTGCAAGATAAACACTTGGGATCTTTTTAGTACACAGTACAGAAGTTGTTATGAAACAAAGAATTGAATATTTCCTTCTATAGCAGTCATTAGGGAAGGTTGTTCAGAAACCCATTCAAGTGCTAGCTTGATAATATACTTGGAATCAAATATACAGATAATTTTTGTTTAATAATTATAATACAGCAGATATATGACTTTTCAGAGCATTGTATTTTACAGGGTTCGCACTGCTCCTGAAATTCCTGGAAAACTCCTGGAATGTTCTATTAGTATTAGGTTATATATTAGAAAAACTACAATTGTTTTTAAATTGTTTTAAAAATAGTCAAGAAAATCAGCAATTTGTAAGCTAAGGGTCCTGCAATTTTTATATTTATACCTTGGAAAACTCCTGGAATTTTAAAATCTCCTAGTAGTACGAACCCTGATTTTATTTTAGGGGAAGAACAGAACAGTGATTTTATTTTTGCCATCAATTATAAAAGAAAACTCTTTAAAATCCCTTTTTGATTTTTACAATATTAAAGTTGGTCATGAATAATTTTGGGGAAGCCATTCTAATGCAGAAATTAATGAATGGGAAGCCTTTCTAGTGTCAATAATCCAGACCAGCTAGGAATCCATGTTTATGAAAATCAACAGTTACCGTATCATTAGAGTAAGCCATTCAAATGCACGCAGTTTTAGGAAGCCAATGTAATGCTTCAAGTCATTCAAATGCAGGCAGTTTTAGGAAGTCAATGTAGTGCTTCAAGCCATTCAAATGCAGGCAGTTTTAGGAAGTCAATGTAGTGCTTTCAAGCCATTCAAATGCAGGCAGTGCTTTTCAAAGGAAGTCAATGTAGTGCTTCAAGCCATTCAAATGCAGGTAGTTTTTAGGAAGCCAAGGTAGTGCTTCAAGCCATTCAAATGCAGGTAGTTTTAGGAAGCCAATGTAGTGCTTCAAGCCATTCAAATGCAGGTAGTTTTAGGAAGCCAATGTAGTGCTTCAAGCCATTCAAATGCAGGTAGTTTTAGGAAGCCAATGTAGTGCTTCAAGCCATTCAAATGCAGGCAGTTTTAGGAAGCCAATGTAGTGTGCTTAAAGCCATTCAAATGCAGGCAGTTTTAGGAAGCCAATGTAGTGTGCTTCAAAAAGCCAGTTTTCAAATGCAGGCAGTTTTAGGAAGCCAATGTAGTGAGTTTTCAAGCCATGTATCAAATGCAGGCAGTTTTAGGAAGCCAATGTATGTAGTGCTTAAAGCCATTCAAATGCAGGTAGTTTTAGGAAGCCAATGTAGTGCTTAAAGCCATTCAAATGCTAGCCTCTCTAACTGGTCAATGCTCTGTGTTTAGGGGTTTATTTGCTTGTGTCATGGTTTTCTTGCTCTTTGGAGTTACTCAGATCAGGGACAGTTCATTCAAACGTCCTCATCCTGGTATGGTTATTATTAATGTTATCATCAACATCATCATCAACAACATCATTGTCATCATCAACATTATCAATGTATCAACATCATCAGCCAATGTAGTGCTTCAAGCCATCATCAACATTATCATCATCAATGTCATCAACATTACCATGATCATCAAGATCATCATCAACATCATTGTCATCAAGGTCATCAACATCATCATCAACATCATGACACTCATCATCAACATTATGATCATCAATGTCATCATTTGCTTGTGTCATGGTTTTCTTGCTCTTTGGAGTTACTCAGATCAGCATTACCATGATCATCATCAGTCATCATCATCATCAACAACATCATTGTCATCAAGGTCATCATCAACCATCATCATCATCACATCATGACACTCATCATCATCAACATTATGATCATCAATGTCATCAGCATCATCATCTCCTGACACTAGCATCATCTGCATTTTCATCACCATCATCTGCTCCAACAGTTTTATTTTTAAGTCAATAATACCAGTAGTTTCTTCTACATATGTACATACGTAGAAGAGACTATTATTAACGGAATATAATACCTATACGTACAACGAAATCCTCAGTTGTATTTTATGATCTTATCTTGTAAACATCTTCACATCATCTCATCATGAAACTACCTCCTCTTTATTGGACAAGTTTCTGCTGTATTAATTAATTCTTGCTTTGATTATTTTTATATTTTTGCAGCATTTTGGAGACTCATGTTATGTCTAAGTGTCTTGTACGAGTTGGTTTTGATCTACATTTTGTTTCAGGTGAGCTTTTCCATGAATTACTTCCTGTTCAATACTTGACTAGGCTTGATTTTGAGCACATTATCAGAGCTGGAAATCAAGCCTAATACTCTATTGCTGGTTTGCATGTAACGTGATGGTGGCCATGTTGGTGCCCGATAACAAAGCATTCCTCAAAACTAGTAATTCAAATTGAATATATTTCTATTCTAAGAAACAAGGGGCAAAGGGAAGGAGAATCAAGACTGTCATTAAAATATGTGAATTAATGGGAGTGAATGGGAGAAAGAAAGGAGATGAATAAATGAACGAAATATGATAAAAACAGACAGACAGACTATCAGGAAAGAAAGGAAAGACAGAAGAAAAGGAAGGACGAAAATAAGGAAGGAAGGAAGGAAGGAAAGAAGGAAGGGAGGAAGAAAGAAAGGAAGGAAAGAAGGAAGTAAGGAAGAAAGAAAGGGAGGAAGAAAGGTAGGGAGGAAGGAAGAAAGCTGGTAGGAAGAAAGGAAGGAAAGAAGGAAGGAAGTAAGGAAGAAAGAAAGGTAGGAAGAAAGGTAGGAAGGAAGGAGGGAGGGAGGAAAGGAAGGTAGGAAAGGAAGGTAGGTAGGAAGGAAGGAAGAAAGGAAGGAAGAATGGGAAGGAAGAATGGAAGGCAAACCATTACACTGATTTGTACATTGCTACAAGCTTGTGGTATTTGCATTGACAGACCCTTGATGATGCAAGAATGTTGTTAAAACATGTTGACGACAAGCTTGGCAAACCTTTACCTGAGACCTTATACTGTCAGAATTGTGAGTTATATACCCCTGGCCATCCAGATGGGCCATTCCATAACTTTATGGTGAGTGTTTTTGATTTGTTCTTTATGAATAATGTACCACAAAAATTTACAATAATTTTGCTTGACAAATTTCAATATAAACGTCATTTCCGGTCTCATGAGTAAATTTAGTCAGCTGAATTGCACCTTTTCAATAGAATACTCTCTGGTTGATAGTACTGTAGCTCTCTCGCTGACTCTATCATTTTTGTTTTTTTGTTTTTCCAGGACAAATGTGACTTTTTTGTATTTTGCCATTTAGTTGGCTGGTGGGCAAAGGTAATATTGTTCCTTTTCTTTCTTCCTTCCTTCCATCCTTTTTTCTTCTTTCCTTTCTTCCTTTCTTCCTTCCATTCATCCTTCCTTTTTTCCTTCCTTTCTTCCTTCCTTCCTTCCTTTCTTTCATCCTTTCCTTCCTTTCTTCCTTTCATTCATTCTTCCTTCCCTCCTTCTTCTTCCTTCCTGTCTTTTCACAACCCAGTAGCATTTTACTGAATATAAATCTTTCTGTTTGACCTCCAGGCATTAATGATAAGGGACTGGTGGTTGTGTACTGTCATAAGTGTATTATTTGAAATCCTAGAGTACACACTAGAACATCAGCTACCAAACTTCTGCGAGTGTTGGTGGGATCATGTGAGTATAGCTTCACAGAAGCCCCCTCCCTCCCTCCTCCCTCCCTCCCTCCCTCCCCCTCCCTCCCTCCCCCTCCCTCCCTCCCTCCCTCCCTCCCTCCCTCCCTCCCTCCCCTCCCTCCTCCCTCCCTCCCCCCCTCCTCCCTCCCTTCCTCCCTCCCTCCCTCCCTCCCTCCCTTCCTCCCTCCCCTCCTCCCTCCCCCTCCCTCCCTCCCTTCCTCCCTCCCATTGCCTTTCTCCACCACAGGGATCCTCAGGTGTGGATCCATGTAGACAAAAAAAATTGACTGAACTCCATATGAGCCAGCGACACCAGTGAAACCAGTGAAACAGGTCTGGATCCACGCCCTATCCCAACTGAAATCCAATATGTTCATCAATCCATTAATGCTAATTGTATTTACATCTGTTCACAGTGGATATTGGATGTGTTACTATGTAATGGTATTGGTACGTACTTGGGTATGAAAACCTGCGATTATCTGGCTATTAAGGTATCAAATAATAATAATAATAATTAATAATTAACATATCAACTCAAGGTACTTAAAGTGCTACTGTGACAAGTGTTGGAAAGGAATGTGTACAGTGTCCACTGTCTCAGACTGACATTTCTTCTCATTTGTTTATGTTTTCAGCCGTTTCATTGGCGAGGGTTGTACAACATTCCTACCTACAAGTAGGTACCGCAAAACTGGGGCATTTCATCATTTGTTGATGTTAATTAGGGGTGTGGTAGTATTTTATTGATAGTGATGGTTGTGATGATGTTTATGATGATGGCGGTGATATGGTGGTGGTGGTGATGATGGTGGTGGAAGTGGTGATGATGGTGATGATGATGGTGGTGGTGATGATGGGTGGTGGTGATGATGATGATGGGTGGTGGTGATGATGGTGATGATGATGGATGATAATG
The DNA here is from genome assembly GCA_033675265.1 of Actinostola sp. cb2023. Taxonomy (NCBI): domain Eukaryota; kingdom Metazoa; phylum Cnidaria; class Anthozoa; order Actiniaria; family Actinostolidae; genus Actinostola; species Actinostola sp. cb2023. The sequence continues at coordinate 71,869 of JAUJYZ010001488.1, forward strand.
GTGGTGATGATGATGGTGATGGGATGTAGTGGTGATAATGATTGTGGTGCTGGTGATAATATGATGATGATAGTGATGATGAAATGTGATTGTGATGATGATGGTGCTGGTAGTGGTGAAAATGATGATGGTGCTGGTGATGATGCTGTTGATGGTGATGATAGATAATGATGATGGTGATGATACATTGTTTATCTCACCAGAGGGAAGTTAAAGCGAGTAGCTGAACAGTTCACACCATACTCATGGACTCCTTATGACTGGGGAGCAACACATAGTTTAAAAGGCTGGTTAGCTGTGTGTGGTATTGCTACTGTGGTAAATATACAGCTTATTTGATGGTTTGACAGATAATATGCGCAGATATTTTACGAGTTGCATAGTATTTTTATGAGCCCGTAGGGTGATGGACTCTTAGTCCGTAACTACTTCCTACTCATGTGAAAACACTATTATATTATTCGCGCCCGATCTGTAATATACAGTTGAACCTCTATTAAACGGCCACCTTAATTAAGCGGCCAACCTCTATTTAGCGGCCAGTGATCATTAGCATTGTTTTTAACCTCTATTTAGCTGCCACTTGCCCGATTTGTAATATACAGTTGAACCTCTATTAAGCGGCCACCTTAATTAAGCGGCCAACCTCTATTTAGCGGCCAGTGATCATTAGCATTGTTTTTAACCTCTATTTATTGTGGATGCCCGATTTGTATATACAGTCGAACCTCTATTAAGCGGCATACAGAAGAAAAAGCGGCCAACCTCTATTTAGCGGCCAGTGATCATTAGCATTGTTTTTAACCTCTATTTAGCTGCCACTTGCCCGATTTGTCCATACAGTTGCGACCTCTATTCGCTTAATTAAGCGGCCAACCTCTATTTAGCGGCCAGTGATCATTAGCATTGGTTTTAACCTCTACAAAGCCTTCACTTGCCTTTTTTGAAATAGTTATACAGTCGAACCTCTATTAAGCGGCCACCTTAATTAAGCGGCCAACCTCTATTTAGCGGCCAGTGATCATTAGCATTGTTTTTAACCTCTATTTAGCTGCCACTTGCCCGATTTGTAATATACAGTCGAACCTCTATTAAGCGGCCAACCAACCTCTATTTAGCGGCCAGTGGTCAATTCCCCGAGAGTGACCGCTTAATTGAGGTTCGACTGATTATGTTTTTGGGTTGTGGTCCACAGTTTCTTACCGCAGAGTTAACGATGTTTTACATGAAATTCATCCTTTGGCTAAAACCTCCTCACGCTCTCAACTTTATCCGCGTCATCCTCTTGATGTTTTGTGGTTGTCTCGCATTTAACGAGACTTATGAGTACATGCATGACAAGTAAGTAGTCACGCAATATGTCACAAAACATGTCATGCAATAGTCACGCTCTCAACTTTACCCGCGTCATACTGCTGATGTTTTGTTGTTGTCTCGCATTTAACAATAATAATAACGAGGCGTATGAGTACATGTATGACAAGTAAGTAGTCACGCAATATGTCACAAAACGTGTCACGCAATTAACATACTTAGTCACGTGGTCATGGGCTCCTGTATGCACATAGTAAGTCACGTGACCCAAACCTAGTAGGTAAATCACAGGTAAATAGTCACACAATGTGTCATTTACGTCACGCAATAGTCGATCACACAATAGTCGGTCACGCAAAGTGTCACAACGTAACAAGTAGTCACATGTGTGACCTCGCAATGAAGCAAACCTTTGAGTACATGCATGACAAGCAGTCATGCAATTTGTCAAGGAATACGTCACGCAATTTAGAATGTAGTCACGTAAGTCAAGCAATGTGGTGAGTGCATGCGTGACAAGTAAGTAGTTACACAAGATGTGACACGATATGACAGGTCGTCACGTAATGTGTGGCAATGTACGGTGAATGAAAACTTGAGTGACAATTACACCACAGTAAGTCACGCAGTGTTACAACAGATTAGCCAACGATAAAAGGAAACCTAAGATATAGTCAGTCACGCAATCCATCACAATGTGTCACGTCCTGTGGCATCCAACTTTTAGCGATGACCAAAAGCTGTGATCATAATGTCATTATAAGTAGTCACGCAAGGTGTAAATCAGTCACGCAATACATTAAAATATGTCACGTATCGTGACAACGCAAAGGTATAATCAAACACGCAATACATCACACAATGTGTCACGTACGGCGACATCGCAAAGGTATAATCAGTCACGCAATACAACACAATGTGTCACGTCCTGTGACATCAAACTTTTTGCGATGAGATGTCATTATAAGTAGTCACGCAAGGTATAATCAGTCACGCAATACATCACAATGTGTCACGTACCGTGACATCATCAAACTCAAAATATAACAACTGGACATTCTCAGCGACGTCTTTAATTGTTTTAGGAATTGTAAACGATTTGGCCAGCAAGCGTGGGTCATTGCCGCCATAATTGCAACCGAGGTCCTCATCTGTTTGAAGTTTGGCTGGGACATCATCACGATACCCTTCCCTGCCCATGTAATATACTTTTGGATAGTCTTTGTTATATGCTGGCTTTCCTGGACCATCTGGCATTTTTGGCCCAAGAAAGTGCATCAGGAGTTAAAACATTCTAAAGTCAACGGAAAAAGTGATTAAACTTTCAATGTCAGCGGAAAATCAAGTTAACAATCCTGCCACGCTTTATTATTACAACAAAGCCTGAGATGGGCTTCCTGTGTTAAAACTTTCGAATTTTTGTTCGACGAGAAGGGTCTGGGTACGGGAATGAGTAGACAGAGAGGGCCTAGTAACAAGTCTTCGTTGATTGATGGGCTTCCTGTGCCTCTGTGATCAATTCCAGATTCTGGGGCAGACGGATGACGTCATTATTCCGGAATATTCCAAGCATTCTGCTATGATGAGCAGAATGTTTGGAATATATTCCGCTTATTCCGGAATCGGAACAGACTCAATTGAACGGACATTCCGTATTATTCCAAGTATTCCTATTCCGGAATAAGGTCAATCGAACGCACCCTTAGTGCGATAAGTTATTCTAATGATCGATCGAGTGGTGTGAGAGGACCTGGGAACGAGACTTACGTTTCTTCAATGACCGATATATCGATGGGCTTCCTGTGACTTAGCGATTAGGGCGATAAGTTATTGTAATGATCGCTTGAGTGGTGTGAGAGGACCTGGGAACGAGACTTACGTTACTTCAATGACCGATATATCGATGGGCTTCCTGTGCCTTAGCGATTAGGGCGATAAGTTATTCTAATGATCGATCGAGTGGTGTGAGAGGACCTGGGAACGAGACTTACGTTTCTTGAATGACCGATATCGATGGGCTTCCTGTGCCTTAGCGATTAGGGCGATAAGTTATTGTAATGATCGCTTGAGTGGTGTGAGAGGACCTGGGAACGAGACTTACGTTACTTCAATGACCGATATATCGATGGGCTTCCTGTGCCTTAGCGATTAGGGCGATAAGTTATTCTAATGATCGATCGAGTGGTGTGAGAGGACCTGGGAACGAGAGTTAAATTTTTTCAATATCTGATGGGCTTCCTGTGTCCTGTGCCTTAGTGATTAGGGCGATAAGTTATTCTAATATTTGTAGTGTATTCAGTAGACTGCCTTTCATCACGGCTTTGCCTTGACCGCAAAGCATCTCTGGGTATAATTTGGGTGGACAGGTCCGCCATATTTAATATATTTAGATTGCTTAATCTGAAATAGATTCTTTCCCTAGAGTACGACATTCTTGATTTTGTCGATCCAGAGATGCTTTGCGATCGCGACTCAACACAGAACGCAAAGCATGACGGGAGACTTGCATAGACTGTTGTGTGTGTGTGTGAAATGGCTATATTTTTAATTAATAAATAAAAATCATAATTTTAATGTTTGTTGTAACAGTGAAACCACAAAACCTAGCTTGTTCTTTCGTACAGAAGTTTCTAAATAAATAAGTAAATAAACTACGTTCGCATTGTATATTTTATGTCGAGAATGTTTATTCCCTAGAATAAATATGTGCACCGCGTCCACACTAGTGCGTTTTGATTATATTGATTCGAGGCCACAGCACAGGCAACCCAACCACTGCTTCTGAGGCAAATAAAAATAACTCTAGTACTTCATGTAAGCCCACTTGAAATGGACTCTATTCTTTATAGCCGTTCTTTATGAAGTTTTTGTATTATCAGTCACAATTTGTTGATCTTTTCAATGTGGTATAAGTACGCACATTGCCAATTGTGACAGATAATACAAAAACTTCAAATAGAACGGCTATAAAGAATAGAGTCCATTTCAAGTGGGCTTACATGAAGTACTTACCTATATTTGCGTCTTTTTATGGGTTTCCTGTGGTAGAGCGCGAACGCAATATGTAATGTTGGGTTCCCTGTGCATAAAAATGTAAAAGTTGGGCTCCCTATGCGAGTCCCGCAAGACGCGCCAGCACAGGGAGCCCAACATAATACGTATTGCGCGCGCGCTCTACCACAAGAAACCCATTAAAAAGTCGGTGCTGGACCCATGTTTGGGCATAGGGGTACAGTTGAGGGTTTGATATTCAACCCTGGCCCTGTCCAGGACAACACCCTCTATTTTAGGACCCTGTTTAGTGCAAAGCACAAAATACACACTGTCTTCTTCTACACAATTTTAACTCGTTTTATTGGCAATTGCAATTGTCTCGGATCTCAGATGGCTAAATACGGGATAAAACCATATTTAAAGTGCAACTAACCCCTGTGAGATTGTTTTAAAAATCTATTCAATATATGCTGAATAGTTGGTGGGTTCAGTATTTTGTGATTTGAACCTTGCGTTTATGAGTTATAGAACAGGAGGGAAATTTGCATGAGCATGTGCTTAACCGCTGGACCATAAAAGCGTAATTTCGGAAGCACAAAACCGATTATAGTAATAATAACGCTATATTTTATTATGTTGCTATTTTGATCATCAGAGTTCGACAAAAATGCTTAATATAGTCAAATGTTAATTTAATTCTGGCTTTTCACTGCACACTGGCTATTCACAAAATTCGTATTTTGTTTGATATTGAACGGCACAGGAAGCCCAAGCTGGAATTTTGTGGATTATAACTTAATTTGTTTTTCTATAAATACTGTAACAACAGTCTTGAAACTGTCCTGGTGTCTTGTGGTATTTATTTACTATACCTGTACAAAGTTTCGTCGAATTTGAAAACAATTTAGATGTCTTCCCCGATCTTTCCATGAAGATATTTTTGTTGTTATCATGAAAAACTGTAATTTTATCTCTTCTGGCTATTTTTTCCAACAATCTCAATAACATAAACTGAAAGCATATGGTACATAGTTCTATGAAATGGTAAATTTTTTGTGGAGTTTTGGGCTGGATTTCAAGCAATATGCAAAAAATGTATATTTTTGAGTAATGAAATTTATGCAAACTTTACACTTCAATAAAATGTTTACACTTTGACCGATCTCAGCATAATATCTAAAAACATGACCTTGGATGGGAACATTACAAGAACATTGGTACACTGACAGAAGAGGCCCTACCATAAAACGAATACCATAATAAATGAGTCATAGTTGACGATTAATTCACGTTCTACAAATTATGACGAAGAAATTGTCGAAAATCTTCGACCGAGCGATTTTTCCCAGAGAAGTTACTGGAATTTTTCAAAACAGGAAACATGACTTTAATGAATTATGTTGTGGATATTGTGGAGATTTCGGCTCAATTTCGAGATAACTAACTTTAAAGATTGGGATAATTGAGTATTCCAGACATCATACCCAAGTTTATCTTCGTTTATTTGAAGTTGATTTGGTGTTGATGAAAGCTAAAATATAATAATATACATTCCATATGTATAAGAATTGACTAAATGTATTTACTTTCCCTTACATCTTCTTCGCGACTGAGCTTGCAACGTCGACAAACTGTTTACTCCATGTCAGCTGGCCGCCATGTTGTCCAAAATAGAGTATTTAGCACAGCAAAAGAACAGGAATTTGATATCAAATAAAGGCATAATATTCTAATATTTCGATCAATGAAATAACTTTAAGGCACAAAGATAGCATTAAGAATTCATTTCTGCGTGTTCAGTACATACAATTCTCGTAATACGTCCGCCAATCTCGTCCCCAGAGCCGTTATTTCTTACTGCGCATGCTCGACGAAAGAACTTGGCTCTGGAAAAGTCCAATGACCGGAACCCAGAATCTGGGTATTTTGTGACATGCGCATAAAAGAGATTTACCGGAAACAATATGGCGGACTCTCGATGGAGCTGTCCGGTTTGCCCTCGAGAAAATGGGTTTGGATGAAAGCTTTCATCTTAAAACGAAGCAATACGACGCCATGAAGAACATTGTAACATTCAACAATGATACTTTAGTAGTTTTACCCACTGGTTTAATACAACATCAATGTTTGCCGCCGTTTCGCCGTTTGCCGCTCGTTTATGATTACATGAAATCCTCTGACTCTGGCTCTGAAAAAAGCACTGTGCTTATCGTCTCTCTGTTGAATTCCTTGATGGTGGATCAAGTAAATAAGTTAAGAGAGAAATGGATGTCGGTCTCCATATGGAAAGTTGATGAGGTATAATCCCGGGGGGGGGACTCTCCATAACAGTAGACGGGGGTGATCGTCCTATCCCTTAGGGTATAAAATTCTACCATCTGCTATCCCTTAGGGGTGTTCAAAGAGTCTGCTATCCCTTAGGGATCATGCTATCCAAAAAAAGCCGGACTTGAAGACTGGATGACAGCACTATCAACAGTCACCAGAAAAGAGATGCGCTCGATGGCGGTGTCTTAAGGACCGTAATAAAATTCAGGAAAACTGAAAATGTGTTTGTTTTATTGCTATCTCTTAGGGTTAAAAATTTCTTCGACCACACCCAATGTGCTATCTCTTAGGGGTAAATTTGCTGTTGACCACACCCAATGTGCTATCCCTTAGGGTTAAAATTGATTTTGCCGACGATCACCCCCGTCTACTGTTATGGAGAGTCCCCCCCCCGGGGGTATAATACTAGTTTACATTTGAAATCGTTATTGAAACTCACATGCAATGTAGCTGTTCAAGTCTAAACCGAAAGGCACTAGGTTTTTGGTGTGTCAGGATGGATTTCCTACGTATTGGCACCAGGTCGACAAAGGAATGTCTTTATAGTCGTCAGTTTTGTGCAATGGTTTACTTGTTTATATAGTATGTCAATTTCATCCCGTAAAGTATTCATCGTAATTGTTATGTAAGCGAATCTTTGTTTTGAATAAACCAGTTCTGTCCTAGTCTTCGTCCTGTGTTGTTGTCTTTGAGTTCCGATACTAAAGTTTATTATTATTATTATTATTATACTCTCGCCGCGTGTCGCGTCCTTCTGAATGTCCCTCGTTCCTCCGGGCTATCCAAACAGACCTTGATCCACCTCAGGTCACATGAATTCTCTTTATTTTCAATTTTAGTCAGAAGAAGATATCAGTAAGCATGGCATGTTTGTTTTGAAGGAATGTCAATTCATTTCCGGTTTCTTTCTTTTGTATTCCTAAGAACCAATCACAAAGCATGAAATATTGGAGTTTTCCAGAGCCAAGTTCTTTCGTCGAGCATGCGCAGTAAGAAATAACGGCTCTGGGGACGAGATTGTACGTCCGCAAAAGCTGTAAACATTGGAACCAGTGGCGACGCATGCGCACACAAAAGTCCCTCCTGTTGAGTTATAGAGGTTTGAAATCTCAATATGCAAATTTGATGACGTCTACTAAGGAATCATTTATTATACAAGAACGCCCTTGTGCTGATTATTGACATTTGAAAACTTACAGAATATTTTCACAGTCTTTTGATTTTATAACTTTTTCCCCATTTCAAAAAATAAGTTCTTGAAAAAGTCTAAATAAGTTATGGCAAATTCCTTAGCAGACGTCATCAAATTTGCATATTGAGATTTCAAACCTCTATATAAACTCATAAACGCAAGGTTCAAATCACAAAATACTGGGTGTTTCTTGGTGCTACAGTCTGCATTGTATTCTCAAGTATGTTGAGGCCTGGTTCATGAAGCCATCACTCAAAATCACGTTTATTTTTAGTATTCCCCACGATTCATTTCTATGGCATTGATATTTAGGCATAAGATTATATTCAAGATGTTTGATGATTTAGTCCTAAAAATATTGACGTCAAGTGGTCACGTGACCTGGGCATGTGAAATTTCGTTTTTTAAATATGCGGTCGCGAGTTTAAGATATGCTGAAATAGTTTTTATGCTACAACATTAAGCACAACTAATGAAAAAAGATAGCGTTTGGAAAACCTGTCCCATAATTTTATTTATCCGGAGAAAATTGAGAAAACGTATTCTGGCTAAATGGTCACGTGACCTATTTTCGTAAATATCTCTCTTAAGAGAAATCAGAGACAAGTTTTCCAAACACAGTTGTGTAGAGCACTAGCATTGACAACATATGCAATTGTTTGTTTTTACACTGTTCTTAAAACCGCGACCGCATTTTAAAGTAAATTTTCAAAGACTGTTGTCACGTGGTTAATCACGTGTTCAGCTTTTTTGGTATTTTGTTGACTTCAATCAATTAAGGATGTCGAACTCTATGGCTGTGCTAAGTTTCGTAATGTTGGGTAAAAAGGAAGTGACATTATAATTTTTTACATTTTTTTCTCGTTTTTGGGCTTGAACCAGGCCTTAACATACTTGAGTTCTTGGTTAGGTTTCTTTGTATGCAGGGTATTGTTTTGGTTCAAGTTCATTCTTCTCGTTCTTTGTGTTCATTGTCTAACGTCATCTGGTGTTCTGCAACACCAAGAAACCTCCAAAATACTGAACCCACCAACTATTCACCATATATTGAATAGATCATTAAAACAATCTCATAGGGGTTAGTTGCACTTTAACGACGACAATCGTGCATTACCATACCCTGTTTAGGACAGAATCAGACCCTGTTTTGGACAGACCAGTCGCATAAAATTATACACCTATTTCAAAATACGTCATCTGAAATCTGAATCCGGTGAAATCTGTGACTGCAATGGATCTTTTTTTTTTTATAAGTTAAAATAAATTGGGTCAGGTCTTCGTGTAGCTGCGCGAAAGTCCTGGTTATTGTTCTATTGTCGTTCTGTGTATTGTTTTTAGGGGTGATCATTAGAAATATTGGGAGGGGGGGGGGGGGGGGGGGGGGGGGATGGGGGGGGGTGACAATTTCCCAAAAAAAATCCTGCAAAAATAATTCCTGCCAAAAAATTATTGCAAGTACCCTACCACTAAAAAAAACATACTGCTTGAAGCTGCCTTTCTATACATTTTGCCTCCAGATAGCATGTTGTCAACTGTCTTGCTTGCTTGCAGGAATTTGTTTTAGCCGGGTGGTAGGGTACTTTTTGTTTGGGAATTGTCACCCCCCCATGATCCACCCCTTACACATAAAACAATAGCCAGGACAATTTGTGCAGCTACACGAATTAATTAATTGTCGTCACCATTTCAAAGGATCTAGATCGACTATACTAAGAAAGAGTACGATATGCATTTTACGTATTTAAATATATACCCATAATCCATTGCGGTCACAGATTTCAGATGCCAACATTTTTTTAATAGGTGAAGCTGCAGTAATGCGGGCAAGAAAATCGTGCAACTTATCGCGCAACATTGTTGCGTTGCAAGTTGCAGAGCAATGTTTCTCGTATTACCACCGTTCGCGCAACTTGTCGCGCAACACATTTTCGTGTTGCAGGCACAGGCAGCCCAACCATTCCTTTTGAGGCTACTAAATAATTCAATTTTGCTGCCATCCCGCAGGACGCACACAGGAAGCCCAACATAGGACATTACTCAACACAGGGAACCCAACATATGTATTGCGCGCGCGCGCTCTACCACAGGTAGCCCATCAAAAAAAGACGCAAATATCATTTTATTGAATTATTTAGTAGCCTCAAAAGCAATGGTTGGGCTGCCTGTGTGCAGGTTGCAAAACTTTGCTGCGCAAAGTATAGAAGCTCTTTCTATTTAATGCAACAAAGTTTTGCAACCTGCAACAAATGACAGAAAATTTAATGTGTTGCGCGACAAGTTGCGCGAACGATGGTAATACGAGAAACATTGTTCTGCAATTACTTGCAGCGCAGCAATCTGAAAAATGTTGCGCGACAAGTTGCACGATTTTGTTGCTCGTATTACCGCGCCTTGAATACCCTGTTCAGGACAGAGTGGCCAAAAACCATACCCTGTCCAGTGGCACGTCTCCGTATAGCCCATATATGGGAGTACCTCCCCCCGGGATCTAACTAGAATGAATCAAATGGCAACTGTTCCTTGAAACAAAATCTGTTTATTGTCATAGAATATCAGAATGTACATCAGTTTAATACCGATATACGAGCTGCTGTCGTTTTCCCTGTCCAAATTATTATGTCAGTCCTAAGAATTTTAGAAAAAAGCGCAGATCGCCTGAGACCTTTAGTGAAGCGGTTACCCAGCAAGGCGCATGCGCAAAGTCCACTCTAGATCGAGTGACTACGCATGCGCAGGTTCGAAAGATTACCACGTGATTACGCATGCGTAAGAGCGCATCAATTCGTAATATTTCTATTTATAGTAACCGGAAGTAATATCACCGGAAATAGGTAGAGCAATCCATATATGGCTACAAACTGCGGAAGTAATTTTATCTACATATTTTCCTTATTATAAGAATTGACTGGCTAGAGTGTGATTGACAGAGTGTAATATTGACTTCCGGTTTTTATGACCACTACGCATGCGTATCACTATACTTCCGGTCTGGATAAATAGATGAACTGGACCGCAGAAAAATTTAAATAATGTTACGTCACCCTTTCAACGTACAATGAATGTTACTGTCATGTTACTATTAATTTATTATCATTAATTTATATTATTATTATTTACCAGAAATAATAATGACGTCGTTTTTTGTTCTGAAAATGAACCGGGAGTTTGAAATACATAGCATTTGGTTATTCTAAAAAAAATCATTGTTTTTAAAATTGTATTAGACAAAGAGTTGGGATACGAATTCTAGGGATACAGTAAGACTCTGCGCTCTCTCTGATAACCGACCATCCATTTGTAAAACGACCGTTCATTGGACCAAGGAGACCTCTGTAAGTCGACCGTGTGTAGCAAAATGACCGACCTCTCAAATGGCAGTCAAACTTGGTTTCAATCGATCAGCTGGTAAAAGTCTATGAATCTCATTTATATATCTGCCTTCAAATGACAGGCAAACACTGCCCTTCATGTACTATCAACCAGAGAGTTGGTTTCAATCAGCTGGTAAAAGTCCTTGAATCTCATTATCTGCCTTCAAATGACAGGAAAATGCACCGTTTGCACTGGCGATTTTTCAGCAATTTTGTCGCGCGATGTCGATGACGATTTAATGGTATTCTAAATCGCGCGTGTAAACTAGGGTCGATATTGCGGCGACTTCATGTTGACCTGAAAATTAATACAAATCAGTGCGTGGGCTCCCACCCCTCCCCCTTCTCTTTTCCTTTGACGAGCAAGCAAGTTTGTCTAATTATACTTGGCTGCATGGTTTTTTTATCGCTGCAAATAAAATATAAAAAAATAAAAAATAAAAAAAATAATTCGTCGCGAATTTACACGCGCGATAAAATCACCGCTCGCGAGTCGCGCGACAAAATTGCAAGATAAATCACCGGTGTAACGTGTTGTCCTCGAAGACCGCAGACGACATTGAAACCGACCGACTGGAAATTCGGTTAACAGAGTGTCACAAGTCCCACTGTATCCATGGTTACGTCATGCGGAAGTAATTTATCGCTATCCAGTCACGTGACCGCGAGGTATTTATAGACGGTCACGTGACCTTGACCTTAAGTTCCACTGTATTCAAGATTACGTCATTCATGCTGTAATATGATCGCTATCCAGTCACGTGACCGCGAGCTATTTATAGACGGTCACGTGACATTGAGCTATTTCGAGACGTATAAATAGGAATATTAAAATCAAGGCCCGATCAATCGAGCTGTGTCTCTCGAAAGCACACTTAAATATATATCCAAAAATTTTGACACGAATTGTGACTTTTGATAAAATCGTTGAGATTCTCGACAAATGTTCCCTTGAACGTTATTGAACGTCATAGATACGAAAAAAACCTTCATGCATATTAAATTTGGACCAACGTGGGCCACTTGTGTTCAGTATCGCAGAAGAGGTCTAAACAGTAGATTTCAGACGCGCTTTGCTGACTGTGGGGTGAGGGGTAAGTTCTTACAGCTGCCATTTTGCGGTTCAGAAACTAAATGAAGGTGAAAACTGAGTGGGATTTGATTTCTCCGAGTAGGAAGGCCTGGTCGACAAGACGGCTGCTATGAATATCTTCTTTACATACATTTGATAAAGCAATGCCGTGTAGCAGGCCACACGAGGACTGAGCTACGTTAATACATACAAAAAGCTAATACAAAAAAAAACTAAAAAAAAAATTCAACAAAAAATCAAAAACAAAAACAAAAAATTCAATAAAAAAGCATCGCTAAAAAAACAACAAATATTAGCGATGCGTGATTCGGACTCCCTTCATTAAGCCGATTAGTCACCACGCTAAAAATTCCTCTGGTTCTTAATATATTCACCACCAAGTAACCACAGAATCTATGAAGAGCTCAGACCAATCTGAAACCCACTGTTTCGCCTCTTCCTAATATAGACATTAACTTTGGCAACATTGTGAATGTATCCATTTGGTCAGTTGTATAACCAGTAAACACAGAGATATATATAATACATATCTATGTAGCTTCATAAACATTAAATAATTTTGTAAAAAAATTTCCCCCATAACTCGCGTGAATTCAGTTGACAAGTTGGAATTAACTTTTAAGGTTACTATATATAACAATGCAAAGCGTTCGTTCACCCTGCTAATCACGACCGTGTACAGAAAGAGAAGATATATTCTCACCATTTTGTCGGTGTTCTCAGAGACTCAATTTGTGGAATACAGAGGGCTACACGCGATTGCAATGCATATTGATCATCATTTGGGTACATCGATCAGTTTCTTACTCAGCTGTCGAGTGGAAAATACCATGCGGTTTTACATAGTCTTTCAACGGCCCAATCGCAGTGTAAGTCAGACCGCTTGTTTTTAAGTCCCCCTTGGGCTACAATAATTGAGATCTCGCCAAGAATTACAAGTAAATCCGTGTTTCCTTTTTGACTTGGCAGTTTTCACGTGAAATGGAATTCGACGTTCTTACTTACCAAGCTATTGCCGCAGTTCTGTCGTCTGTTTGATTCGGTTGTGTGGAAGATGGGGAAATGTTTTGATTTAACTCGCAGTCTTCATCTTTTATTCATTACACATTTCCCGAACATTCATCGGTTTATTAAGATGTACTGCGGGTTTATCCGCAGTGGTAGTCCTCTGCCAATGCTAAGGAGTTCCGATATTCCGTAGCAAGTATCAGCCATAAATTCCCCGGCGAAAGTTTTTCCTAGAATTCTTCATGCGAAATAAAAACTCACGAAGCACATGTTGACTCTGTTGTGTATTAATTGTTTTGATGACAGATGGTAACCATTTCTATATTCATGCTGCCTTCGACATTATTTTATCACAATGAGACAAATATAAGAACTTCACTGCATGTATGGGCTACAGGAATGCAGCAAGGAAGGTTTCCGTGTTGTTAATAGGTTCGGGTTAGACGGCTAAATTGGCTCGAAAATTGAGTCAATATTTCAAGCGGGTTTTGAGCACCGAGCGCTCGGAAATCATCCCACCGCCGCTGCCACCTCTCGACTTTGAAGATGAGGCTTGGTTACATAACGGTTGTGCTTAGCTTCTCAAGCGCTCTTGTCGCTCAAGTTCCATCCAATCTCTAGGCAATTAGCACATCGATAGCACATCGATAGCACATCGATAGCACATCGATAGAATTGCACATCGATAGCATGTAATTGTCGTTTCAAATGTTTTGGAAGCTCGTTTGGAATTCACTTAACTCGATGTGAACTGCCATTGTACACACGTCATATCAGCTGTGTCTAATGGGAAATTTGATTTTCGACGGTCGATTCGCCAATAAACTTAATAAAAGTCAAGGATCTTGGCATCATGGAAGTCAATCTGACACATCGCATATCCAAGAGGACTCGCAAGCTTTGATTCCGTTGAGCTCAAATTCAATCCATTCTCCCCCACGATAGCCGATCTCTCGGTAGAACCATCCATCCGCGAAATCCACCCGAAAAGAACCTAGTATTTCACAGTCTCGACTAATAATCTTAATTTCTTCCGATATTTAATTTTGGATGACTAGCAAATGTAAGGGCTTGCCACCTGAACAATACCATATATTTCACATCCCAAAATCGCTGAAGTTCTCTGGCTCAACTAGTTGAGGAGGTGACGGAGCATTGCCGCGTTTTTTATTGTTTAATTTCGGGGACTTTTCTGGAGTCCCATTTGCTATGATTTTCTTCGGAGGATCCTTTGATTTCTTTAAAACAGGAAAGCGATGATTTCTCTTTGGAGACTCCGTGAGTGGAGTCTTAGCAAGGTCTTTGTTCCATTAGTCAGTGTATTGTTTTCATTTACACTAGAAGGTGACTCTATTGTTTCGTGGGTTTTTGTTTTTTCCGAGTTTGGCTCTTTGGTACTTGAGCGCTTTGGATTTGCATTTTCATGGAAGGGACTTTCGTTGGGCGCTGGAGGAATTGGGGTATACCCTCGTACTTGAATAATTTCTGGGTGAACTATTTGCCCTAGTCTAGGCTTCACGGCTTCTTCCGTAGCGGATTCCAAGTCCTTCTCTTCCTCTTCCACCGTTTCTATCTCCGATTCCTTCGACTTTGAAATCTCGTTTTCCATTTGAACCTTTATTGTTGGTACATCCATTTTATGATCATGCTGACTTCCCTCGGATTTTAGCTCCTTTGCCACTTCTTCCGGTGATTCGTTTAACTTTTCGTCGCGCGGAGAATCCCAAACTCCATGTTTCAAAAGATACTGCCTCGTACGAGTGTCCGTAAAGGATTTTACACAATAGACTATCACAATAAATACAAAAATTCCCCCCATTGAACCAAACAGCAATACGAGCTGCAACGTAGTTATCCCTTGTGGTTTCTTAGTTGGCCGTATAGTCGGCCCATTAAGAACAGTCAAATTATAGCACCGGCCATCTCCGCAAGCAAGAGAAGCACACGAACATTTCGTCGACTTACCGCTTGATTGACGTTCAGTTACACACTTTATGGAGAGACATTTTTTGTCACTGGAACTACAAACAGTATCATTTGAGCACGATCGTGAACCATTCAAATTCGCGAAAGTATTGATTCGAGTAGACAGTGTACTCGGTTCACTGGGATTTTCCATCAATTTGGTGGCAGAAGTGACGACCGAAGAATTCCTGCAGCAATCTGTGATATTACTAACGGATTCGCTCCTATTTTGAGTATTTTCACCCGAACAAATTCGTGTTGCATTACATTGATTTGAAGATGTCGATATTCCGAATGTCGGTAAGAATGCCAGTATGATAAAACACGCCACGGTGAATTTGACTTCCATTGGTAAAACTCCACGTTGACCGTAAGTTGTCTGAGAGTCCTTCTTTGACGAAGAAATATCGTTGGGTTTCTCGCTGTCAAACATCTGTCGAGATGCTCCGTGAGTTAATGTTCACCCGGTTCTTCAATAATTTACCGTCAAATCTGCCTGCATACATATTAAAAGTTTTGTATCAACAAGTACATCTTCCATTTATCGCGAAATAACGGTGATCTGTCCGTACTATCCTTATTTCCTCAGTCAAATAATCTATCAGTTGACCACAGGAATAGATTGGTAGAGTGAAGCTCGAGCTTGTTGGTTGGTTTCGATGCGGGGTTTGATTGCTATCGTGTTCCACAATGTTATATCTTGGATACGCTCGAGTCAAATATATTGAACCCAAACGCGATGGCACTTGTAGAAGTCAGTGCAAACGTCGGTTGAGTTCGCGCGTCTTTGAACCCCTTATTATGCACCGTCTTGAGTGGTATCTTTCATACCAATAACAAACGTCCAAAACGATTTTTCGGCGTTTCTGGTCGCTCTTCTTTGCGGTGTTTTCGTTTGTTATGGTTATGCCGGTCGTCCTGCTCTTCGTGTGTTCACAATGCGTTGTTGTTGAACCTGTTTTCAAATCTGCCTCGGCCTCGGTAAATTACGATGTTTGAATCCCATTTATGCCGGTGTAACACACAGTCCACTGGATGCTTGACTACCAGGGAGCACTCTTCAACCAATGAGGTTCAGTTCGGCTTGGCAGTCCTAAAGATAGCAACATTGGATTTAGGAATAGTAATATTCAAGAGATGTAGATCAGTCGTTGTGTTCAGCTCGGTCGTGTCGCCAGTGCGAGTGAATCAGTGGCTAGACTGACGAGAGACTCTAGTCAGTATAACTCAGCACCTTAAATCTATAAGTATAAAAAACTCACGCTCACACAAATAATTCTTACTAAACAGTTTACCTAATTACATTTGTTTGTGGGTATTCATTGACGGGAGTACTGAAATACCGTTCAAGCTTGCCGAGATATTCACTGGCGTTTCCCCTCTACCAATCCTCCGGCTTCGGTGCGAACGATCGAGTTTCTCACTCGGCAATATTTTTGGAGCTCGATGTTTGGTCGCGGCCGTTGGGTAACCTCGAGTTTGGGACTAAGAAAATCTTATTTGGGCTGACCGGTGCTTCACCAGCGACATATATGACGTCGTCTCATTGTATAACATTATTATTTTATCATATTTCTGTGGTGATTGAGGATAATAGCCAAACTGGAAGCTAGTTTTCCCAGTAAATCTTACTACGACCTACACAAAGTTGAAAAGCTATGTCGTGGGAGTCTTCATTTCAGTGGTGCAAAAGTCGGCAATGTGTAGGGTTTGTCAATTGAATAGTATAAATCCACGATAGCATCTGCGCTTCTCTCTCATCAAAACAATCGAGCCCGGTGTTATTGGTGTTCATGAAAGCTGATGGAAATCAAAGCAACAAAACACATTTTTAGCTTTTGCGCTCATGAATCGGCACCCGGGCATTCGTAGCTCACACAAAAATGACGCTTTATTTAACACTGGTAACAGGTGCCAACGTATTTGAATATTCTTGTTCGCGAGTACAGCAGAGAGAACCACGGAGCTATGTTTGAATATTCGAGAGGTTCAAGCGCCGCTCCGGAGCCAATGGAAAGATGTTTTTTCATCCCCATTCCAATCAGCAGCAGAGATCTACCTATTACTAATAACTATGCGAGTACATTTGCCAAGCGTGTCCGCGATATGATGTTTTAGAGCGAATGTTCGAGAGAGCAAATTTGCTGGATCCCCACGCTGCGTCTCTGTCTCGGTGGGAATCTGCACTCTTGTTATTCCCTATTTCAACCGTCGCCGTTAACAAACCAGCCGATGGAATCGTTTGTCAATCGCTCAGCTCACGGACATTCTGTTTGCTAATCCCTTAGCTTGGTGTGCATCAAGGGGACACGACTGATAAGGAAATGCATTGTTTAACGTGGATGAGTTTGAGCTGCCCGTCTTGAATAATTTATTTCTCCCCACGATTTCATACCGGTTTCAATCAGCGGTGGACCGCACTGAATTTGGGCTTCCTGTGGTGCTAAAAATAATTCTTGTAACCATGGTTACGTGTGTGGTAGTTGTCAAAATGATACCAAAAAAAAAACAGCAAAAAGTTTGAGTTTGGGCTTCCTGTGGTGCTAAATATAATTCTTGTAACCATGGTTACGGTGTAGGATCCGTCTATATTTAGTTATCAAAATGATACAAATAAACCAGCAAAAAGTTTGGGTTTGGGCTTCCTGTGGTGCTAAATATAATTCCTGTAACCATGGTTACGGTGAGGACTCGTTTGTATTCAGTTGTCAAAATGATACAAATAAACCAGCAAAAAGTTTGGGTTTGGGCTTCCTGTGGTGCTAAATATAATTCCTGTAACCATGGTAACGGTGTGGGACCCGTTTGTATTTAGTTGTCAAAATAGTACAAAAAGTCCACGTGCATGCGCATCACCTGTTTAGAACTCTTGTGCGTGTACAAACATGGAAATTAAGTTGCACAAATTATTCTCCAAAAAAAACTCTATCTGAAGTTTTTTTTTTTAAATTTAGGGGAAAAAAAATTATATATTCAAAAAAATTAAAAGGTATTAAAAAGGTGTATGGCAGGATCAAACCCTGGAAAAGACCCACAGCTTTACTATAATTATTCCCATTGCTTACATAGAGTGCAAACCATATGTCCGTGAAATAGTACTATTACTAAATAGTATTAAATAGTGTTATCTCCATTCAGTTTTCTATTGTTTCATCAGTGCTATTTAGTACTAATTAGTTAGTACTGTTTCACGGACATATGGTTTGCACTCTATAACGTTTACCGACAATGAAGAGAAATTAACTCCGTAGAAGCTAACTGGCTAACAGGAAGCCAGTTAGACTTTCCAAAAGTCCTTCCTCTTTCTGGGATCTTACATCAGGTTATCTGAAAAATATATTTAATAAGACCTCAAATATACATTCACATAAAGTAAGAAACTCAAAAAACAGTCTTCACATTCCCAGACCTATTACTGAAGCTGGGAAGTGTACTTTAAACTATAGAGGATCTGTTACCTGGAACAAGATCCCTACAGAGGTGAAAGATAAATCAAGTTTGAAAGCTTTCAAATCTGCCCTAATAATAATAATAATAATAATTGTAGCGCCTATACAGGACTGTTCTAAGCGCTGTCTGCCCTAGTTAAACTAAACACTTTAAATACTAGAATTAATATTTTTACTAGCTATTCTGATATTTTCTATTTATATATATACTATTTATTATACCATTTATTATTATTTTTAGATGTCACGGCTCTCTGGAAGAGCATTTTTTCTTGTAATGAAGAGATTCCGTGTTTAAATATAATTTATGTATGTATGTATGTATGTATTTGTGGCAAGACTAGGAGCCAGTGTACATTAGAATTAAATTATTATTATTATTACATGAGCTAAATTAAATCACTAGGTCGTAGTTATCCTTGGGAAACAAGTTGGAAATTTTAGTTGGAAATGTATAATAGGTTATAAAAAGAGGAGTTCATGTGGATATAAAAGGATTTATCTTCCAAAAAAAAAGAAGGCGCCCACGACAGCCGAGCTGCGTTTTTTGGCTGCGGGGGAAGATTTTTTCTCTCTTTTTTTTGTACTTTAATAATTTTAAGATAATTGCAATTTGTACCTATATTTTTTTTTTCTCGTCCCAACTTCCGCGCGGAAGTTTTTTTCTCGCCCCAACTCCCGCGCGGCCAAAAAGCTTGCTTTTTTTCGTAAACCCAACTTCCATTGCGCGAAAGCTAGGGCGTTTTTTTTCTCGACCCAACTTAACGCGCGAGTAATGGGGAATGGGAATTTTTTTTCTCGCCCCAACTTCCGCGCGAAAGTTTTTTTTCTCGACCCAACTTCCGCGCGAAAGTTTTTTTTCTCGACCCAACTCCCGCGCGAAAGTTTTTGACCAGTATGGGAGCACCTAATCCCCAACCCGTGATTTTATTAAAACATACTTCTACCTAATTGAGCAGAAGTTAAAAATATAGTTGACATTGTCCATCCCCAATTCCGTGCGGCCAAAAAGCGCTTGCTACGCAGGCTACCCTATTTTAAAAAGCGTAAACAGATGTGTTACCATTGAAAACATGTGCGTGGGAGGGAATTACTAGGGCTGTTTTTCCAACGCAAAAAAATGCCATTTGAAATACAGAAATGCAGTTTTTTTTGGTGAAAACTTGTATTTGGATATTCTTTACGTTAGCGCGTCTTCTTAAATCCAGATGAAATTGTGCACGCATATGTAGGAGGCCAATTATGTTGTCAAAAAACGCATTGGCATTGATAATTTCTAGACCTGACCTTTATATACCTATCATATCATAGCTTGTGTACATTGTTACAAATGTATCCTATTAAGTTATTCTGACCCGCGGGGTTCCCGAAGTCAGTAAAAAAAAAGTTATTCTGACCCGCGGGGTTCCCGAAGTCAGTAAAAAAAAAGTTATTCTGACCCGCGGGGTTCCCGAAGTCAGTAAAAAAAAAGTTATTCTGACCCGCGGGGTTCCCGAAGTCAGTAAAAAAAAAGTTATTCTGACCCGCGGGGTTCCCGAAGTCAGTAAAAAAAAAGTTATTCTGACCCGCGGGGTTCCCAGTCAAAAAAAAAGTTATTCTGACCCGCGGGGTTCCCGAAGTCGAAGTTATTCTGACCCGCGGGGTTCCCGAAGTCAGTAAAAAAAAGTTATTCTGACCCGCGGGGTTCCCGAAGTCAGTAAAAAAAAAGTTATTCTGACCCGCGGGGTTCCCGAAGTCAGTAAAAAAAAGTTATTCTGACCCGCGGGGTTCCCGAAGTCAGTAAAAAAAAAGTTATTCTGACCCGCGGGGTTCCCGAAGTCAGTAAAAAAAAAGTTATTCTGACCCGCGGGGTTCCCGAAGTCAGTAAAAAAAAAGTTATTCTGACCCGCGGGGTTCCCGAAGTCAGTAAAAAAAAGTTATTCTGACCCGCGGGGTTCCCGAAGTTATTCTGAGTCAGTAAAAAAAAGTTATTCTGACCCGCGGGGTTCCCGAAGTCAGTAAAAAAAAAGTTATTCTGACCCGCGGGGTTCCCGAAGTCAGTAAAAAAAAAGTTATTCTGACCCGCGGGGTTCCCGAAGTCAGTAAAAAAAAAGTTATTCTGACCCGCGGGGTTCCCGAAGTCAGTAAAAAAAAAGTTATTCTGACCCGCGGGGTTCCCGAAGTCAGTAAAAAAAAAGTTATTCTGACCCGCGGGGTTCCCGAAGTCAGTAAAAAAAAAGTTATTCTGACCCGCGGGGTTCCCGAAGTCAGTAAAAAAAAAGATATTCTGACCCGCGGGGTTCCCGAAGTCAGTAAAAAAAAAGTTATTCTGACCCGCGGGGTTCCCGAAGTCAGTAAAAAAAAAGTTATTCTGACCCGCGGGTTCCCGAAGTAGTATAGGATGTGTTATCCTGCACATGCGATAGGGAGTTAGGGACCCATATGTGCGCTCAAAGATATCTAGCAAAAGTCACTGCAGATTCAAGACTGAAGGATATAGATGATGCGATGGATTGAGTGAGGAGAAGCGACTGCCCTCGGAAACAGAATCGGGAATTTGGAATGTTGATGTGAAATGGGTTAAAACGACTGGCTAGATTAGTGCGAGTGATCTGTATTGGGACACAAGGCGTCGAGAAGTGGCCTGCTGGCGAGAAGCAGTACAACCACTGGCGAATTCGTGATACTAGAGAGGCCGAGTGATAGTCAGCTAGAACAGGATGCGTAAAAGATTGCCATGACAAAGTAAAAGGAATCCCAAGACATGAAGTTAGAGAACATAACAGAACATTCCTCGAGTACAAGTCGCCGTTTTCCGTCTTCGTCGGAAGTCACGCGTGACAACGCAAACATTACCACAGGTTTCCCAACACTACCACCGAGAGATACTACCAGTACTACCACAGACTCGAATACCTCTTCCGAGTTAACCATCGGTACTATCCTTGCTATCGTGCTCTTCATTGTAATCGTAGGATCCTACGTTTGGAAGCTACAGTCGCCCGCGTATCGGAGACGATTCACCAGGAGGTTCGGTAGAAATTCGGAGAGTGTTCGAAGAAACCTCGCGAGTAGGTCGGAGGGGACGAGTAGGCAAGTGACCCTGGGTCTGGAGACTTTTGATCCACCCTTCAAACTGCCGCGGTATGAGAGTGTGGTGTGCTTGGAGGGGCTGCCTCCACCTTATGACTTCCCACCGTCGTATGAAGAAGCTGTGGGCTATCTAGAGCAAGAAAGCCAGACTGTTTGAGAAGAAGTGAAAATGATGAAAAAGAAATGAAAGTGGAAACATGGAAAAATGAAGAAGCTGTGGGTCATCTAGAGCAAGAAAGCCAGACTGTTTGAGAAGAAGTGAAAAGGAGAAAATGATGAAAAAGAAACGATTGGAAACATGGAAAAATGAAAAAATGGCTAATCAAGGAATGTATACTGGAACGGTAGCATCAAGTAGAGTAATTATAGCTTAATTATAATCCTATGCTGCAGTCGCATACTGCATGGTGGCGGGGGTAATCCGGGGGGTGTTCGATCCCGGGGGGGGGGGGGTTAGGGGGTAGGACTTCCATATAAAAATATCATGCTATTCAATTTTCTCCCAAAAGCGCGGGCGCAACAATGTCAGCGGTATCCATCTGTAGTGTCAAGGGGATCCTCGTCGTACCTTCGTACCACCCGTTATCCTGGTAGAGTGATGGCACTTAACCCGTGAAACATAATCTAACAGTTAGAGACTAATAATAGTCAAATCAAAACAAAACAATGGAATTAGTGTCTATATTTGTTTCACGGGTTAAGTGCCATCATCACTCTACCTATTAGCGGTATATTTGCCCGTAAATGCAATCACGACTTGTCAAGAAACTTGTCAACTATTTGTTGCCACGCCCACAAGGGCGAGATTCTGGTACCGTTTGGGGATAATGGTGAAAATGTCCAACAAGCACTCACCATGCAAGCTATATATGGATCCCTTCCCCCTTCCACCAAGATGAGGATTCTTCCCCCCCCCCCCCTCCCCTCCCTCAGGGTGATAATACTGATGATACCAATAGGCTGTCTAACCTCTTTTAAGAGGTTAGACATTTATTAATATTAGTTATTTATTTTTATTAGTTATTTATTTATTAGTTATTTATTTATTATTATTTATTTATTAGTATTTATTTATTTTATTTATTTATTAGTTATTTATTTATTTATTTATTTATTAGTTATTTATTTATTAGTTATTTATTTATTAGTTATTTATTTATTAGTTATTTATTTATTAGTTTATTTATTTATTAGTTATTTATTTATTAGTTATTTATTTATTAGTTATTTATTTATTAGTTATTTATTTATTAGTTATTTATTTATTAGTTATTTATTTATTATTTATTTATTTATTTTATTTATTTATTAGTTATTTATTTATTAGTTATTTATTTATTAGTTATTTTTTTTTAGTTATTTATTTATTAGTTATTTATTTATTAGTTATTTATTTTATTTAGTTATTTATTTATTAGTTATTTATTTATTAGTTATTTATTTATTAGTTATTTATTTATTAGTTATTTATTTATTAGTTATTTATTTATTAGTTATTTATTTATTAGTTATTTATTTATTAGTTATTTATTTATTAGTTATTTATTTATTAGTTATTTATTTATTAGTTATTTATTTATTAGTTATTTATTTATTAGTTATTTATTTATTAGTTATTTATTTATTAGTTATTTATTTATTAGTTATTTATTTATTAGTTATTTATTTATTAGTTATTTATTTATTAGTTATTTATTTATTAGTTATTTATTTATTAGTTATTTATTTATTATTTATTTATTTATATTTATTTATTAGTTATTTATTTATTAGTTATTTATTTATTAGTTATTTATTTTTTAGTTATTTATTTATTAGTTTTATTTATTTATTATTTATTTATTTATTTATTTATTTATTTATTTATTTAGTTATTTATTATTTATTAGTTATTTATTTATTAGTTTATTTATTTTTTTTAGTTATTTATTTATTATTATTTATTTATTAGTTATTTATTTATTAGTTATTTATTTATTTTTTATTTATTTATTAGTTATTTATTTTTATTATTTATTTATTTATTAGTTATTTATTTATTAGTTATTTATTTTTATTAGTTATTTATTTATTAGTTATTTATTTATTTTATTTATTTATTAGTTATTTATTTATTAGTTATTTATTTATTAGTTATTTATTTATTAGTTATTTATTTATTAGTTATTTATTTATTAGTTATCATATTATTTATTTATTTATTTATTTTTTTTATTAGTTATTTATTTATTAGTTATTTATTTATTATTTTTTTTATTTATTTTATTATTAGTTATTTTATTAGTTATTATTTATTAGTTTTTATTTATTATTATTTATTTATATTATTATTTATTTTATTATTATTTTTTTTAGTTATTTATTAAATTGTAATAAAATGCAAAATCGACGATATTGCGCAATAAAATATTGTCTATTTATTAATTGTATTTTGTATTTAGCTTTTGCTTTGAAGTCACTGTTCATTATTTCATCCATGGTGAACTGACGTTCTCATAACCTGAAGATGGCATTTGGTTGAACATTTGGACTTCATATTATTATTATATATTATCATCACTATGAATATTAATATCATTGTCATCATCATCATTAATATTATTTTTTTTAATATCATTGTCATCATCATTATTAATATTATTGTCATCTTCATTATAAAAATTTATTGTCATCGTCATTATTAATATTACTTTTTAATATCATTGTCATCATCATTATTAATATTATTGTCATCGTAATTATTAATATTATTTTATCATTGTCATCATCATTATTAATATTACTTTTTAATATCATTGTCATCATCATTATTAATATTATTGTCATCGTAATTATTAATATTATTTTATCATTGTCATCATCATTATTAATAGCATTGTCATCATCATTATTAATATTATTGTCATCATCATCATTAATATTATTTTTTAATATCATTGTCATCATTATTAATATTATTGTCATCATCATCATTAATATTATTTTTTAATATCATTGTCATCATCATTATTAATATCATTGTCATCATCATTATTAATATTATTGTCATCATCATCATTAATATTATTTTTTAATATCATTGTCATCATCATTATTAATATCATTGTCATCATCATTATTATATTATTGTCATCATCATCATTAATATTATTTTTTAATATCATTGTCATCATCATTATTAATATCATTGTCATCATCATTATTAATATTATGTGATCATCATCATTAATATATATTTTTAAATATCATTGTCATCGTCATTATTAATATTATTGTCATCGTCATTATTAATATTACTTTTTAATATCATTGTCATCATCATTATTAATATTATTGTCATCGTCATTATTAATATTATATTTTAATATTATTGTCGTCATCATCATTAACATTATTTTTTAATATCATTGTCATCATCATTATTAATATTATTGTCATCATCATTATTAATATTATTGTCATCATCATTATTAATATTATTGTCATCATCATTATTAATATTATTGTCATCATCATCATTAATAATATTTTTTAATATCATTGTCATCATCATTATTAATATTATTGTCATCATCATCATTAATATTATTTTTTAATATCATTGTCATCATCATTATTAATATTATTGTCATTATCATCATTAATATTATTTTATCATTGTCATCATCATTATTAATATCATTGTCATCATCATCATTTAATAATATTATTGTGATCATCATCATTAATATTATTTTTTAATATCATTGTCATCATCATTATTAATATTATTGTCATTATCATCATTAATATTATTTTTTTATCATTGTCATCATCATTATTAATATTATTGTCATCATCATCATTATATATTATTTTTTAATATCATTGTCATCATTATTAATATTATTGTCATCATCATCATTAATATTATTTTTTAATATCATTGTCATCATCATTATTAATATTATTGTCATTATCATCATTATTATTTTATCATTGTCATCATCATTATTAATATCATTGTCATCATCATTATTAATATTATTGTCATCTTCATTATAAAATATTATTGTCATCGTCATTATTAATATTACTTTTTAATATCATTGTCATCATCATTATTAATATTGTCATCGTCATTATTAATATTATATTTTAATATTATTGTCGTCATCATCATTAATATTATTTTTTAATATCATTGTCATCATCATTATTAATATTATTGTCATCATCATCATTAATATTATTTTTTTTAATATCATTGTCATCATCATTATTAATATTATTGTCATCATCATCATTAATATTATTTTTTAATATCATTGTCATCATCATTATTAATATTATTGTCATCATCATCATCATTAATATTATTTTTTAATATCATTGTCATCATCATTATTAATATTATTGTCATCGTCATTATTAATATTAATATTATTATTAATATTCATCATCATCATTAATACTGTTATTATTATCATCATCATTATTAATATTATTGTCATCATCATCATTAATATTATTTTTTTAATATCATTGTCATCATCATTATTAATATTATTGTCATCTTCATTATAAAATATTATTGTCATCGTCATTATTAATATTACTTTTTAATATCATTGTCATCATCATTATTAATATTGTCATCGTCATTATTAATATTATATTTTAATATTATTGTGTCGTCATCATCATTAATATTATTTTTTAATATCATTGTCATCATCATTATTAATATTATTGTCATCATCATCATTAATATTATTTTTTAATATCATTGTCATCATCATTATTAATATTATTGTCATCATCTGCATCATTAATATTATTTTTTAATATCATTGTCATCATCATTATTAATATTATTGTCATCATCATCATTAATATTTATTTTTTAATATCATTGTCATCATCATTATTAATATTATTGTCATCGTCATTATTAATATTATTATTATTATTAATATTCATCATCATCATTAATACTGTTATTATTATCATCATCATTATTAATATTATCTTTACAACAAAGTTAAGTACGAATAGCTAGAGTTTTCCAACGTTATTATTATCATCATCATTTTTACTATTGATATTATATTATTTATTCTATTATTTTTATCATCATCATCATTGTTATTAATATTTTATCATCAGTCATCATTAATATTACCTTCTTTTTTTTAATGTTTTATTATTATTTTTTATTTTTTTAAATATTATTATTATTGTGTTTCCGTAATATATACATTGTTACTATGTATTCTGTAAGAGTACTTACATGGCATTATCACAGTCATGCACGAAGAAAATAATGTTCTATTGAATTTTAACGACCATCAAGTGGATTAGAAGTACATGTATTTCTTGACCAATCAACGACCGAGATAAGTTAACCCGGTATTGATCTTAAGTGCATAGATAAAAGCTGCTATATATAGTTAGAGAAGTTATAAAGTGTCTTCGGTTGATCAATGTCAATGCTGTTAAAAAAAACATGAAAGCAATGCGCGGAAAACATTAAAAAAAGTCATGAAATTTCTCGCCAGATTTCTTCAAGAATATAATAATAATAATAATAATAATAACAATAATAATAATAATAATAATAATAATAATAATAAATAATAATAAATAATAATAATAATAATAATAATAATAATAATAATAATAATAATAATAATAATAATAATAATAATAATAATAATAATAATAATAATAATAATAATAATAATAATAATAATAATAACAATAATAATAATGATAACTTTATTCCTCAAAACAAATTACAAATAAGAGATAGAAAAATAGATAAAAATCCTTATTTACAAAATTTAAAATGATCGCTTGGATTGTTCAATAACAATTAACTAATGATATTAAAATACAAACAATAATAACAATAATAAATAATAAATAATAATAATAATAATAATAATAATAAATAATAATAATAATAACAATAACAATAATAATAATAATAATATAGGTACAAATTGTATTTATCTTATTAATATAATAAAGTTATTAAAAAAAAAAGATATCTTCAAGAAATCTTTTAAAAAAAAAATTCTTTTAAAATATATATATTTTCAGGAAAAAAAATATTCCCACACCATAAAAGACTGTTGACGTACATCGTGTTATTGGAAATACTGGAGAAAACTTCTGCGTGACAAACGCGCTTTTTTTATAATCTTTCAATATATAAGGGTGTCACGTGGTATTAATTCAAATCGCGTGACTCATTTGCATATATATATATATATTTTGGCGACTCATTCATTTGTGGTCAGGAGGAAAGAGATTCCATTCTTCTATACGAAACGTTTCAAGAAAGATAAAAACCCGAGTATTACTTCAAGAGAAACAGCTACGTGTAGCCTAAAAGGAGAAGGAAAGTTCTTATCTTTGTTTACCCTACAGCAATCTCACAGGGAAAATGCAAAGTCATGTGTGACGCGTAGATTATTGAATCACCTGTACTGTGAGCCTAGGACAGATGAAATGAAAGCATCGTTTACCATACTGAAAATACGAAATGTAAGGCTGAAATTTTCATCGCGATGACCAAGAACGCGCTCCCACTGGTGCTTGCTTTGCTCTTTTTATGGACGGTTGACTCGGACTCGGCTTCCAAGTTTTGTCTGGGTTCCAGTGACTGTGTCGAGAAGCGGTGTTGTGATAGAGTATGCTTGAAGCGAAAGGCATGCGACGGCTCGTGCGTCTTTGACGCCGACTGCGATAGCAGCTATGGAGAAGCCTGTGTGGATCAGAAATGTAGCTGCATCAGACCGCCGTGTCTTCGTGAAGATACCACTACAAGAACAGTATGCCAGTTTGACTCCCAGTGCTCAAAAAATGAAACTTGCAAAGATGGTATCTGTCGACATGTGGACTTGACTAAAACACAGGTCATGAACACGACTGTGCTAGTGATCGTAACTACTGTCGGCTTGATTATATTTGCAGGGGCTTTCTATTTATGTCTACGGCAACAGAAAAGCACAAGGCCGTCACTAGCTGCCAAGGAAGCACATCACCGCGCAATGGAACGCTGTAAGGCAAACAACGCGGATTCTCAAAGTGACAAAGCCACTTCTGGGGAGAGTGACTCCATTGGCGACGAGGAGCGTGCAGACGCCAGGAAAAGACATGCGGAATGCCAAAATTCATCGCATAAGAAGCCACCATTAGCAAGCCCATGCAGCTTAGTTGAACTATCAGCGATTATCGAAGAAGACGAACTGAGCGAAATAGCCTCAAAATGAAACAAAATAAGACATTAGAAATTATAAAAAGACGCAATATTATTTTTCTATTCAGACAAGCCAAGATTTGAAGTCTAATTAAAGGCAAAGATAAAATAGAAGAAATAGGAATGAAAAGTTGTGAATTAGGAGAACAGCCGTAGTTCCGGCGTCACGACTTTTGTAGTTTCGCTATTGACAGTAAGAAATAATATAAGTGTAACCTGTGTCGGAGGTTGAATTCAGACCCAAACAATGGCTTAGATTCAAATTTACTGTCAAAACAAGTGTGCAGGTTTCTTTGGAAAATGCTTATACAATACGAATGATTTAAATGACAAAAAAATTCAAAAAATAAATAAAAAATTCTCAGTTTTTTCCCCCTCATTGTTGACCTATAATTTTTTTGTCATTGTCTACCATGTCTACCTCTATTTATTTTTTGTCATTGTTTTTTTTTTCATTGTTCACCTCTAATTTTTTTTCATTGTTTACCCTAATTTATTTTTTATTATTCTTTACAAAAAAAAAAAGTCATTGTTTACCTCTAAGTTTTATTATTATTTGTCATTGTTTACCACTAATTTTTTGTTGTCATTGTTTACCACTAATTTTTTTGTCATTGTTTACCACTAATTTTGTTGTCATTGTTTACCCTGTTTTTTATTTTTTGTCATTGTTTACCACTAATTTTTTTTTTGTCATTGTTTACCACTACTGTTTTTTATTTTTTGTCATTGTTTACCACTAATTTTTTTTATTTTTTGTCATTGTTTACCACTAATTTTTTTTTTTTGTCATTGTTTACCCTGTTTTTTATTTTTTGTCATTGTTTACCACTATTGTTTTTTTTTATTTTTTTGTCATTGTTTACTAATTTTTTTTATTCTTGTCATTTTTTTTTTTTTTTTTTTGTCATTGTTTACCACTAAATTTTTTTGTCATTTTTTTGTTTTTTATTTTTTGTCATTGTTTACCACTAATTTTTTTTATTTTTTGTCATTGTTTACCTCTAATTTTTTTTATTTTTTGTCATTGTTTACCTCTAATTTTTTTTAAAGGATTGTGACATTTTTAAAAGCATGTTGACCACAAGTTTGTTTAGTCTTAGTAAAAGAGCTTGAAGGCTTAGCGCTCGGTTGTATTTATCGCGAAGACATTGAACATACGGTACACAATAAAACCAACAGGTGAAACGGATCATGCAAATACACCAGTGATGCTCAATTGAAATATAACGCCAGCCAATCACGGACGAGCATGCTCCGTTGTTGAAATATCCCAGCCAATCAAAGCAGAGATGCTGTGTGGTGAATTTTGTAACATTCATTAAATAGAATAATAAAAGACCAAAAAAAAAGCTTATATAGATTCTTGAGAAAATCAAATTTTAGCCAATGAGAATGCACGTTTTATTTAGTAATTGAGGGTAATAAAATGATTTACACGCGTGGCACGAGCCAATAGAAATCGTTGTTCTATAGATGAAAGGTGGACAAAAAGAAAAAGATGAAAGGTGGAAGATAGATAAATTTGTTCGTAAAATTGAATTAATGTCTATTAAGATTTGTTGATTTGTGAGCCAGTTTGAAGGAGTGTCGATATCACTTTATTGCCGCCAATTTAAATTAAAAAAACAAGAAAAGTGAAAATTCAATTTTTTCATTTAGTAATTACATTTTGTCTGGTATTATTCCAGGCGTCAAGTTAAAATGGATCATTAATATTAATACCATACTTTCACTTCTCAAAAACCGCAAAAAAATCATCACAATTTATGATCGTTGAAAACTCTCTCTGTTCACCTCACAGCGATTAAATAATACACATTATTTTTAAATCTTTGGGCTCCTGAAAGGAAGAAATCGTGTCACAGGTTTCTGACGCAGATGGAAATTAAAGTTGGATGTTGACTTGTCTGGCTGCTACAAATCTACCGCATAAAAACTCAACTCTGACCCTCGCGAAGTAATTTCGAAGACAACTCAAAGCTAGATTATTGTTTTTACATTATCAAATATATTGAAGATCTGGTTAGCATGGGAGAATTAAATCAAATATTCATTGCTTTGATAAGTCGCGAAATATCTCCGCATGTGATTACGATTAGTTTAAATCACAATCTAAAATAACATGATATGAACAGAATAGAACAACTCAAAACAGCAATTTCGAGTTAGAGGCTTGGTTTTTTTAAAAATTTAAAAATTCATTTAAGCTTATGTCATTTGATTAAAGAAACCATTGACACATTTGTTATTGAAGTTGGTTAATAAATAAATGGTTGCTATGGTGATGGAGTTTATTTTGCCATTTTTTAAATTAATATTTTTTTAACGAATTCAAATAAAGTGGCGAAATGGGAACTTATGGCACTTCCATTTTGGGAAATTCTGCCTTATTTCAGTGAACTGGGGTCCTTTTTGACTATTTTCTCCTTATTTTTTAATTTTTTTATTATTATTTATTATTATTTTATTATTATTTTATTATTATTATTATTATTATTTTTATTATTTATTATTTATTTATTTATTATTATTTATTATTTTATTTTATTTATTATTATTTATTATTTTATTTTATTAATTATTTTTATTTTTATTTTTTATTATTATTATTTATTATTTTATTATTATTTTTTATTATTTTTTATCCCCTTATTTATTTAACTACTGTGTTATTAATTGTTGGCACTGTTTGTGGTTGGTTGTAGTTCTCGTGCGGAAAAGGCACATCGTACGTCATAGATCCCGCAGCTTGATCGACGCGGGCCCGAATGGACCTCCACCTTCGTTCCCTTTGTTTGCAAGGATTGTAGATGCTCGAATACCACACAAGCAGTGTACCTGGATTACCTCCAAATATATGAAGCCAAAACTACAGTCCAACCTCTATTTAGCAGCCAGTGGTCAATGCGGTCCTAAAGAGTGCTTTAGCATTGTTTTACACCTCTATTAAGCGGCCAACCTCTAGCTCTATTTAGCGGCCAGTGGTCAATGTTCGAAAGAGTGCTTTAGCATTGTTTTACACCTCTATTAAGCGGCCAACCTCTATTTAGCGGCCAACCTCTATTTAGCGGCCAACCTATATTTAGCGGTCAACCTATATTTAGCGGTCAACCTATATTTAGCGGTCAACCTCTATTTAGCGGCCAACCTATATTTAGCGGTCAACCTCTATTTAGCGGCCAACCTCTATTTAGCGGTCAACCTCTATTTAGCGGTCAACCTCTATTTAGCGGCCAACCTATATTTAGCGGTCAACCTATATTTAGCGGTCAACCTCTATTTAGCGGTCAACCTCTATTTAGCGGCCAGTGGTCAGGTGCCGCAGGTGCCGCCCTAAGTTTTTGGTAAAGATCTTTGCTTCTTTTTTTTTTACATTTGTATTGTGGGTGCCCAAATTATACCTCGATTTATTAAGCGGCCACCTCTATATAACGGCCACTTTGCAAAGTCCCGAGGGTGGCCGTTATATAGAGGTTCCACTTTACTGTCATACTGAACTTGTCAGTCAAACATTCATTACCTGTTGTCAGCGGTAACTCGCCTAAGCCTAGAACCAAGGTAGATGATTAGTGCCAGTGTGCGCACCCCAACATTGAGTGCGTAAGTTTCCTCTAAGTTCAGGATTTCTCACTAACCTGACAACAAGGTTGGTTCAACTGTATCTAAGTCAAACACTGTAATTATTACCTCTTGTAAGCCACCACCTCCCATAAGCGACCACCTTACCTGACAACAAGGGTGGTCGCTTACAAGAGGTTCGACTGTATCTAAGTCAAACACTGTAATTATTACCTCTTGTAAGCCACCACCTCCCATAAGCGACCACCTTACCTAACAACAAGGGTGGTCGCTTACAAGAGGTTCGACTGTGTCTAAGTCAAACACTGTAATTATTACCTCTTGTAAGCGACCACCTCCCATAAGCGACCACCTTACCTGACAACAAGGGTGGTCGCTTACAAGTGGTTCGACTGTGTCTAAGTCAAACACTGTAATTATTACCTCTTGTAAGCCATCACCTCCCATAAGCGACCACCTTACCTAACAACAAGGGTGGTCGCTTACAAGTGGTTCGACTGTGTCTAAGTCAAACACTGTAATTATTACCTCTTGTAAGCCACCACCTCCCATAAGCGACCACCTTACCTGACAACAAGGGTGGTCACTTACGAGAGGTTCGACTGTATCTAAGTCGATCAAACACTGTAATTATTACCTCTTGTAAACGACCACCTCCCATAAGCGACCACCTTACCTAACAACAAGGGTGGTCGCTTACAAGTGGTTCGACTGTGTCTAAGTCAAACACTGTAATTATTACCTCTTGTAAACGACCACCTTCCATAAGCGACCACCTTACCTAACAACAAGGGTGGTCGCTTAAAGGAGCCGTTCAACTGTATCCCGGTCGAACACTGCAATTATTACCCGGCTCTTGTAAGCGACCACCTTACCCGACAACAAGGGTGGGTGGTCGCATAAAAGGAGTTCAACTGTATCTCAGTCAAACACTGAATATTCCTTATAAGTATCAGCTGTAAGTATACACTAAATTGCAGAATCGTTATCGAGTTCAAAATCATAGAACATAGAAGCTAACACCCCCGGAGGGGGGGGGGGGGGGGGGGGGGGGTACTCCCTTTGTCCAAGTGGTAGGGGTGATCGGCGGTCGGTTTTGAAAACGACCCTAAAAGGTACGGACTCGTGTTACGTAACTGACTTTTGTGTCGGAACCCTAGAAGGTACACACAGGAAATATTTTCAACCCTAAAAGGACCGCCGATCACCCCTACCACTTGGACAAAGGGAGTACCCCCCCCCCCCCCCCCCCCCCCGGCCAACACCGCAAGGAATACCTGGGAAAGCGGTAAATGAGTCAAATAACGTCGCTTATTCGAAATTTATTTCCCGAATATGTGTAGAATTTTGCTTAGAGAGATCATTTCTTTCAACTAACACCAAAACTTTCCTCTGACTACATAAAACTTAGCTGATTTACCGCTTACCCATACATCCTAGCGGTCTCAGCTTCAATGTTCTATGATTTTGAACCCGACAACGATTCTTCAATTTAGTGTATATACAGCTCTATAGTACGAGATGGTATTTGGCATCATTGACCAGCGTGAGAGCAGGTTTCATTCATGAACAGCAGGAATATAAACTGCAGGATATCGTGTTTACATTTAAACGAACAAGTAAAGTTGTAACTCTACTCAAGAATATAATAGTAAAGATTCCATGAAAAGATTATCAATCAGCATGATCTTCAACGAGGTATAATAGTAAGTCATGCATGACCTTCTGACCTGTTACACAATTCTGTCAGTCAAGTGGTCCTTTATTTCACGGCGACCTTCAAATAAACATGGCATTTGCAGACGCAATAATCATTACACAACTTTTGCTACGCAACCACGTATAATATCAACTCTATATAGTGTATTTAACGGACTAACCTCTATTCAGCGGCCACTTTTCAAGGTCCCGATTTTTTTGGTCAGTCAAGTGTAAATTATACCTTTATTTTAAAAGCGGTCACCTCTATTATTTATCATTTATAGACTTCTATATAACGGCCAATTTGCAAAGTCCCTCCCCTTAGCTGAGGGCCACAAGTTTATAAAGTGTATTTATACTTTTACGTGCTACCCTCGTTAAATAAAGTCTTTATACCTTACCTTACCTCCCCTCCCCTCTCCTCCCCTCCCCTGTCTCCCCCACCCCCATCTTTGGCATACGGAGTGGACTCTCGGGGGGGTTTGGTCATGTCCCTCGGGTCTTGATTCTGTAGTTCACTAATGTTTTTCTAGGAAGCCGGCCTGGTTCAAAAAGCATGCATGGACCTTGCTCAGTCAATCGAAATGCGTTTCATTGACTCACGATGCGGTCGCGAATTCAATTCACAATGAAATACCTTTTACGTATTTATCAGCGGACAAGATAGCGTTTGGTCGGGAATTCGTATAGTTTAAGAGAAAACTACAGAAATATAATCTGATGAAATGGTCACGTGACCTCTTTTCCGAAATATTCTCCTTGCAAAAAGCGGGAGACAGGTTTTCTAAACGAGGGGGGGGGGGGGGGGGGGGTCTATGTCCCGGCACTTTCCTCTTGAAATCGACCGCATTTGGTATTTTTTTAGGATTGTCAAAAGCTAAGTCCTGGCTCTTTCCTGAAAACTGGTATTTTTAGGGCACTCACGACAGAATGATAAATTTTTTTCGGTAAGGATGACGATGTATCCTTAAACCTTAATTGTAGGGATATAATACTTGTGATACAGATAGAGTGCAAACACTAAAAGTGCAAAAACACTAAAACATGAAACAGTGCTAGGGATATAATTTAACCATAATTAGCACTAAATAGTGCAATGTCTTTTGTTTTCTATTGTTTTGTTGTGCTATTTGTGTTGCTAGTCAGTTTTAGCACTAAATATTTTTGTACTGTTTCGGCGGTATTTTTAGGGTATTTTTTTAGGTTTTTTTGCAACGAAGTACTAGGGTAGTCAGTTTTTAAAAAATTTTTTTGGTTTTTTTTCAGGCCACGAAGTATTTTCTAGGGTAGGCAGTTTTTTACGGCTTGGTATTTTTTAGGGTATTTTTTTTAGGGTTTTTTCAGGCCACGAAGTATTTTCTTCTAGGGTAGGCAGTTTTTACGGCTTGGTAGGGTTTTTTTTAGGGTATTTTTTTAGGGTTTTTTCAGGCCACGAAGTATTTTCTAGGGTAGGCAGTTTTTACGGCTTGGTATTTTTTAGGGTATTTTTTTTAGGGTTTTTTTTTTTTCAGGCCACGAAGTATTTTTTAGGGTAGGCAGTTTTTACGGCTTGGTATTTTTTAGGGTATTTTTTTAGGGTTTTTTCAGGCCACGAAGTATTTTCTAGGGTAGGCAGTTTTTACGGCTTGGTATTTTTTAGGGTATTTTTTTAGGGTTTTTTCAGGCCACGAAGTATTTTCTAGGGTAGGCAGTTTTTACGGCTTGGTATTTTTTAGGGTATTTTTTTAGGGTTTTTTCAGGCCACGAAGTATTTTTTTTAGGGTAGGCAGTTTTTACGGCTTGGTATTTTTTAGGGTTTTTTTTTTTAGGGTTTTTTCAGGCCACGAAGTAGTTTTTTTTTTAGGGTAGGCAGTTTTTACGGCTTGGTATTTTTTAGGGTATTTTTTTAGGGTTTTTTCAGGCCACGAAGTTTTTTTTTAGGGTAGGCAGGGTATTTTTTACGGCTTGGTATTTTTTAGGGTTTTTTTTTTAGGTATTTTTTTTTTCAGGCCACGAAGTATTTTTTAGGGTAGGCATTTTTTTTTTTTACGGCTTGGTATTTTTTAGGGTATTTTTTTAGGTTTTTTTTTCAGGCCACGAAGTATTTTCTAGGGTAGGCAGTTTTTACGGCTTGGTATATTTTTAGGGTTTAGGGTTTTTTAGGGTTTTTTTTCCGACGGTCATTCCTACCCTTCTTACCCCGAAATAACCCCCCCTCCCCCTCGGGGGTCATGTACTTGAGCGATCTCAATAACCGACTTACTTACTAATCTATGAAACAGCTAGAAATACAACTGATTAGTGGGCACCCGGACATGATGTTCTGCACGCGTGCTTTTCAAGTCATATTTATTTATAGCAATCGTTGAAACGTTGTGAATTCGGCACGCGAAACGGAATACTGATTTTCGTTACATTTGACTAACATGTCACTTCTTCTACTTCTAGCCTCGTATATCCGTGACCCCCCGAGAAAAATCTAGTGGGGGGGGGGGGGGAGGGGGATGGTTACGTGATTCTCGTGACCGTACCTTGCGCAGTTTCGTGTTGAAACATTTCTGACGTAACTTATTATTTCATTCTTTTTTTTAACTAATCCTGCGATCTTTGATCACCTCACTCGAAAAACGAAGAAATCTCACGCTTCCAAGCGGATATATGGCGTATAGAATTACGTGACGTTTTGTACCCAGTGACCTTTCGAGTTATGAACAATAGAGGTGACGTCACGTAGCTTATGTGATGCGTACATCACTTGAATTTTGTTATTTTACTGCAAGTCCAGGATATGTTTGGAACTGTACCATGGCGTCTTGTATACCGACGTTTACAGTCATATTCGTGGCTGGATTCTTGATTTACGGTTGTAGTGCTTCGATGTGCTCAACTGAGAGTGATTGTCGTCATTTCGAACACTGTTGTAAAGGGAATTGCACTTCGAAACAGTTTCAATGTAAACACATCTGTAGCCATGACCATCACTGTGAGAGAGATCGCAGATGTGTGCTTGGACTGTGTGTCAATTGTACTCAGGACATTTCTTGTGATGTGAAGAATTGTATTAATGACACTCACTGCCCTGGTACTCACTCGTGTGATGAGAACGTATGTTCACTCAAAAAACCAAACGATCTGATGGCCGAAATGGTCCCTTTCATAATCTTCATCACAGCCCTGTCCGTGTCACTCTTGATAGTCTGCTACAATGACTATGTTCTAGAACGACTACGGCACCGTGGTTGTAGCGAGTGTATAGACAACACATTATGTAGCTGTGGTTTGATTTTAAGAATCTGGATGTGGCGACATCAGAGGTTACAACGGAGGAATCCAGAACCATCCACCTCGTGTCCAGTCGAGGTCCAGTTTGATTCACGTATTTTGAACCCGTCAAACTCGTTCAATGAAAAACGTGAAACCGGTTTTTCTTGGTCATTGAGGACTCTTAGAACTAGACTGATGTTTTGGCGACACTTTAATGGCAATTCTGGCGCGAATTCTTCATCGCAAGAAGCGAATTTCGCGGTAGAAACTGGAGAAAATTCAACACTCGGTAACGAGAGTTCAGTAGTTTTACTCGATGAATTCATGAATACAAATGAGGTCGTTGCTTCAGGCACAGATTCAACTTCCGCTCGGCTGATAATTCCTGCTTCAAGTTCCGGATCCTGTGCTGAAACGTCACAAACAAGGACAAAATCGCATCAGGATAAACTTCGGAATCAAAATGAAACTGAATGTTGTTCTACTACATCAACAACATCGCTCGCACAGGCGTTAACAGATTCGCCACAGTTGAATGGAGGCGGCGGTGGCCCCAACGTAAACAAAGCACCAAATACGCAGCGAACAAGTATGTGTTGTATTGAAACAGCTTCACATTCTGTAACGACGGTCTAGAACTGTTATTACAACTGATTTGTGTATATTTTATACGTATTGTATACTTTGAGGAGGCAATATCATGATTAATTATAGCAAAGCTAGTCACGTGACGTACGAAAGGTATTTTGAATGTCAGCAAGAAGCACGATGATCAGAAAACACTTATTACTCGGGCCCTTCCGAAGGAAGCCCGAGTTATAAAATGGGCTTTTCGGTTTTAGTAGTAGTAGTAGTAGTTTTGTTTGGTCAAAGAATGAAGAAAGTATGCGACGTATTTAATCGTATCGAGTTTCAAGATTACTCAGCGGATAAGGGAATTGTGTAACTACATCTATTGACAGAAAGCTATCGGGTGACCTAATTTTAGAATCGCCGCGTAGCGCTATTTAGAACAGAATTTCCACGCTCAAAACAGGTCAGTGAACGGCAAAAATACAATCGAAATCAAAACGTCCTTAGATTTTAGGGATCTATTACGACAGAAAGCTATATGTACAGAAGTCATGCAAACAATCGAACCAGTCGAGTTATTTTCAGTAATCACGATGGATGTTTATATTATTCCACGTTTGAAAAATTCAGTACGATTACAGTTGTGTGATCCTTGTGTGAGTCATACATCTATTACGCGACCTAATTTGAGAACCGCCGCGTAGCGCTATTTAGAACAGAATTTCCACGCTCAAAACAGGTCAGTGAACGGCAAAAATACAATCGAAATCAAAACGTCCTTAGATTTTAGGGATCTATTACAGAAGAAGACGCTCAGTGACGAGGGAGACTATTTGTTTCGGTGACTCATAGATAAAGATCTCCGACTCTTCAAGGTACGCTGTCGCTTGAGGTCACATCTTAAATCTAACAGAAGCAGCTTTTGATTTTTAATCGATAATTCCTTTCTCAGTGATTTCGAGATAAATCGAACAAGATCTTTCAATGTATAGGCATAAGAGACAGCAGATTGGTCAAGCTTTGTCACATCATACCGTAGTCGGGAATTGACATATTTGCAAAATTCGCAAATTACAACAACAGTACAAATAAAGAAAAGTTCGCCTCCGCCGTCTGCTTATTCAGTATTACACGATCAACAGGTACCCCTGAGAAGTATGGACAATGCACTTATTTAGTTTGTAATTATTTTCTTCATTTATCACGAATATCATTTTTGTTTTTGAAATAATGTACTTACACTCTAGTACCAAATAGTCCATACATACGAGATTCAGAAGATAGCTAGGGGAAAGTTTTATTTTCTGTAAATGTTATGTCGGCATTTACAAAAGCACTTTCAGCCAATAATCGCTTTTGGTATGGATTCATGAAAAATACCATTTTCAACATTCCTTTAAAAAGATACGGCACACCTTCCATCTGGTATGGTGTACCCAATTCTTTCATCGTCATCGCATGTGCCCCCACTCCTCCCCTATGGGTGCTTTCAGTTGATAAACTTTTTTTTATTAGAATGTCATACAGATGCAGAACATTCGCAAAATACGAAAGTTGATAAATTTGCGAACTATTTTTTATTAGAATGATATACTGATGCAGAACATTCGCAAAATACGAAAGTTGATAAATTTGCGAACTATTTTTTATTAGAATGATATACTGATGCAGAACAATCGCAAAATACGAAAGTTGATAAATTTGCGAACTATTTTTTATTAGAATGATATACTGATGCAGAACATTCGCAAAATACGAAAGTTGATAAATTTGCGAACTATTTTTTACTAGAAAGATATACTGATGCAGAACATTCGCAAAATACGAAAGTTGATAAATTTGCGAACTATTTTTTATTAGAATAATATACTGATGCAGAACATTCGCAAAATACGATGCAACACGATGCCGTGTTGTTCACGGACTTTAGCGCGAATACTCGTCATGGTGAACTTAACAGATCCAGCAAGGGCACCATCAGCGACAAGCCACAGAGGCAGCAACTCTCTCCCACCGCCTCGGCGTTCTTGCCGTGAGTGTAGTAAGGGACAAAGTAGGTGACGATGCAAGTGCCGCAGTCGTCCAAGCAGCCACATAGTCCATGTTGCCAATCTGCCATATCGACTAAAAAAAAGACTACAAGTAGTTACCAAATCAGCTCTTGATAGCAAAGAAACCAAACGACAAGTGAAACAACGCCCAGATACACTGTTTGCCTTTCTTGATATCCCTGCCTGTCAATATACAACGCCATATAGGGGCATGGTAATTGATAACACGAGGGGGAGTACCCTAACTACGTGTCACGCAAGAGGGAAGTTAGAAAAGTTGAATATTGCTTGGTAATCAGTTGTTTAAAAAAGTTTTGAGTCTAGGTTTTGGTTGATCGAGGGTAAAATGTCGGATGTCGCGAAGCACGAGACAAGAAGATGAGGGGGGAGGGGAGGAGGGTTTAGGAGAGGAGAGTCCCCCTCTGTCCCTCCCCCTTCGTCGTCCGT